>JARHVA010001748.1:0-600000 GCA_037957365.1 Torreya grandis
TTATTACGATAATTATGATCATATTCAATCAAAGGAATTTTAACAAAAATAAGTTTAGGTGTACCATAATTATGATGGTTTAGACACTCCTTTCCTATATAACTTTGTCCTTTGACTGGCCTCCAATTATGTCTCCTTATTCTATGATGAACACTTAACTCAAAGACAAACTAAATTTATGAGTCACCTTTGAAGGAGGATCTTATTCCTTCTAGTTTTGAAAACAAGAGAATCCTTAAAACTTAATGAATTAAAATGGGCACTGATCTTTCAAAAAACTAGATAAAATGTTGGAGTCACAACTAGAAGAAATATTCTAGGATAGAATAGATAACAAACATATAATGATACATTCTAAAATATATACTTTCTTGTAATTAGTGATGAGAAGTTTCCAATAATGGTACCAATAAAGTGTTGTGTAGTTGATGACCTGAAGTAGCAAAATCAGACTCAAACAACCTCAAATTTCAAACACATGAGACAATATGAGTAAACACTACCTAAAACTGTAGAGCAGAGGTTAATTGATCAAATGTTTCAATCCTCATCAATGCAGGTTCCAAGTATCTGATCCCCAAAAATGATGCCACCATAGTGTTGGTTCCTATTTATACACCTATAGAATTTTGACTTTAATACTTGAAAATATGGTGAACATAGATGATAAACCTAAACTATGTCATTATATCCAAGGAAGGGTTTAACATCTAGATGGAATGAACACAAACAATGATTGGAATACCCCGATAGAGAGTGTGATTACTTCCCTATTACTTTTGTCTCTACATAAACCAAGGTGAGAGGGCCTATGGGGTATATTGGTCACAAAGAGGGATACTATAGTTCAATCTCTAAGGAATTATTGGTACACACACACATAAGACTGATCAAAGCATAACCAAACTTTCTTAATCCACCTAGGAAGAGTTGTCACACAAATTGAGAAAATACTTTTAAATTAGACACGTGTTACTAAAGATAGATGGAAAGGTGATTGAAATCTTCATTTATAAGATAATTGTTGACAACTAAGAGCCAAATGGAATATTAAAATGCTAAACTTCAAAGACTAATTACAAACACATTCCATATTTACAACATTCATGCATTTATAAGCAAATAACACTTAAAATATTCAATAGCATGTATTATTTATAGGGGTAAGACAAGTAGGATGATTTAGGTATATTTAAAATATTTTTGGTAGATTTCAACATAAGTAACTCCTTCAACAATCATGTTATCATTCATTTTAGGATGAAAAAGACTAAGAAACAAGATAAGGAAACTATCAAGAATGATTTACATTCATTGATGCCAATCCAATGCAAACATTCAAATGATCCTTGATAGATCCAAAGCATATACTACAATTAGAGTCTCAAGTACCTTCTCTTGTCAATTCCATAAGTCCCAGGTGTCCTTAAAATACAATCAATAAAACATTCCCAAATCACAATGTAGAAAGAAATTTATAATCTAAGTTCATGCCCATAATGACTACCATTAATAAATATAAAACTAGATACCTAATCAGTAATGCATGAGGAATGTACCACTGCACTTCATTAACAAGAAATAGAAAATATCACATGTAGTTTCCATTAACTTTAAAATAAATATTACATACATCAATTTTCAAAATATTAACATGATGAAATGCATAGTGGGTTTGATCTAAAAAAGGGGAGACATATATAAAATTGCTCTCAAATTTTAATAATGACTATACAAAAACAATCACCTTAGAAATATAAGTTAAAAAAAAACAACAAAAATAAAAAAATAAAAAATCCAACCAACCTCTAAAATAGGACAAGTTGTCTTTACTTATACAAATTTCTCACCCAAAATATTCTTAGATTATGCTTTATCTAGAAGATGGCCTTTAAACAAGCCTAAGAATCTCATGATCTATGTTGTCACTTGTATTTTCACCATTTAAGGAGATGAAAATCTCTCCTCATCCAATTTTCATAATGGAATCACCTCTAGGCTTGTGGGTAACCTAAGGAATGAGGTGAATCTCCAGATAGGGCTAGCTCCCTTGATGTACCACTTTGGATTACAATTACTACTAAACTTGAGGGATGAAAATGAAGAGAGAGAAATGAAATAAAACTAACCTAAGGGAGTTGATACACCAAATTAACTAATGACATCCACCATATGCATATTACACTTGAAATCAAAGGACAAATTGAACATACACTTCTCCAATCTTCATCTTCTCACATCAATGTTATATTGTGAGTTTATGGATGAATGTACAAAGTTAGGAGGATTATACAAGATTATTATGAGGTAACTTATGAAAATAATAACTCAATAAATCCTTGAAATCTCCTAAAACACTTCATATTCCCTACAAGAAGAAGTTTTCCAACTGTAAATAGGATAAAATATTAACAAAACAAGATAAAGAATCCTAGTCTTCACTTATGCAAAATTAAAGATTCCAAACAAACACACTAAGAACAGTCATGGAAGATGTAAAAATTAGTTTTATTATTTATCAAAAGGTATATTTGATTATGGTTTCTCCATACTTAGGTGGAGTATCCAATACAATGCCAAAATGGCTAGTTCTTATAGAACTTATGAGAGAGAGAAAAAAAAGAGAATTCCAAGGGTCACAAGGACACTTGTCAAGATGATATAACGATTTAATTATGTATTTTTATATATTATAGGATGAACCATGTAATTTTATGATCAACAAGTCTCAATCCAAGTCATCAAACTCTTACAAAGTGGCACAAAATTTCCTCTCTGCTCAAAAAAAATGCCTTCATGATTGACCCTATTTGAACATCCCATAACTAATTAGTAGGTAAAATGATATAAATTGAAGGGGAGGATCTCATAAATTATTATTAATGCATTGGCTACATTCCTGGTCCTATAGAGACCTCTGAAAGTGAGCCATCATCATCTATTGTTCAAAAAACTCATCTTTCCTACACCCTACACACTTGGCCTCAATTTTGGCTTCAATTTTTCATGAAAATATGTGAAAAGGAGTTAATTACAAGTTTAAATATCATAAATATAATTTTAATCATTAGGGACACTTTAAAATCACTTTCCCTTAGGGTTTTCACACTTCGCACTAGCTTGTCTAATAGTCTAGTTTTGGCTGGTTGAGTTGAAGCACCTGATTTGGACACTTAAGAGATATTTCAAGTAATAAGAGTGATATGGGAAGTTATATTAAGTATTAATATTTACATCCATATTATTTTCATTTCTTGAAACTTTATATAACCTAAAAAACACACAAAATAGTGAGAAAACCCCTATTTTTTGCGCCCATCTATACAAGTCCATATAGTTAGTTGGTGATATACCCAAAATATGGCTCATTATTGACATGGAATTTCCTTAATTTCATCTATATAAGGATATAATATAATGAAAATCATAGAATTTTATCTACCTATAACATGTAATAATAGATACTTTATCTCATTTATGTCAAGCCAAAGGTTGAGTTACTAGTTTGTCATTGATACCTAACAAGTAGCATGTTTTAGTGTTTTGGTTTTGCCAAGAATACAAAATAAAGATGGTAGAAACAAAATTTTGGAGAAGCTCCAATTTTTAACCTAGTATTCCAAATATATGGGACTTACTTAGTCCTTATTTATGGACTCTATAGGTCCTTATCTATAGACTCTGCAGGTCTAAAGTTTGAGAAGCAAGAGATTTTGTAGATAGTCCAAGAAAGGAAGAACTAATTTAGTTGAAACTACACCAAATAAATATTCACTTCTAATTTTAAAGTATTCAATTTTGATATACTTTGTATATATTTGGATCGTAAAACTATTATAGGGATAGTATAACTATTCCATGATGATAGTTGGATTTTCTAGGATTATACTCAATCTGAATCTCCTATCTTTAGGATAAATAGATTGGCTAGTAGTTATATTTTTATGCATATTTTATTTATTCCAATGTATTATAATAAATATGTAAGTCTTTCATCTTAATATGAGGATAATAAATATAGACACACTTTGAGTTTCAAACATATTATGAACATTCCATCTTTCATAATTTAATGAAATATTATTCTAGCTTTCAATATTGAGTAGACTTCATTCCTGACTCTAAGAAGAGCAAGAGCCCAATCTCCTTGGAACCAATAATTTGTGTATGATATTTATATTTATGTTTAATTTATTCATCATTACTAGATAATTAGAATATCTTAAATACTTGTGTGCATTATTAATTCGTAACAAGTAAATTCAAGATTCACATTCTAATAGTTATTTCATTTTCCAAAGAAAGTGTGAATTAGTCTTAGTGTTTCTTTTAATTTACTACAAAGAAGTGATTTAGCTTAGAATTATCTTTCTATCTAAGTGTTTACATGTTATGCAAGTGTGAATTAGATTTAGATTTACATTTCCAAGCAAGTGTGAAGTAGATTAAGTCTACTTTAATTCCAAGTAAAGGATTGAATTAGTTAGTGTAATGGTTAATATTTTATTTTATCAAGTGTAAAAAAATAGTTTAAAAGCATTTATTTTATTATCAAGCATTAGAATAGAGTCACTAAACACCCCCTAAAAGACTAATTTATAAATCTACCATCATAATCCTTATTGCAAATAGTTTTAGACACTAGCCCTGGTTTGATAGACATCAATCTAAAGGATTGATTAAATGAAGAGTTAAATGACACTAATAATTATTGGAACCATTACCAAGGACCCTTAGGTGTTATTAAGGTAAACCTCATTGATCTATGTCAAAAAAAATAAAAAAAATTGAAAATAATAAAATTCCAAAAAAGAGTAATCAATTTATGTTCCAACCTAGAGATTCAAAAGGAAAAATTTATTCCTACATTCCCTCCAAAAACAAAAGTAGAAAGTCCTTCAACATATTTTTTTGAAAGTCCTTTTTCTAAACTTAGAAAAAGAATTCCTTCAGCATCTCTGACTGAGATTCTTGAACAAGATATTGAATCACATCTTTAGGATTCTCCTAAAATCTTATTTAGAATTAGAACATTGTCACAACCAAGTCCTATAGGAAGCGTTCACCCACTCACTCACAAGAAGAGACTATCTAGAGACTGTAAAAGATCTAGAAGAAGCATTTGAATGCACTATAGCTAAAGAAAATTTCAAAGAATTGGATCAATCCACCACTAGTCATACAAGTATCCTTTGGGAAGCTAGTCCCATCTTTGAAGAACCGTCAAAAGCAGACATGGCTAATCAATAAGATAGATAAGTTTCACAGCTAGGAAGGACTTTTTTCCTTTCCTATTATCATAGATCCCAATGATCAAACTACCATGAAAAATATTTCCCTTACCGATTTGCCAAATTTCTAGAGAAGATCCTTAGAAGATCCTGACCAGTTTCTATTTGAATTTAAGGTGTTGTGTCAAACTTATGAATACACAATAGACAATCAGAAACTAAAATTATTTGCATCAACTCTAAAAGATGCAGCCATGAGATGGTTCATGGGTTTACCAAGTAATTCCATTCATACATGGTAGGACATAGAAACTAAATTCTTAAATAAGTATCATGATTATTTTAAGGTGAGAGAAAGAAAGGAGTAATTATTTAAAATAAAAAAAATGAAGATGAATCCTTGGAAGATTATTTGGTCAGATTTTTTCTTACTTATAAACAAAGTAGTTACCCACTTACTGAGGACATCCTAAAACTTGTTTTCCTCAAAGGACTAGATAGGACATCAGAGATACATTAAACTTAATGGGTAAAGGAGATAGAAATAAACTATTATTTCATAAAATCTTAGAGCTCTGTACCAATTACTCCCAAACCAAACCAAGTATGAGAAAAATAAAACTAGGGAAATCAAATGAGCTAGGCAAATTAATGGAAGAATTTTCTAAAATAAAAATAGACATTATGGTTACACTAAACACCACATTGGATGTTTTACAAGCTAAAGCCATTGTCACAGAACCATTGGCAATATATTGTCCAAAGTGTAGGCTAAAATATGCTCTTAGAGACTATCCTTTAGACAAAATAAATACTTCTTCTTGTGGAATATGTGAAGAAATGGACCATGACACAAATCATTGTGCCTTCCTATCTACCTTACAAAATTAGATAAAATAAAATGTTCAATCCATTGAAGAGGTAAATTATGTCCAAAGGTATAATTTCTTTCAACAACATCAGGTCCAAGGATAGTTTGGTGCAATAAATCCAACCAATCTATGGATAGAACCATGGAATTTTCCAACACTTCCACCTATGTGGGGTCAAACTCAAATTCCCCCATCTCAAATGTCATGTCCTAGACAAGATTGGGTATCACCTTAACCATGGATGTTGCCACAATAGCCATAGATGCCTCCATAATAGCCACATCCATAATGGACTCCACATCAATAATACAACCAACTGAGAAGACCACCCTAGTAGTAGACCATAATGCCACCCCCTATTGTTCAACATCTGGAACAATTCAATCAACCTCTAGTGCCTCCTCAACCAATAGCCAATCCAAAGAATAAACCACCAACACCTATTTATGTTAATGAACAAGGGTAAATAATAAATATGAGAGATATTGATTGTTTTGATATACAACTAAGGTTAAGGAAAATAGTAAAAGAACCTCCAATTCTCATTTTTGAGGTACTTGATGAAAAAGAAGAAAACAATTTGTCTCAATCAAACAACAAGGAAATGGAAAACAATGAAAGCTTTGAAAAACCCAAGGAAAACACCACTATGCCAGTAGTTCCTTTTCCTAAAAGATTAAAAGAGGTGTTGAAATCAAAAAAATTAGACTTGATCCATGAACTACAAAATATCAACATTAAGGTACCCATACTACAAGTTATTAGGGACATTCACGAATTAAACAAAATCATCAAGAACTTGTGTGTCAAAATACTTGGAAGAAATAAATAGTACCCAACAACCATACACATTGATGGTAAGGTAGCTAACCTATTAGCAGGAAAGTTGTTAATACCCAAGTATGTAGACCCAGGTAGTCTAGTCATAATAGTCACAATAGAAGGAAAGGAAATTCATAATGTTCTAGTGGATTTATGGGTAGAAATCAATTTCATGACAAATTATACTCTCCCAACACTGTCCCTCATAGAAATGCAGCCTACATCTACAATTCTCCAAATGGTAGATTATTCTGTAACTAAACTAAAAGGAACTATAAAAAAAATGTTATAGTACTTATAGAGTCTTGGGAATATCTAGTTGATTTTTATGGTATTGCAACCTAAAATAAAGAATTTGGGATGCCCTTTAATACTAGGAAGACCATGGTTAACTACTATAGTAGCATTGATTGATTACAAGTCAGGAGATATGACCATTTCCAATGGTCTAAAATACAAATGCATTTCCTTGTATCCTCCTACAAAATCATCAGTGAACCACATAGAAAACCTTTGAGTAGATAAGATAGATAACAACATAAATGAACTTTCAACCTTAGCCATAATTACAGTAAAAAAACATTTAGAAGAATTAAGTGAAGAAATAAATCCAGAATTTATGGATTGTGCCACTCCAAAATCTATGAACTATGCAAACTTATCAATGACATATTCTCTCAATCATTTATGCTTCTTAATCATATGACCATAAGATGATCCAAGTAAGTGTATGGGATTATGTAGAAACACAACAAAAATAATTCTTGAGTGCATTTCATTTCCTATTAGCATGAGTTATTCCTATTGGAGAAGGATTTATTAAGAACATAACCACATTCCATATGCTACTTACTAATACATGACCACTAAATTCCTTAATAAGTGACTATAAGAAATTGGAATCTAATCATCCAGGCACTAAACCTCTCATGATATTACTTGGAAATGTTTTGAACATCAATAGTTGGTTGATAAATGATGAGGAGGTTCAACTCTTTGAATTTTGAGAATGACACACCAAGGCTTTTGCTTGTGATTATAATGGCATGAAATGGATTCACCCCAAGTGTTTTCACACATTACATCCACACATATTCAGTAAAAATAGTAAGACATCCACAAAGAATAATAATACAACATTGAAAGACATAGTGAAGATAGAAATTCAAAAGTTGTTGGACATGGGATTTATCTACCCCATCTTAGATATCCAGTGGGTTTCACCATTGGTGATTGTACCAAAAAATAATGGGAAGTGGCATGTGTGTGTGGACTATAGATAATTTAACAAGGTCACTTTAAGATATTATTTTCCTTTGCCCTTCATTGATCAAGTTCTTGACAATTTACTAGGGAAGAAATATTTTTCTTTTCTAGATGGATTTAGTAGATATAACCAAATCATAGTTGCAGCTGAAGATTAGGACAAAACTACATTCACCTTCCCCTAGGGAACATTTGCCTAACAAGTACTTCTATTTATACTTCGCAATGCTCCTACAACATTTCAAAGAATAATTTTAGCACTATTTATTGACCTCTTAAATAACTATGTAGAGGTCTACATGGATGGTTTCACTATCCATAGAGAAACCTATGAGGAATCTCTTATAAATTTGGAAAGAATTTTGACATGTAAGAAGCATCAATTATCACTAAGCCATGAAAAATGCTTGTTAATAATGGATCAAGGAATAGTGCTAAGACACCATGTTTCTACAAAAGGTACTTAGGTAGACCCAAAGAAAATTGAGATAATCTCCAACCTCCCCATTCCACACACACAAATAGAAGTCAAGAGTTTCCTGGGCCATGATAGCTATTATAGATGCTTCATAGACAACTTCAGCAAAATAGTTTCTCTAATGTTTGCCCTACTTACAAAATAAATTGAGTTTATATGGAGTTATGATTGCCAATAAGATTTTGATATAATCAAAGCTAAGCTTAGTACTACTCCAGTGTTGAGAGGACTAGATTGGACACAACCCTTCCACATATACATAGATTCCTCCAACATAGTAATGGGTGCAGTCTTGGGATAAAAAGATGAGAATGGTCATATGTAAGTTATTTACTACATCAGAAAAAATAATGACTCTTGCTAAAAGAAATTACACCACAACTAAAAAAGAATTCCTTGTTGAAGTTTATGAAATAAACAAATGTAAAAATTATATAATAGGATACAAGGTATTTATTTATACATATTGCTCAACCATTAGGTACCTTACCAACAAACCAATAGTGGGAGGAAGAATTATCATATGGTTGTTACTTTTACAAGAATTTGATATCACTATCATAGATAAACTTGGGAAATTTAATGTGGCTGCTGATTTCTTGTCCAAAATCAACACTTCAGGTAAAGAACCAGTGGAAGATGAATTTATAGATGAACAACTATTTTCCATTTTAGTAAAATCTCCATGGTTTTCTGATATAGATAACTACCTTGCTACATGGAAATTTCCTCCAAATTTTTCATAAAAGGAAAGAAAATGTTTAATCAAAAAAAGTTCTTCTTTTAAATGGATTAATAGAATATTGTTTAAACTTGGGCTTGATCATGTGTTTCATAGGTGTGTGACAAATAATGAAGCATATGACATCATTAGGGCTCATCATGATGAACCATGAGGAGGACATTACTCAACCAAAAGTATTATACACAAAATCCTTAGAGAAGGATACTACTAGCCTCATCTTCACAAACAAGTTAAGAAGTGTGTTAGACAATGTCATGAATACCAAAGAATGGGGCAACCCACTCTTTTAGCTGAGATGCCTCTCCATCCTCAACTAGTTTTAGAACTATTTGAGAATTGGGGAATTAAATTTGTAGGACCTATGGACCCCCTTCCAAAGGAAAGGAGTATCTGCTCATTTGCATAGACTATGTCACCAAATGGGTAGAAGTAGAAGTTTTAACTTGTGCTCAAGAAGAAGCTATGCCATATTTCCTATACTTACATATTATGCAAATATTTAGTGATTTATGGGAGATAGTCTCAGATCAAGGACCCAAATTTATGTCAAATGTGATAGAATACTTCATGAAGTCATATCAAGCTCAGCATAAGAAGTCTTATTCATACCACCCATAAGACAATGGACAAGTTGAAGTTATAAACAGAGAATTAGAAATTATTTTTTCAAAGATTATTAGTACTAGTTAGAAAGATTAGGCAAATAAAGTACTAGAAGTAATTTGGGATTATAGTAATACTTTAAAAACAACTATTGGCTTTTAACCTTATGAGCTAGTTTATGGTAAGAAACATCTATTATCCATTGAATTTGAATTACAAACATTGAAAACAACATTATAAGTGGTAATTGAATTGGAAGAAGTATAAAAGAAGAGACTCATGCAGCTCAATCAACTTGATGAAATGAGAATTCAATCATTATAGAGGACTGAATTAGTGTAAAATCAAAGGAAAATTTGGCATGACTCACACATAAAACAATGAAAGTTTTAAAAAGGAGACTAGGCATTATTGTTTGACTCAAAATTTCAACAATTCAAAGGGAAACTACAAACAAGGTGGTTGGGACCATATCAAATAGAGGAGGTCTTTAAAAATGGTTCTGTCAAGTTAATACCCATTGATGATAGTAGAAGGACCCTACTAGTCAATAGACATAGACTAAAACTTTACCAAAATCCCCTCAATAAAGAGGAATTTGTTTATAAAATGCAATGCCAAGTAACTTTCCTATGAAAACTTGTTTCTTCTAGGGAACTTGTTCCTTAGTGATTGCTCTCTTTTGGAAATAATAATAATAATAATAATAATAATAATAATAATAATAATAATAATAATAATAATAATAATAATAATAATAATAATAATAGTGAAATCCTTTCAAGGATGTTATTGACAATGCATGAGTAGAAAACTAGCTTGTTGGTTGGTCATGCATTGTATAAAGGGCCTTTGTTAGAAAACTAGCAATGGCTGGCCAATGGGTAAAAAACTAAAAAAAATGGAATTTGATCATGAAATCCTGATTGATTTCCCCATCAAATAAAACTTCATATTGTTCCTTTTAAATATGCTAACTAATTCATGCAAATTTAATTATACATGACAAATGGCAAGAGAAGAACAAGATCTACGATAAGAATAAGTGAGTGATAAGTTTTATTTATTCATGTTTTAGTGAACTAGAGGTTTTTTATTTAAATAAGTTTATTCTTATGGAGATGAAAAAGTATAAGTAGATAATCATCTATCCCCTAAAGAGATGAATAATCATAGCATGCAAAAGAAAGAGATGAGGGAACACATGTCATAATGGATAAATATATCTAATACAATCAATTAAATCATTAATCATCATGACGGGACATTATGATAACATCCCATAAAGGTTTCAAAATATCAAAGATTGAATGCAATAAGTAAAATCCTATGGCGGTAAAAGTTACAACCATCCCTCCCATGTGAGCAATAAATTACCACCATGGCATGCCATCATTTAAGTCACCATGGTGGTTGGTTGGCCTATTTCATAGAAATTACATGGAACTAAAATACATGTGATATAATGATGGTAATAACACAATGTTTATAGTTTCTATGAAATCTATCAATAGCTCTTTCCTTTGAATCCCAAGAATAATAAGTGAAAACCCTAGTTAGAATTAAGCAATTCTACTGCAACTAATAGTAATCTGATTTGAGCTCACAAATTTAAGCAATAATAGGGAAAAAGACAAGGTCAAAACTAAGGAAAGTAACCAAATTCCTTATTTATAGGGATTTTTTGGCAATGTTTGAACTGAATGGTTGGCTATCATTCATCCAAAAAATATAGGGCTTCCATGAGACACTAGTAAGAGAATTCATGAAAAACCTTACTCCTAATTTTTCTATTATTAAAGGATTAGCTATTCCAGTGTCTAGTCAGGTTATTAGAGAAATCATAGAAATCATAGATGAAGGAATGAAAGTAATAGTAATAATTTCATTTAATGACCTAATTTCTCAATTTAATGATAATGAATGAATTAGAGTTACATGCTTAATTAATTCAAAAGGAAAAGCTAAGGGGATCCATAGAGATTCACTTCTAGAGCCATGGTAGTCTATGGCATTATGGGTAATCAAGTATATCACTCATGAGGGAAAATGTAGTCTTTTGGGAGGAGAAGCCATGAAAATCTTGATACATTTTAATCATGAAAGGCAAAACCCTCAGTGTAAAATTAACCTTCCATATTTTTTGTATGGTGCCCTCCAAGTGATGGCCACAACCCCTAATGCTTCCCTCAAGCATCATGTCCTCATTCACCTTATTATTTATCATCATTTCCTATAATAGGGGAAAGAAGTTTGGGAAGCCTTTGAAAATAGGGTCATTAGACAAATTCTAGCCCTACGTGTACAAGAAGAAGTTGGAACATTTGGTTCAATATAGTCACAAAATCAATCTCTTACAACTGCTACACCCACTAAGAAAATAAACTCAAGGAAAAAGAAAAAATAGTCTACAGTTATAGAGGAAAATCCTCTCTCTTCAAGAAGGGTTACAAGATCTCAATCTGCTTAAACCCTCACTATTTTAGAGCCTCCAAAATAAGCTCAGGAACCTATTGAGCAACTAGTCCTCTACTCAAGAAGAATAAAATTAAAAATATAAGTTACTACCTCAATAGGACCTGAGAAGGCTAAGGGTTTGACTACTATAGTATAATAACTATCAAATGTAGCCCAGAGAACTAAGAAAAGGATAAAGAAGTTGATTCTTTTGGATGAAAATGAACAAGTAGTGAATACTTTGGATAGTCTTAAACAACTATCTCAACCTTCAGAACAATAGAATATTCAAGAACTAGAGAATCCTAAAACAACTCTTATAGAAAAACATGTGGAAAGCCCTATCATACAACCATTTAAAGAATTAGAAATCTCTCCAACTAAAATAAAAGAACTAGAATCTGAGCAAGGTAACATAATAGAAGAACAAAATGCTCAAATTGAAGTTCCATTAGACAAAGGAAAATCTCCATGTACATTTGAAGAAGGAGAATCATCCAGTCCAAAAGACCATGTCAAGTAACTAACACTAAGACTTTCTAGAGCTCAAGAGTTGATCCAGCAATAAGTAATAGATATTTTAGATCTAGTCATCTAACTACAAAGTAAAAATTAGCTTAATTTTATGTTAGTACAAAAGTTAGAAATAACCTATTTGAATTATGATTTAAAAATTAATGAACTAAAAAAAATTATAAAATAGAAAGAGGAGGAAGAATTCAATTCATGGATATATACAAATAGTCTTGAGAAAGAAAATAAAATATTCAAATAGAAACTATTGAATTCTTCTCAAACACTTCTTATTATTACCCTTGAAAAGGATAGTCATCCTACTTCTTCTCTTAAAGCATTTGTTAATTAAGAATGTCAAACTAGCCATACATACATTCCTCCATTAGAAATATTACATCAGGCTCAAGAGGAATACCAAACATTCAAATAAAAGAATATAGTTTTAGTCACTACAAATGAGATATTGGAAAGTGAAAAACAGATATTAGAAACTAAAACTCAGACTTTGGAAGAAGACTTGCAGAATGCTTGTAAATTAGGAGAAGTTCTTTTAGCCTATAAAAGTCCTACTCTTGCATATAGTCTATTAATGTTTGAACAATTCTATATATGGAAAATTATCAGAATATCTTGCCATCTTCCCTAAAATATTTTAGATCCATTTGCATTTTTAAAAATATTTTACAGTTATGAACTTGACAATCAAGATCTCCTTTGTGAATTTTATTTGCATGACTTGATAATAGGAGATCATGATCACAACAAATTTTGGATCAATCTACATGTAGGAGAATTTCAAATAGAGTCGCTCCATTCCACCTTCAAAAATCAATTGGCTTGGAAAATTAGATTTGAATAATATATGGAGCATGCTAAAACTATAGGGTTATGCATGAGACCAAACTTTTCCATTCCTAGATTGGTAAAACAAAACATCAAGCTTGTTTATCAGAATTTTGATGTCAAAAATCATTATTTGGAAGCTTTGTATAATTGCACTATCTCATTTGACCTTTTTATTAGGTAGAACTTTGATTCGGTTGTTGTTGCTAGTGTAAAAAAATGGGATCTATTACCAATCTCTCTCAAGAGACGTGAGGTTATATCTCCTAAAAATTTAAGATGGAGTTGGAGAAGAACTAAAGTAATCCTTGATGAGATTATGGTAGTATTGAATTCTAATGGAGAAAATATGTGAATTGGAATGAGGTACATACCCCCTTTTTTAGTTATACCAATTCTAGGATGGCAAAATTGGGCAACTCAATCTAATGAATAATTTAACATCTGGAAACAAATAGTTCAAAGGTATAAAGGATTTACAATTAGTACAAATTATCATATCATAGATGAATTTGATGAGAATAGACCTAGAACTAATGAAGCTAGATGAATTTTTGCAATGGGACTTGCAAAAGGTAAATCTTGGGGGAGATGATGAGCCCAAAATATGGCTCATTATTGACATAAAATTTCCTTCTTTTCATCTCTCTAAGGATATAATCTTATTAAAATAATAGACTTTTAGCTAACTGTAGCATGAAAAATAGATACTTTGTCTCATTTTTATCAAGCCAAAGGTTGAGTTACTATTTTGTCATTTATACCTGACAAGTAGCATGTTTTAGTGTTTTAGTTTTGAAGAATACATAGGAAAGATGGCAAAAGCAACATTTTGGAGAAGCTCCAATTTTGACCCCTGTCTTCCAAATCTATGGACTTACTTATTCCTTATCTATAAAATCGATAGGTCCATTTCTATAGACTCTACAGGTCTCTATCTATGGACTCTGTAGGTCAAAAGTCTAAGAAGCAAGAGAATTTATAAATAGTCCAAGAAAGGAAGAATTGTTCTAACTGGAACTACACCAAAGAAATATCTACTTCTTATTTTAAAGGATTAAATTTTGATATAATTTGTACATATTTGGACCATAAAACTATTATAGGATAGTAAAACTATTCCATGATGATATTTGGATTTTCTAGGATTATACTCAATCTAAATCTCCTATCTTGAGGATTATAGACTGATGGCCTTGCCCAAGTAATGAAAAGTGCTTGAGCATACTATTCCATGATGATATTTGTAATCAAAACAACTCAAAATGCATTTTCAACCTTAAAAACATGGCCTCCATTCTTGGACACCTTAAAAATAGATTAAATACACCCTTATCACTAATATTCACATGGAATATAGCAAACAAGGGAATCACATGACTATTTGGCATGGTGAATTGAGCATGTGACAACATTACAACTATTTCATAAGCATATAAATGAACTATTTTTAGCTCTTGATGATATAAAAAACTGATATACCATGAATTCATCTCTAAGAACAAGGTGAGCAAGCCCATACATGTGACTATAAGTGAAGCTAGGCATGAAGTTGACAATGGAGGAAGACAAGCTAGCAGGCTACTGAAATGATGACATGGTGAAACCAAAACATGGAATGAGATGGTCACATGACCTAATAACTTTTGTAACATGATTTACTAGCTATGTGAGACCCCTACAAGAAAACACAATCAACAAATAAGAAGTACTTTAGTTAAAACTACACATGGTGACACCCTCATGTAACATGGATGAATTTGCTCATCTAAACATTATGAAACATGAAAAAAATAATGAATATAATATTATAAGGAATCCAACATCCTCTGGTTCCCATATCACTAATTGGTTTGTATAGATTTGACTAGAATAGAGTAAACCCTATAGGGTGCATGAAATAACTACTAGAAAAGTATAATCCACTTCATGAAGATGGTTCATGAAGCACAGGCCACCATTGTTCAAAATATTTATATTTAAATGAATTTATCTAAGTTTAATATAACCTCATAAAATCATTTGACTTGAAACATCTCTAGTTGTTTATACTACTTAACAACCTGCAAGTTACTTTTGTGTATCTAAAAAACCAAGAAAGGTGCAGAATAGTTTTGGAATAAAAATGGCCTTTATAGATCAAATAAAGCATGAGAATAAGCATGGGGAAGCTGAAGAGTCACATTTAAACATTTTACAAGTGCTACACTTCCCAAAGAGGCCATACAAGTGCCAAATTCCTCTTTTTCCTCAAGAAAACTGCCCATTCTTCTACATAACCTACCATATTTCAGTTTTTTCAATTAATTAAGACTTATAAGGACACATAGGGTATTCAATCATGTTTTTTAACCCTCACATTTCCTATAAAACCCATATAAAGCATTAAATGCACCCTTTCTAACCTCAAAATGACCCAAAAATGATATAAGAACTAAAATAAATAATGACCAAGGCTAATACAACATCAAGTGACCTTAAATAACATGTAATACACCCCATGACAATATATTAGACCTCCTATAGACCTAGAAAGTCAAGTTTTTATCTATAGTGCCCCAACTTGACTAAAAAGTCAAATTTGGTCAACAATCTACAAAGTGATCATTTTAGTAACTAGTTATCCATGTCATGATGAGATTGAAAACAAACTTTGATTTTCCTAGATGGAATATTTATGTAGTTGAGCTTGAGGGAGAATATTCTTCCTAGGTGAAAACAAACTTTGTCTTCTTATGTAACTATTTTTCCCTATTCTCCAACTAATCATTTTCTCACTCAAGGTCTCCATAATGGTTTCCCTCTTCTTTATGCACATCAAAGAATGTCTTTAGATTTGTCATGATAGCATCAAATACAATTACATTTTTTCATGACTTCTCCAGCTATAATGGAGTTAATGTGGGATCCATGACCATTTAAATGATGAGGAGAATAAAAGAACTTCCCCTTAAAACATGCTTTTAATGGTCCATTTTTGCCTCAAAACCCTTGCAGTGATTATCCTCATAAATAAAGATCATTTTAATTTATTCAAATATTGGTATCAACCATGACACTTATCCTCTTATTTATTTTCCACTTTGGAGGTTTTAACCTAATAATGATATGTGGCATATTTTACCTTATGCAGGATTTTAGGATTCTATTGCACTTTTGCACTTGGTTGGATTTTAGACCCCAATTACAACTTTACACCTTTATGTCCTTGGTAGGATTTTAGGCTCCATTACCATTTTTACACCCAATAGGATTGTATAAATCAAGTTCACAATTGCACATGGTGGGGTTTTAGAACTTACCATCACTTTTACAAGTTGGCAGGATTTTGGAGCTCATCAACACTTTTAAAAAGGTGAAAAAATGCAAAACATTCCTAGATATCTAAATTTGCTTTTCCTTTTAAAATACCTACTATAGTTTGACCATGTAATTCCTTATAAACCTTTGACATGGCATTTATAGCATATCTATTTTATAATATTACAATTCTTCATCATCCCACTATGGCCAACACCACCACTTAAAACCTAACCTTTACCCACACCTCCTCTGCAACCTAACCCAGATGCAATTATCAGACCATGTCTACTCATAGTTACTATCCTTTCTTGATTAATCATGAATATTACTTCCTTTAACAAGGCCATCTACATTAATATCTTCAACTCGATAAAGCTAAAGTGTGAAAGGTAAAGATCTATTCTCATTACAATCTTTAGGAGGATGAAGAAGCTCCATAGGGCAAGATGGAATTTCACAATTAAATTTGGGTGTCAAATCTAATTTTTATTCATCATATAAGGTACTTATAATGTATATCTAAGACTGAATGGACTTATTATCTCTGGCTACAATAGTAATGCTTAGAATTGCTTTAAACAATTGATTAACAAATGTGCATGGTTTTTTGCATCAAGATACTCTTCTACAATGCATGCCTCTATTATTGCACCTCACAGATGAAAATATTCTCTTATGTTTTCTTAAATTGGCATTTTCATTTTTATAAAAGTACTTAACTATAATCTTAATCTTACATCTCCAAAAAGTATTGATAGATCGTATCCTTATAAATTATTTTTAGAATATAAACATATTATAATATATCTCACATGGATAGTTGAACAACTAACCTAGAATATAAATCAACCATGTATCAATCTCATTGAAACAAGATTTTATGTAGGTAACCTCTCTAGTTCATATGATTCAAACCTAAAGATGGGCCAAGAGATAGCTACTGAGAGGCCCATTCATGAGCACTCCAATTGGTAGTTATGAACATGGCTTGTTTTGAAAATAAGCCTCTTATCCTTAGAAGGCACATGGCCATTTTATTTTATGGGATTTCATACCTATTATGCACTTATAACCAAGTCATAACATAAGCATAAAACATTTGAGGCCTTCCTTTGTTAGTACGTACAATGGCCAGAGGACTTCCATTTGCAATTTGTAAATTGCAAGTCAAAATTGTAATGTAACATTGCATTTTCCCTTCTTACCCTTTGAAAATTTGCATGTACTAGAGATTTTGACTACACCTATGTCATAGGATTTTAATCTTTGTTTTCACATTGCAAATTATAAACATGTTGCATTGTGACATTGCATTCTTCACTCAAATCTTTGCTTTATCTTACCAAGTCAATGCCTTTGAAAACTCTTCTTTGTAAGTTGTCTACTTTGGAATTCAGGATCCCAACTGTAATTTAAAAATTACAATTTTAAAATTGTAAAATTTTTATTTTTTATTCACTTAAAATTTTTGCATGCTTATTAAGTCGATGTATATAGTGGGCTCCAGACTTCTAATTGTAAGTTATAATTTGCAAGTTAAAATTGTATTCTAGTATTGTATTTCTCACTAAAACTTTTGCTTTTGCATTTTCTTTCAAATATTTATATTTATTTTCCTTTATATATATATATATATATATAGGCCTCCACATAGACTTATAAAATATTAGTGTGGCTTCCTTGTGTTGGCACATCTAGGTGGGCTTTGGGTAGTAGAATCCAATTTGTAAGTTGCATGAAAATTTATAATGTGACGTTGGACATCCCTCATGGAAATTTTTGCAAACCTGATCTTGTCATACAAGCTATGGGATTTGGGGTTTGATTTTCATATTAAAAATTAAAAGAGAAATGATACAATGTGTTGTTGCATTCCCTTCTCAAATCTTTGCTTCTTACATTTCTTTTACAACTTTTTGCCTCATTTGGAATTTAGACCTCCATATGGATTTGACTTTAGTGTATATTTCTAAAAATTTAGCATGGGATTTTAAAAATGTATATGGAAATGGAATTTTAAGTGCATATTACAATTTTTAAGTTAAAATTTTATATATCAATGTTGCATTCCCATTGGGATCTCTGTAGACTTATCAAGTCAACTTGCATGTAAATGCTACTATGTAATTTAACCCTAGACCTCCATGGACTTAAGCCTTTGAAAATGGAATACTTCAACTTAGTAATTTTGAGTACTTAGTCAATTTTTTAATTTTCCCATCTCAATTCCACCATGGACCCTACAACCACAACACACCTAAAACATGAAAATGTTAAATATTAGTTATAACAAAGTTTTGCAGGGTTTAAACAAAGCAACTACAAAAGTGAAATTTTTTTCCAGACAAACAATTATATGGATTCATTTTAGGGGGAAAAAATTATACCTTCAGACACTTATTTCTCAATAAAAAGGGCACAAATTTCTCTAAACATTTTGGGCACTAACAACACCAAAAACTCATCCAACTTAGTAGATAATCTTATATGTGTCCAATTGTAAACATACACTTGTCATGACCATTATAAATATAATAAGGGACACACAATATCACTCAATGTCATAAAAGCTAATTTATAAACATAATGTATAATCAAATTTCACACAAAATAGCCACACTCAAAGGAAAATAAAATGTCACACAAGGTAAGAGCCAAATTCAATGGACAATTAAATGTCACACAAAGAAAGATACATAGAAAGAAAAATTCAATGAATATCTATTTTAAAAGAGAGAAAGGTCCCAAATAAAGAGTGATACAATTAAAAATAAATCAAAGACAAATTATAAAAAATAAGTCAAGGGCCTAAGAAATAGGCATACAATGATGCAGTCAATTTTGCAATGGTAAAAGAAAAAGGCAAGGGCCTAGAAAAAGAGTTATTTAATGAAAATACAATCAAGTGAAAACAATAAGAAAATGGAAGGACCCAAATAAATATCCATACAATTATATAATAAATAAAACAATGTCATATAATAAATCAAGAGATGAAAAATTATAATAAATTTTAAGCCTATAAAAAATGAAATAGCACTAAATAAGCATAAAACAGGTTAAAATAGCCTACACTATTAATCTATTTCTATGTCATAGCATAACAAAGTAGCATATCCATGAAAGGTAGCACTATAAAGAATATAAGAAAGAGAAATGAATGTGTAAGAAAATAATATAGATTAACATGATAAATGGAAAGGTGATAGAAATATATAACCTATTTAAATTTAACCTATGGAATGAGAAGCCCCTAACATTGGCATGGACCCTAGGTATATAAATACTCTACATGTATCATGTATAACTTTTATGTCCTACATCTCACACATATATTGAATGAAATTAATGTTAATATAAAAAGGACATGTAATCTACCAAATGTATGATAAATAACATCAATAAAAAATGTAAATTAGGAAATATGTGAGTCTTAGATCTTGATTTTATATTTTTTAAATATTATAATTTTTTGTATTTTTGAAATATTTTTATTATGTAAAATTATGACCGATTACCCATTCAATGGGATGGTAATGTTAAGTCATGTATCAAACATGGGAATGGTCACTTGTCGTGAGTGAGAAGTGACATATGTATTTATATTTGAATCTAAAAAATAATATTGTATTGTAATAAAATTGTCATTATCAACATGAATCATGGGATCCTAAGTATGGTAAGTAACTATGGGAATCATACTATCATTTGTAATCCAATATAAATTAATATAAACATGTTCCTATTTTTATATTGAACATGATAAGTTTTATGTAGCACTAGCTTAGGATGTAGTGTAGTAGATAATGGTTTTTTTAATCATGAATAACTCTCTGATGTAATGTGCATTGAAGAATTGGTCATTTAATAATGTCAACTACTTTCCTCTAAACTATATGTGTAGAATTAACCTTAATATATGGAGTAACTTAGTGCATATAATTAGTCTAAATATGTGAATTACTTGACTATGTTGGTAGTTGTAGTGGAGAAGGAAATTCTTATAGATGAATAGGATACTCATAATGAATACATAAATATATGACCAGTCGACTGTCATGTATATAAATGACACATATATGTACTAAATATGGTAGTGAGTATATTTTATCTATCTAATGAAATCTTAAAAACATGAAAAATACCCCTATACATGGTAAGCCAAAGAATAAATTACAAGCCACTACAGGGTCCACCTTAAATGGTAGCATAATGTGTCCAAGAGGGTTATGTTTTTATCCATAAAATCCTTTGAATAACTTTGTTGTATCTATAAAATCTTAATGTGTTGATCCAAAATATAGATCTAATGTACTAGATATACTTTTTATATGTTTCCAATGTTCCCAATGCATTTAATTCATGCTTGTAAGACACTTGATGTGAAAACATCAAGTTAGATAAGTTTTAATATGAAAGTTAATATGTGGATGGTCTAGACATATTTAGAGATGAAGCCAATAATTTTCTCTCTTGAATTTTAGGGTTTTTTCATAAATAGAGGAACCATTACTATATATAGGTGATATTTGTGCAACTACCTTGATAATTTTATCACCACCAATTTTTTTAGGTTATGATTTAAAATGCACCATGATGGTTATGTAACCATTGGTTTTCATCTACCGATATTTTTGACACCATAAAAAAAATATGGTAATGGTTGTAAAACATTTCTCTACTTAGTGATGGTTTGGTTGAGATTCTTGAAAAATTCCAAAGTAAGATGACATAATAATAGAACTTTTGGAAGTTTTGAGTCTTGATTCAAATTAAAATTTGTAAGTTTGAGTCTTTTTTCATATTATCTCATTGTTTCCTAGCTATTATTTATGTTTACAATTTTGGTTTATTCAAATAGGTGTTGTGAGATTGTAAAAAAATAATGTACAAGTTTAGATAGTGTAGTAACCAATAACTCTATCCATGAGAAGATATAATTGGTAGTAACTTGTACATTTTAGAATTTTTTAAACTCTAAAGTTCATGTTACAATGGTAAATAAGGTTAAGAATATAAAAATGAATAATCAAAAGGGTGTTAAATATATATAGTAGGTCAATTAATTTGAAAATTTGGATAAACAATATTTATAATTTATAATATTAAGATATGTCAAAAATATAAAGTAAAACTATTGATTGATACTATATTAAATTTAAAACAAGAGTACTTAGTTGGTTTACTATGCATATGAAGATCTAGGCTAAAACATGCTAGAAGTGGACTAGATTAAAAATTTATAATAGTTATAAGATTTATTTACTTTTTCATTTTAAGGCCTCAAATGTTTGCATTAGATATAAATAATTATGTCAATGTTGGTGTTTGAGTTGGACATAGGTATTTAGTATGAAATATGACTAGATCTAGATGTGACTATATGCAAGTGAAAGTGAAGCTGATCTACAATCAATCCTAACTTGGAGAAGATAGATAAACTAACTACACTACTAGGAATATGTAGATAGTCAAGGTCATGACTAATATTGATCTTCTAAACCTACATAAGGGATCTCTTATCATATAATATGGCTATAGATGGTTCTAAATCCTATAGTCAAGCAACACCACATAATATCCCTAGCTAGGTCTTGATATTCAATGCAATAATAAAGCAAATATAATCTAGTGTTCACTAAAGCTTATGGTTCAAATAGGGGATAAACGTAAATAATACACATGTAAATTAAAACTCTACTCAATTCAATGTAGAGGTAATACTAATCATGGATGGTAAATACATTCATTAGCCATTATACATGCAAATATATCTACTAAAATAGAAGAGTAATACTTAGGAATACTTACCTTGAATATGAACCCATAAAGTCTCAACCTTTGCCTTAGCCAATGGTGACTTTCAGGAGGTTATTATGTATTTTTGAATAAACTAAGAATGGATAATGGAATATAGTCTAGACAAGGACCTCTAATGAATCTCAAGCCTTCACAAGACAAAGGTTCTCCAAAAAACATGAAACCATAAAAAATGATGCCTTAAGTAGAATAGTGGAAAATGAGATAAAAAAGTGCAGATAAATGATTCTCTATATTGTAAATGGGGTGAAATATGTGTATATAGAGCCTAATTTGACACTAAACTCTTCCATAATTTTAGCTGACAAAGTTGGCCTAGTCATCTAAGTTAGTTAGAAAATAAAGAAATTAGGTCTTAGACTAAGTCGACTTAGGCCAACTTAGTCCCATAACATGCACTATTTATATAACTATATCAACCCATTCAACTACATTTAGTAAATGGTAAAAATGAGCTTTGGATTATGTAGGGGCTATTTAAAGAGGTCAATTATTAAAAGAAATGTGTAAGGCAGGTATCAAAGCTTAGGGAAATGTATAGGAGGGCTTTATAATGGTCTTAAGTGGAGGTATAGGGAACAAAAATATTTTGAAGCACCAAAGGTCTACCCACCCCTTTCCTAGTGCACCCTTTAAGGCATGCACTCAGAGAGGTTTAGACTTTATGTGTTCCTAAAAGAGAAAAGCAAAAATAATTGATAAAGTTTAAAAATATTATTTGTATACATATTACCCACTCTAAGATTATCACTTGTCATGTAGTTATAATATGGGATGGTATTTTGGGAAAAGACATAGTAATAAGTAACGTTGAGCTAAATAAATTATAATATAAGCATAAACCAAAATGATAAATAAGAAAATATGTAATATCCCTTCGGATACCAAAATAAAAGCTCTGAATTGCTTATCTATATTTCTACAAAATATCCTCAAATAGATAAATGAATCACAGTATAATCTCTTATTTATTTGCTCATATGCTTATAATAGAGGACCTTGGTCAGGTATACAATGAATATTGAAAATACGGCCTTAATAGCCTAAATATTTCACAAGAACTGGGAAATAAATCTGGAACTGGTTCGTCTCGGCCTACTGTGTAAAAAACACAGTCACCGACGTCAGTTATACTGCCATCGTCGGTCGACTTGGAGTCATTAATCTGCTAACATCGGTGATATGTCGACCGATGTCAGTCTCTATAGTTCTTTGATCACCGATGTCGATGCCTAAACTTTCTGTAGATGCATATGGATTTTCACAGATCTATACAGACTTCGTACGGCCACCGATATAGCACACCCTGTATGCTTGATCCTGATCTATAGAATTATGGGCTAATCTTCTGCTCGAAAAGATGTCAACTGGAAGGGGACATGATAGTCCACCCCTCTTGAAATTGCTTGTCCTCAAGCAATCTCAACTCTGGATGCTGTAGAATATCCTCACTTTCCCATGTCGCATCCTCCACTGGCAAATCTTTCCACTTTACCAAATATTCCCTAATAGTCCTCCTACGCAACTGTCTCTCTCTATACTCTAGGATAGACTTAGGTACTAAAATCAACTTTCCCTCATCATCTAAGGGAGGTAAAACCATAGAAGGTATCACACGGTGTCCTAACACCTTTTTGAGGCATGATACATGAAAGACATTGTGTACCTTGCTCTCTATCAGAAGCTCTAACTCATAAGCCATCTCTCCAACACATCTCAGGATCTTGAAAGGACCATAGTAATGTGGCTTAAGCTTCTCTGCTCCACTCTTCTTAAGAGTAGGCTGACGGTAAGGCTGCAGCATAAGATAGACCATGTCACCCACATCAAAATATCTCTGAGTCCTCCACTGATCTGCATACTACTTCTACTAATTTTGCACCTTAGCAATATTCTCTTTGAGAGTCCTCATGGTATCCTGAATCTCATACAATAAGTCTCCATCACTCGGCACTCTACTATCGCTCAGTAGCAAATCTGGAAAACTCAGTGCCTCATACCCATACAATGCCATAAAAGGAGACTCTATCATGTCCCCTTCTAGTTGACATCTTTTCAAGTGGAGGATTAGCCCATAATTATATAGATCAAGATCAAGCATATAGGGTGTGATATATCGGTGGCCGTACAAAGTCCATACAGATCTGTGAAAATCCGTACACATCTATAAAAAGTTTGGGCACCGACATCGGCGATCAAAGAACTACAGAGACTGACATCGGTCGACATATCACCGATGTCGACAGATTAATGACTCCAAGTCGACCAATGACAGTAGTATAACCGACGTCGGTGACTGTGTTTTTTACATAGCAGGCCGAGATGAACTAGTTCTAGATTTATTTCCCAGTTCTTGCAAAATATTCAGGCTATTAAGGCCATATTTTCAATATTCATTGTATAACTGACCGAGGTCCTCTATTGTAAGCATATGAGCAAATAAATAAGAGATTATATTGTGATTTATTTATCTATTTGAGGATATTTTTTAGAAATATAGATAAGCAATTCAGAGCTTTTGTTTTGGTATCTGAAGGGATATACCAGTGGTACCAGAGCTAATGTCTTGCCATCCTGTTGGGTGGTTTGGGTATCAGTATGGCTTTAACAGGTGTCAAAGATTTGGAAGAAAGAATGCACAATGCAAAGCAAAAGTTAGATAATCTATTTTAGCAAGCAAATGACATTCTAAAAACCTTGGAGGAGTTTGAAACTTATTTAAGCAAGGTTGATCAATCAAATACTTATGATATGCAAACAGTGTTATCTCTAGTGTTTGGTTCGTTGGTGAAGCCCTGATTATTGAGACATCATGATGAGGTGGTAAGACTTGCAACTCTCTCTTGCATTAGTGAAATCATGAGGATAATATCTGGCTTTAATTTTTAGGATGATTGGATTATGAGAGAGGTACTTCACACCATGGTAAAAAGCTTCGAAAAGTTGGATGACATTAGAGACCCTCATTTCTCAAAGAGGGCAAGATTACTTGAAACATTTGTAAGGTATGGATTTGAAAACATTATGATGTTAGTAGGTTGTATTGGTGACATTCACAGGATGTTTAAAATATTTTGGAATATTTTAGATGAGTTTCATTCCAGTGATGTATTAGCATCAATGCACTCTATCATGTTCACAATCTTATTTGAGGAGGAGGATAAAATTTCTAAACTTTTGGTAGAAGATTTATGGTATGTCTGGACAAAAGAGAAAAATGTCTCACCTAGAGCTGGTATGTGGTTAAAGAGTTTAATTGATAGGCCTAAGGATCATAGTACTTTCCCTATGACATGCAAAAACTTGAATGACAAATTTGACACACATGCTGATCCAGTATAGGGAGACATTAACACATCTTCAGGTAATGATTTATCTTCACAAGTAGGAGCAGTTGAGGATGTTGTGGATGAGCTTTGTCTTAAGGTGAGTTTAGCTCAGATGTTAGATAGTGAGGATGAGTCTGATGCTTGCATTCAAAGTGTGGAGGTATACTCAGAGGTTAGTACATTGAGTATTGGTGATGAGTATGTTTTTGTAGCTACTAATGAGGAGCATGTTGTTGAGGCTGACACACATGTTCAAGATTTGAGAGTACCTAACTCTAATGGGTTTGAGATACCAGTGGAGTCGAGTCTCCAAATTGATTCTTCTCACACATATGACAGTGTGGTACCGTTTGTTGTGCCACCTTTACAGAGGGATCAGTTATGGGATGGATTGGCACCATCTTTTGTAGATGGAATTGGTAGTTGGAGTTGTCCATTCTACTTTGGATATTGTTTCTCATGTGTTCTTGACCATGGCGGTTGTGCTTTTAGAGTTTGTTTGAGATGCATTCTTCAGTTTGATTATGGGTTCCTCTTTGATCTACGTTTGATGATATTGCAGGAACTTGCATTGATTTATAGTAGTGCAGAGCATAACTACATTTGGGATCCAAGTGGATCGAGTGGTTCATTGTTTTGAGATTGCTTGGGGACAAGCAATTTATGGAGGGGTAGATTTTCATGTCCCCTTTTTCATGGATATTGATAGACTTGATGATTAGCCTATTATGCGACCTTCGTAGGCTAATAGGATGGATAGAGGGTCATGATGGAGATTGGCTTGGATTTGATTTGTAGAATTCTTATAGTTGGCTTTCATTCAGGTTATTTCAGACACATGGCCTGAGCTCCTATTATTTAGGGATATTTGACATGAAGTGAAGCACCTTTATTTTGGTATGGTCATGTGTGGAATCACTCCTTGGTTCACCAGCTTCAAACGGTTCAAGGATCCGACATGTATTGAGGGAGATATTAATATTTGATTGATTTAATCAAATATTAATTATTTAGCCTATTTTTAATTAGAAACCCTAATTCTAATTTAAGAAACCCTAATTAGGGCAAGCATATCTTTTTGAGGGTATAAGGGTTTCTCATGGAGGCCATTATTGATTAGCCATTGATTATTGATTATTGATTTTGAAGAATTCTTCTGTGAAGACTGAGCCAAGGGTTCCAGGATTCCATTGCAGTGGAGAATGCCAACTCTTCATTGTGTGTGATTTAGAGGCTATGAGATATCAGTTGATTTATTGCCAAATTGAGAGATAGCTTCATATAGAAGTTATCACAGAGGTACAGATTTGAGAGATAACTTCACATAGAAGTTATCACAGTATTTCAGGTATTTCTTTATTTAGTTTTGATTTAATAAATTATACAGATAGAGATCTTCTGTATTAGAGACATATATTTTCAGATTAGGGGTTGAAAATAGGCAGGTTGTGCTTAATTGGTGGCCATACGAAGTCTATACAGGTCCATACAAATCCATGCAGACACTAACCTCGGTAGACAGAGATCCCAATGACCGACATCGGCCAATTGAAGACCAATGTCGACAGATAAGGACCTACAGTGACTGACATCGGTAGAATATCGACTAACATCGGTGACTGTGTGTTCAACATAGCAGGCCGAGACTTCTAGATTCAGGGTCAATCTCCAGATTTGTAAAAGTTGAGGGTTTCAAGACAGAATATTTCATGTTATGTTATTTGTATGATAGAGACTCAATTTTGTAATCGTCTAGAAGAACAAGTGATAAGATCTTTGATTTGCTATTGAGAGATTATATTGTGATTTATTTATTCATATTTGAAATTATTTTGGCAAAAGTGTATCTTTGTTCAGAGCTATTTGTGTTTAGATATTCCCTACTGAAAGGGGCAAAAGTGTATCTTTGTTCTGATACCATCACTATAATATCCCTTCGGATACCAAAACAAAAGCTCTGAATTGCTTATCTGTATTTCTATAAAATATCCTCAAATAGATAAATGAATCACAGTATAATCTCTTATTTATTTTCTCATATGCTTACAATAGAGGACCTCGATCAGGTATATAATGAATATTGAAAATATGGCCTTAATAGCCTGAATATTTCACAAGAACTGGGAAATAAATCTGGAACTAGTTCATCTCAGCCTGTTATGTAAAAAACATAGTTGTCAACGTCGGTTATACTACCATCGTCAGTCGACCTAGAGTCGTTAATCTGCTGATGTCGATGATATGTCGACTGATGTCAGTCTCTGTAGTTCTTTGATCACCGATGTCAGTGCCTGAACTTTCTATAAATGCATACGGATTTTCATGAATCTGTATGGACTTCGTACAGCTGCCGATATAGCACACCTTGTATGCTTGATCCTGATTTGTAGAATTATGGGCTAATACAAAAGATCTATATCTGGATAATTCTTGAATCAAAATCCAAAATAATGAAATACCTACAAACCCTTGTGATAGCTTTTGTGTGAAGTTATCTCTCAAAATTGTAAACACCTGTGATAACTTCTGTATGAAGTTATCTCTCAATTTGGAAATAGATCGGCTGATCTTTCACAACCTCTGAATCGCACACAATGAAGAGTTGACATTCTTCAATGCAAATGGAATCCTGGAACCCTTGGCTCAGTCTTCACAGAAAATTTTCTTAACAAGAATCAATATCAATAATAATCATGAATACAAACTCTCTCCCATGAGAACCCCTTATACCCTCCAAAGGTGTGCTTGCTAAAATTAGATTTCCTCAAATTAGAACTTGGGGTTCTTAAATTAGATTTCCTCAAATTAGAACTTGGGGTTCTTAAATTAGAACTAGGGTCTTAAAATTAGACCAATTCTTAAATTAGAATTAGGATCTTAAAATTAGACCCAATAATTAATAATTAATTAAAATTAGACCAAATAATTAATATTTGATTAAATCAATCAAATATTAATATCTCCCTTAATTCATGTCCGAAAGAACCCAAACGAAATCCAAACCCATCTCCATCAAGACCCTCTATCCATCCCATCAGCCTACGAGGGTTGCATAATAGGCTAACCCTCCACTCGAAAAGATGTCAACTAGAAGGGGACATGACAGTCCACCCCTCCTAAAATTGCTTGTCCTCAAGCAATTTCAACTCTAGATGTTATAGAATATCCTCACTTTCCCATGTCGCATCCTCCACTGGCAAATATTTCCACTTTAACAAATATTCCCTAATAGTCCTCCTATGCAACTGTCTCTCTCTATACTCCAGGATAGACTCAGGTACTAAAATCAACTTTCCCTCATCATCTAAGGGAGGTAAAACCACAAAAGTTATCATAGTATTGCAGATGATTTGAGAGATAACTTCACACAAAAGTTATCACAGTATTTCAAGTATTTCTTTATTTAGTTTTTGATTCAATAAGATATACAGATCTAGATCTTCTATATTAGAATCGTATATCTTGAGATCAGGTTGTTCAGCTATCAAGGTGTGTTATACTTAATTGGTGGCCGTACGAAGACCGTACAAATCTATACAGATTCACACAGAGACCTACATCGGTAGGCAGAGATCCACAGAGACCAACATCAGCATCCCAGTGACTGACATCAGCCGACTGAAGACCGACATCAATAGGGAAGCTAACCGATAGAGACCGACATCAGCAGTATATCGACCGACGATGATGACTGTGTGTTGACACAGAAACCAGAACTGTCCAGATTTAGGGTTTGTTTCTAGATTTGAAGAAGATCAGGGTTTTAAGACCATATTGTAATATTCTTTGATATGTGGATAGAAGACTGTAATTGTAATTATCTAAACAAGTGATAAGATATTTGATTGGTAGATAAGAGATTTACTGTGGTTTATTGTTTATCTGAATTTATTCTGCAAGATTGTATCTTTGTTCGAAATTGTTTGTGTTTTTATATTCCCTACTGGAAGGGGGATATTACAGTTGTTCAAAGCTTTTGTAGGAGAAAAAGGAGCACCTAAGTAAGGGACATCAAAAAATAACTAAAATAAATAAATAATATATATGTATCTTTACTTACCTTTATCATTGAATGGTTGTATTTTTTATTTGTAGTTTTGATCATGGAGGGTGCAGAGACTACTTTGGATAAACCCTAAGGATGCAAAATTTAAAGAGAAAAGACAAGCAAATGTAGGAAAGTCAAAATAACTGAAATATGTGGGCATTACATACTTGGAATTTTTGGTAAGATAGGGTGAGAAATGTTAAGTTAGGACTAAAATGACCAAGCCAAAAGTAGAGTAAATTGGGTAACCAAAAAATCCAAGGCTACTAAATGATCGAAGAACTCAAATAAAAAACATTCATTAGGTAATAAAAAGTGACAAATTAGATCAAACCAAGGATGTGTTAAAATCATATAATAAGTCTAACATCAATGTATAAAGGAGTAACAAACCAAAATTTAGACAAAGATGGGAAATAAACATAAATTAAAACAACATTGATGAGTGAGAAATAACAATCCAAGCTCACTCAACAATGGTAAAAGTACAAAAAGTAAAAACAACATTAATGACTAAGAAATAACAATCCAAGCTCACTCAATAATGGAAAAAGTATGGAAATATAGATACAAACACAGTTGTTTGAAAAAAATAATAACAAATGTTAAATAATTTAAATGAAATCAAGGAAATTTTATAAATGTAAAGCAATGGTGTAAAGAAAGTAGTCCATAGTCACTCAAGTATACTCATTTATTCTTAAAGATAGAAAAAAATAAAACAAAATGATGTTAGCATGTTTTAAGATGTGAAGAATACGGAATATAGAAGTGGGAAAATAGATTTATAATGAAAATTTCTTGTCAAGAGGGAATGAAATGGGTGGTGGGGGAGATATAGCAAAAATCAAGGTAGACAGACTCTTTATCGAAGTTAAGACACTAAAATTAAGTTTGTCAAAACAAAGAGAAATTTTGAAATTAAGGTATTTGAATAACTTGTTATGATCACACATGTTATATAATGAAGTATGGATATCATCCCATGAAGGTTATATGTATGAAAATTAAAATTGACCTACCTTCCCACAACATGTTCCCCAATCCTCAGGACCCCTTATAGAGCCATTGGTCTACTACAAAGATTGGGTACTTACATGATAAATTAGGTAGTATGATAGATAATTTTGAATTCCCTTATTCTAATCTACTAGCCTATTATACCCCAATAGACCTAGGCTCTATTACAAGGCCAGCTATGGAATTTGAAATTTTATTAAGAATAGGACATGTGCTATGAATCACGTCATTTGTTGTTATTTTCAATTTTTGGATTTATATTTGATTTTGACCATTTTATTTTTTTAAATTATTTGAATTTTAAATTTTTGATGGATTTTTCTATTCCTCCATATAGATTCAAAAAAGCAAACATTAGTGTTGAAAGTGACTATCATTTGAAAACTCTAAAGTTAGTTGCAAATAAAGAGGACTTAGAGAGCATGATGTCTAAGAGTCTTATTTGTTCATGTTAAATAAAATTACTATCTTGACTTTGTCCTTGTTTTGTCCAAAGTAGAATGAAAGTAAGGGAGAATAATAGAATTGAACATGAAACAATTTAATTCACCTCAAATCACAAAAAATGTGATAATGTGAAAGGGATATAATGATAGGTAAGTATGATTCCTTATCATAATAATGGATGTAAGTGTAAGGAAACGTGATAACATATTTTGTTGTGTAAGCTTTATCAACAAAAGAAACAAAAAATGAGGTTTAGATTATGGAATCATAAACTTTTAGCTACTTCTTAACATTTTAAAAATAATACTCAATTTATAATAATAGTTTGAAACAATCTATAAATTCTATGAGAGTTTGGTTCTATCCATGGTATTCCATTGTAACTCATAAAACATAAACCTAACTAGGTGTAATATATGAAAATGGTATTTTTGATGAATTCTTGGTCTTATCCATCGTCTTACACCACAACTCACAAAATAAAGAAGATAAAGAAAATAAAATGTTATAAAAACAACATACTTGTGAGTAAATAAAAAAGGTTAAAAATGGATGCATGAAATAAAATATACTCATGAGGAAAATTGGGTCCTATCCATGGTATTACAATGAAATGCATGAATTAAATGAAACTAATAAATAAAAACCAAAGGACCAATGAAGGGGACTCAGGTTTGTATATAGAATAGACTGCTTAGGAGGAGAAAATCATTGGACAAGTCATATGAGAAGTGTTATTAGTTACAATATACATAATTATGTAAAAAAGTGAAATATTTAAGAAAAATAAAGATTCAAAAAAATTTCAATGGTGGGTTCTTTGAAAACATGGCCTTCATTAGTTTGTAGATGATAAGTGGTAGGACCAAAGATGTCTTTTACTAAGTAATTTTCCCCACCAATTTTGTGAATATTTTCCTTCTTTGTCATGTGTACAATATTATTTGAGGAATAAATAAATAATATTAAAATTTTGGACTCTAACCTTTTTATTATGTTGTTTATCAATGTGAGCCTTGTATTGGTGGTTATGTTGTAAAATAACTAAACAGTGTTCATCTACAAAATATAATGCATGAAGATGAGATTAACATAATTTTTCATTAAGAATTATACCATGAAAAGATATATAGAAATATGGGAGTTCAAATTCTAATGGTGATAGTGATTTAGAACCATATATAACTGAGACTGGTGTTGCCTTAGTGGTAGTACGTATGCAAGTATGAAAAGCCCAAAGTGTGGGATATAGATGAAGTTCCAATCAGTAAGAGTTTATTGAATACTCTTTTGTAAGATTTTATTTATGATTTTTTATTAGTCTCTACTTGGCCATTACATTGAGGATGATAAGGTGTGGAAAATTTATGGTAAATTTTAAATTTGGCACATAATTATTTCATGTCTTTGTTTTTGAAATTGATACCATTATCAAATATGATGGTATGGGGAACTCCAAAGTGAAAAATGATTTAGTTAAGGGTAAATTTTGAAATAATGGTTTTCATGACATTAAAAAGAGGCATGAATTCTACCCATTTAGTAAAATATTCAGTAGCATTATTGATAAAGACATGTCCATCTTGTGATCAAGGTAATTGCTAATGAGGTCTAATCCCTAGATAGAGAATGGCCAAAGAGACTCCATTATTTGGATCTCAACTAGTGGTAAGTGGATTAGATCATTATACATTTGACAAGGATTACACTTTTTAGCAAAATTAATAGCATCATTTTTTAGAAAATGCCAAAATTAAGCCATACACAAGCATTTATAAGTTGTAGCATGTCTATTGTAGTAACCATCACAAATTCCACCATGTGCTTATTCGAGGATAGTAAGAACCTCTTTTGGCATCACACAATGGAGTAGGGTTAATTTTACATGATGGTAATAAATGGTATTATATTGAAACACATACTTGAAAGATTGTTTACGTATTTGAGTCTTTTCATAAGAATCCATTTTTGGAGGGTAAGTTTAATGTTCAAGAAATTGGATTATGTTTTTATATGATGGGCTTTGTCAAATAGTGATAGATTCAATGTGGTATATTAGCAAATCATTTATTTTTATAGAATAAGGTGATTTTATGATTTGGATAAGAATTTGGGAATAGTTAAGTACTTGATGAGGGTGAAATAGTGATGTTGATGAAGCGATAGAATTGCTATAGCATTTTGATCTCTCAAAATTTTTGGAAAGTGTAATATCTATTTGATGATATGATTTTAAATTTATGCTAGATCAACATCAATATCTTGAAGATAGACTAATAACCCTAAAATTTTACTAGATGTAACTCTAAATACACATTTGTATGGGTTAAGTATAAATTTATATTTGATTAGTCGATCAAAAATGATAGTTAGATCAGTGAGGTGCATTGTACAAATTTTATATTTGGAAATGAGATCATCTACATAGGTTTCCACTATCTTGTGTATAATATAATGGAATATATGGGTCATTTCACATTGATAGGTTGTTCCAATGTTTTAAGATCAAAAGGCATTTTTACGTAACAATAGGTACCCTACTCTATAGTAAATGTTATTTTATATTGGTCTTTAGGATCTATGTGAATTTGGTTATAGCCTGAGAAACTATCTATAAGTGACAACATTTCATATCCAATGGTGGAATAAACTATAGCATCTATTGAAGGTAATATAAAGTTGTATTTTTTCCATGATAGTTGATATTATGAAAATTAATGCATATACAAATAACCATTATGAGTTTTTTATGAATGGGAATGATGTTTGATACCTAATCTGACCAATCAATAGGTTTGATGAATTTGGCATCCAAAAGTTTAATGGTTTCTTTGTGATATAAGGTGGAAATTTTCTTTGTTTTTATCTAACAGCTTTGGCATATGGGTAAGTGATGATGTTATGTATAATGATGATAGGATAATTACATTGCATATCTTCATATGACAAGGAAAATGTTTCATGATACTTATCAAAGAATAAGCTAAAGTTATCATGCTCTATTGGAGTGAATTATTTAGAGACACTAATAGGTTGAGGACATGTTGGTGTATCATATTCTTGTTTTTTTGGTCTCTTCAATGAACTTAGCATTTCCATATTGGAAATGATATGGATAATGAGGGAGATAAGAAATCGATTTTATTTTAGGATCCACACTAGTAATGAAAATATTATAAAAAGGTGATTTTTATGTAAAGTTTCCAAGTTTATGATATTTTCAAGGAAGCTAAGGTTATCTATCATGGAGTAGTTCAAGTATAGCTTTATCACTAGGGAGCATGGGTGATGATCCATAGTATTTGACATCTAATTCAAGGTCAGTGATTTTTTTACCTTTTTATCATATTTAGAATGTATTTATAGTACATTTATGGCTTTATCATATAAGGTAATTTTTGGTGTAGGTTTGATTTGAGGGGTATGAGGTTGAGTGGTGTCAACCAGATTGGTGATAAGTGCGTTAGATTGCATTGTAGATGAACATTCAATTGTATTAAGGTAGACAAACTTAGTTGTATCAATGGAAGAAAGAGGTTTTAAGATGCTTGGTTGTGTATAATGTCTAGAATATTCTAGTCCTTCAATACCCATGGGTATCTAATAGTGGATAATTAAGGGAAGATGCATAACCTTTAGGGTCTGATTCAATATTAGTTAATATGTGAATGACATGGACATAATGATTGAAAGCATGTATTTTGGCTAATGCATTTTGAAATTTTTGTACATATAAGTCTTTTGATTAAGTTTGGGTCATGATATAATTATCATCATATCTATGGTAAATAGTGCATTCATGATCTAGAGTTTAGTTTGGAAAAAAATTCCAATTTGTGATGAAACCAATTTCACAGCATAGAGCTCATCGAGAGCATTCTGACACTTCATGATTTATAAAATGGACACCATATGCTCAAGTTCCAAGCCACTGAAGTTTTCTTGCGATTGGGAAATACTGAGTGTTGACAAGTGATGTGGCATTATTTGCATGCAATAAGTGGACCAATCAGAGGTTGACATGTGGCAATCAATTTTATACATTCATGTAAAAAATTTGGTTTGGTGTTTATTTTTAGCCTTTGGTCTTCGACAAGTGGTCATATGGAGAACTGTGGGCCCCGCTATTGGCTCACTAGGGGCCCTCAGTGAGGGTTGACACACTTGATTAAGGAGGGGTACCTTGGCCTCCATTTCACATTCTATTACATTCAAATTTGCTTATAAACTATCATATTGTGCCAATCAGATGCAGATGGGACAATTGAATTGAATGTTTTAAATAGCCTTGTAATATTGCTTTAGTAATTTGTTACAATTACCAAGCAATCCCCATTAATCCACATGGGAGAAACCAACACTCACATTGCCAAGTCACAACTCGAGAATGGGTCACGTAACCCAAGATTACATACCAAATATTATGCCAAGTCAATCCATCCACATGCCTCGTGATAATCCTTACCAACATATCTCTTCTAATCGCCCACACCTACGTGCTAAGTTAGGGGCTGAGTTATTACATGCCTTAGCCAAAAGGCTATCTCAGCATACAAAAAGGTGGAGACAAGGCTATAAAAAGCCTTTTTAACTTACTATCCCCACATATGTGGGATATTTGATAAAATTTCAAACAAAAAAACTATGCCAATGGAATAAAACCCATGACCTATCCATCAAAAGGGATAAGGCCCAACCACTTGAGCTATGCGTGGCAACATGTTTATAAAGGCACAATGTTATAGTTAAACGTGGTGAATTATTGACTGTGTTTTCTAACAAAATAGACCCATTTGCAATAATTGGTCATTTTGGAGCCCTTACAGGCCGAACCAGACCTCAGAGTAAACTACAAAGTTGTTTAGAATTTTGATATGCTCTTTGCAGTATATTCATTTGCACATTTTAGAGAGTTGGTGATGTCATTTTAAGCTACAAAATTTGCCAATTTTGATTTGGAGAAGCCTTTGCTTGTGATTTAGGAAGGTGAAGGATGTGCTAAGTTAGCCAAGGTCTTTCGAAGGTCTAATCATTATTATTGCAGAGAGATATGATCTTTTATTGTTTGTAAGTATTATTTTATCTTGCAAATTTTAGCAACATTAATGGATCGGTTCGATAAGAACTTGAGGACATAGGAATTCTGAACATCATAAAAAATTTCTATGTTTTGATCTTTGGATTCATTTTTGCATTTCAATTTTAGTTAAATTGTAGATTATAATTCAGATTTAAATCAAAATGAAAAATTTAATCATTTGATCATTTATGGGAAATTGGATAAAATCAAGAATTTGGTAAAATTTGATGGTTTCAATGGATAATTGATGTGATCTATCAATTCACCTTTATTTCAATTTTGAAACTTGATTTGGATCAGATTTTAATTAGTTTTTAATCATTCCAACATCTTAAAAGCTGAGAAATTTTCTGCTTCCAATTTAGTCTAATTTTTGGAATTGAGATTTTAAAAGATTTGTTTGAATGATATAAAAATTAGTGAAGTTCCTACTGGTGTTTACAGATCAGATTTTGGTATTAGAGCAGTTAGAAAGTTGGGTTAGCTTTTGATTGTGATTTGATATTGCTTTAAATTTATTGGTTTTCAATATCACTTGATTAGATGGTAGTGTGTAGTTGTGGAATCAGTGTGTTTGCAGAAAACCATGGGCAAGTTGTCACATAGAGCCAAGCTTGAAGATCTTGAAGCCATCAATAGCCAGATTCAGGATGAGAATGCATTCTTGAGATGCAAGCTTTATTCCCTTTAAGAGAAAATTGCAAGTTTGAAATTAGAGCTTGAATCTAAGGATGAGCTCTTGATCAAATTGTAGTATGGTGAACCAAAGAAGGCCATACCTTCTAATTTAGATGTAGAGACTATGACTAAGTGCATTTTAAGTTTTTCACCGTAGGAATCTTCATCTTCTTCTACCATTTTAGATTTAGATTCTAGTAATATTGTTTTTGGTGATTTTGAAAGATACACTAAGGGCATAGGATCTAAATTATTGTTTAAAATGGGTTATAATGGAGGAGGACTTGGTAGAGATAGCCAAGGTATATCTAACCCAATTCAAGTTGAGCATAGACCTCTTCATGCAGTTTTGGATTATACTAGTGTGCAGGTGGATGATGGAGAAGTTTCTTCCATGGCTAAAGAAAGATGAGCTTCTAATAGCAAAGGTTCTAGGCCACTAGTTCAAAAGTGTAAAGGTAAAAGAGGTATTGAGATTCCACCTCCTGATTCTTACACGAAATCTTTTGATCCAATTGATACTTTTAAGAAGTTTGGATATAATGTACAGAAGATAATGCAATCATTGCCATGCACTTTTTGTGGGCTGAATAACCATAGTGCTAAGACTTGTTGGAAACAAAAAGATTTGTTTAAGTAGATTGCATGTTTGAAAGACCATTCTCATGTTAAGTTGGGAATTGGCAAAAGGGGATCCTCACCTAAGAAGGTTTTATGAACTCATTGCCATAAGAGTGGACATCGGATTGATAATTGTTTTAAACTTCAATCATCTTCTCATTATAAACATGGTAAAACTAAGATGATTTATCAACCTATTAATAAGGTTAATGAAGTTAAATCAATCTATAATGATGTTAAGGAATCCACTAAGGAAATCAAGTTAACTAGGTAGAAATTTTGATTAAGTGGATTTAAAATGCACTTGTTTTTCAAAGCATTGTTAAGAATTTTGTTAAGGTAAATAACAAGCTTTGATGATGCATTAGTAGAGTTTGTGAGAACACTTCGAGATAGGTTCATCATTTGAAGTATTTCAATTCTCACCTTATGTTTAAAAGCTCTATGTTTTAGAATCTCCTATTTATGTTGTGTGAGTTGTTTAGAGGACTTGAACTCATTTGATCAGTTGGAGATAATAGCATAATGCATGTTGTAGGTTGAGTCAATTCCTTACAACACTTATCTCATATTTAACTTTTATTTATAGAATGTATCTATAGATGTATAGATGCATTGTAAGACCCTATGGGCATGTTTAGATGATAGGTAGCATACACTTTTGGTTGTTTACATTGTGCTTAGCATTGTAAGTCCCATTCAGGGCAATGCATTGCAACATGCCTACAACATTAATTATATGTTGTCGGCATTATAAACTTGTCTTGCAGTTACATTAGGAGTTGTTTTAGTTTTTGGCAATTCATCACTTTACAGGATGTGACATGGGCAGACAGTTTTGGTATGTTGTGATCAAGTTATTGGCAGTTGCAGATTCTTTTACTCATGCCATGTGTAGGAATTTTTAGTTGAGTTATGAATCATTTATTTTTCCAATGTTTATTTATTTGCTATGATTGGGTTATGTGTGATAGATGCAGTAGACCAGTTATAAGATTTTAGGTGATAGTCAACTTTTGGAGACCAAAAGCCTCTTTTATAGGGAGGTGTGATCCATAGTTTAGTTTAGAAAAAATTTCCATTTTGTGACAAAACCAATTTTATAGCATAGATCTTGTTGAGAGCTTTCTGACGCTTTTCACGGTTTGTAAAATGGACACCGTATGCTCAAGTTATAAGCTACTAAAGTTTTCTTACAACTGGAAAATAATGAGTGTCGACAAGTGACATGGCATTATTTGCATGCAACAAGTGGACCAATCAGAGGTTGACACATGGCAATAAATTGTGTACATTAGTGCAAAAAATTTGGTTTGGTATTTATTTTTAGCCTCCAATCTTTGATAGGCGGTCATATGGAGAACCGTGGGCCCCATTATTTGCTCGTTGGGGGCCCTTAGCAAGGGTCGACACACTTGATTAAGGAGGGGTGCCTTGGCCTCCATTTCACATTCCATTGCATTTGAATTTGCTTATAAACTATCATATTGTGCCCACCGGATGCATGTGGGACAATTGAATTGAATGTTTTAAATAGCCTTGTAATATTGCTTTGGTAATTCATTACAATTACCAAGGAATCCCCATTAATCCACATGGGAGAAACCAACACTCACATTGCTGAGTCACAACTTGAGAATGGGTCACGTAAGCCAAGATTACATACCAATTATTATGCCAAGTCAATCCATCCATATGCATCATGATAATCCTTACCAACATATTCCATTTAATCGTTCATGCCTACATGCTAAGTTGGGGACTGAGTTGTTACATGCCTTAGCCAAAAGGCTATATCGACATACAAAAAGGTGGAGACAAGGCTATAAAAAGCCTTTTTAACTTGCTATCCCCACGTATGTGGGATATTTGATAAAATTTCAAACAAAAAAACTATGTCTATGGAATAGAACCCATGACCTATCCATCAAAAGGGATAAGGCCCAACCACTTGAGCTACACATGGCAACATGTTTATAAAGGCACAATGTTATAGATAAACGTGGTGAATTATTGACTGTGTTTTGTAATAGAATAGACCCATTTGCAATAATTGGTCATTTTGGAGCTCTTAGAGGTTGAACCATAGCTCAGAGTAAACTACAAAGTTGTTTAGAATTCTGATATGTTCTGTGTAGTATATTCATTTTCCCATTTTAGAGAATTGGTGATGTCATTTTAAGCTATGAAAGTTGTCAATTTTGATTTGGAGAATCCTTTGCTTGTGATTTAGGAAGGTGAAGGATGTGCTGAGTTAGCCAAGGTCTTTCAAAGGTCTGATCACTATTATTGCAGAGAGATATGATCTTTTATTGTTTGTAAGTATTATTTTATCTTGAAAATTTTAGCAACATTAATGGATCGGTTCGATAAGAACCCAAGGACGTAGGAATTTTGAACCCCATAAACAATTTATGTGTTTTGATCTTTGGATTCAATTTTGCATTTCAATTTTAGTTAAATTGCATATTATAATTCAGATTTAAATCAGAATGCAAAATTTAATCATTTGATCATTTACGGGAAATTGGATAAAATTAGGAATTTGGTAAAATTTGATAGTTTCAATGGATAATTGATGTGATCTATCAATTCACCTTTATTTCAGTTTTTAAACTTGATTTGGATCAGATTTTAATCATTTTTTAATCATTCCAACATCTTAAAAGTTGAGAATTTTTTTGCTTCCAATTCAGTCTAATTTTTGGAATTGAGAATTTAAAAGATCCATTTGAATGATATAAAAAGTAGTGAAGTTCCTAGTGGTGTTTATGGATCAATTCATTTATTTCTATGGGAGAATCAAAAGTGGATGTGCCTAAATTGATAAATTTTTGGGGAGACATTGTTGAAGGATATTAAAATAAGTTAACCACTCCATACTCATCACATGTGAAATCATATATGTGTAGGAAGATTCATATGCATTACATAGAAGAAGAATTTCAGTGATATCATCAACTAGAGGGATGATAGGATCATGTGGAAGTAAAAAAAGAAGAATCCACTCTAAAATGTGAGGTGATTTATTGGTATTACAAGTAATTTTTAATTCATTAAGCTCATCATCAGTATAATATATGAGAGTGACTTGTAAATTTGGATTCATGTAACAAATTCAAGTAGATTTGCACTATTAATGTGAGAGATGGTTGGAATATAATATTGAGATTGGGGGTTTGGTAATTATATATTCCATGGATTGGGATCAACCTCATGTTTTTAACATTTTATATTATGGATGAATTTAATACATTGAATACCTAAGGAGGCTATATCCTACACTTGATGCATCCATGGGTGACTTAGGAGCATGTCGTAAGATAATGTTAAATTGAGAACCATGAGCTTAGTGTATATGGTCTTGTGTTCAATAGTGAGTAGGAGCCAAATACAACCAAATGGTTTTTGATTTTTCTAATCAAAACCTATACATGTGATATGAGTGGTTTTAATATTATCTTTAGTATATACAATAAATTGTATTAACCAAATATATGTGACATTAATTCCTAATCCTTCATCTATTAAAAATTTTTGAATGAGGGTATTATTAATTGCAATTTTAATAAAGAGGGGTGGATCATCAGCTCAAGAAATAATTTCTTTGTTAATCATGTCTTCTTCAAGAAATTTTATTTTTGATTTAGAAGAGTTAGAAATAGTTTCAATAGTATGTAGTTTTGTAGGCAAAGGATCTTTAGGAGGATTTTCCAAATCAAGGGATGGTGGTTCGTCAATGTTTTGTAATTATTGAGTTATAAATTTATGATGATATGGAGATGTAAAAACTAACTCCATGAGGGGTATTTTATAAGGCATTTAATTGATTTCTTACAATAAATTCTAATGTGATTTAGAAGTTGAAGAACCAACCCAAGGTTTATGAGTTACAATATGTTTTGTAAGAATATAAGTAGAATGAGGTTATCAATGTCAGAATATTTCCTCATTTGGTTTGGATGATAGGGTAGTGGTGGTATCTTTAATTATTTGGGTTTTAGTTGATGTTTTTTTAGGTTTAGTGATTAGGTCTTTGTGAGCAAGTTTACGCCTATAATTGATGTTGATTGTATTCACATGTTGGGAATTGGTATAATATTAGTCATAATCAGAATTGATTGCATAAATATCCTTATTTGAATGTTATGGATTAGAAGTATATAAATATTGTTAAGTTTTAGATGATGAAGGTTTAGTAAACTATTTCTTTTGAGATGCTTTAACATAGTCATGATGACATAATTTGATCACATTATCATGGTTAAATGTATCTCCTAACATAAAAGAAACAATAAATTTGAGAAGTCTATGATATGCTTAATGAGAATGACTCACATTAACATGGAACCAATATAATATGTTAGGGTCATACCATGAAGGTGGATCATTATTATAGGTGAAAGGTTTAGAGGGAGATAATAGTTGCTTCATTTGTTGGAATGTTAATAGTGTATGGGATGCAAAGGGAATATCCACTTTGACTATTCTTGATTTTCTTTAGGAGGATTATTAGTAATCATATTAGTGCAATTTTATTAATATCCCTTGATGTATTTATTATTTAGATCAAATTGTTTCATAATAAAGTCTTGTCTTTTAGCTTGATCAATTACATCATTAAGATTTTGTGGAGAAAAATTTCAAACCTTATATTAAAGTGAGGGTGTTCATGTGGTTATAAATATTTTGAATATATTATAATCATTCATGTTATGATATACTTTATGAGCCAAATATTTTCATTATTTAATGAATTCATGAGCTGATTTGGAGGGTAATTATTTAGCATTGAAAAATGACTATGAATTTTTTTGGGAAGATCATTCTCTTGAAATTCTTTGACTAAGGCATTAACCAAATCTTCTAATTGCCAGATATAATGTTGAGATAAGTGATTATACCATTTTAAGACATCTCCTGTAAAAGTTTTGACTATAATTTTGGTGGTAATGAAGGTATTTATTTGAATCCATTCTTTGTATAGATTACCAAATGCCTCAAGAAAGGATGTAGGGTATTTCGTCCCATCATATTTAATAGTTGGAGAAATTTTTCCAATATCAATATAAATAATGAAAGGAACTAAAGGTTTATTTTGGATATCTTAAGGCATCTGGTTATGCATGAGGGCTTATAGAGTAATATTTCCATTAGAATCTCTAAGAGGAGGAGTAATTTAAAGTTTTGATTATTTTGAGGTAAAATAAGAGGAGATTTATTGTTCATGTGTGATAGTTATTGTTGATTTTACATCATTTGAGATGTATTTGTTGTTTGCATAACATTAATTAGTTGGAATATTTGTGCAAGTATTTGAGTGGTGTATATTTATATATTTGGATAATTAAGGTTTGTATGGGGAAGGTTACTATTGGTATTAGGAAGAATATTGGTGCTGGTGAGGGGAGGTATGTTCCTTGTTAATAGATTTCATATGGAGTTATTTGTTAAGCTTGTGTTGATTGTTCCTATAATGCAATAAGGTAGTTTGGATAGGATAGTGTCTCGAGAAGTGTGAATTGTATATCATCCATCAGTGTCATAATTTTGTGTAATTTGAACCATATTGCAATCCATAGATGAAGGGTGAGAGAAGGTGTACCAAGAGTGAGTATCCTCTTGGATAACTAAGGTAGGAAGGAAAGAACAATATATGTATTATCTAAATAGATTAAGGTTGTCCAAAAATATTTTAATAAGGGATGTCATGATGTTTAAAATAAGAAGCTAAGAAGAAGGATAAAAATGATGAAATTTGGACAAAATTAGCCAAGTACTAGATGAGATCAGCTATATAAGAATTTATAAAAATTTTAAATTAACCATATGGTACACAATCAGCTAGATGTTACAGGGTCAAATTGATCAACTATGTTTTGGAAGAAGGTAAGTAGAATAGTGGGAAAAAACTAGAGTTGAATAGGTCTACTATGTTCTATAAGAAGGACAAAGAATAACCTATAAGAGACTGAGTTGACTATGTTCTATACATACGAAAAATTTGGAATGTTATAAATCTAGATGATTAAACAATAGTTTTGTATGAAAATAAGCTAAATATATAAGCAACTAGGTTGGTTAAGTCAATTTAGTTGTAACACACATCACAAACCCTATACCAATGCTGGCTAATACAAGTTTTGTAATAAAAAATATAATTATCAAACACCAATAAGAAATAATAAAATGTAAATACTAATCTAATAATCATGCATTCATATATGTTTTAAACTATGTTTTTAAATGTGATAGCACATTTGGATTTGCAAAAGAACTAAAAATAGGTAAGCTAAATCTGGTTTTAGGTTTTATAAGGCTGAAAGGGATATGCATTGGTGATGGTATTGGATTGGTATTGGGGCCTACCCACTCACTTCATAATATTGTAATGATAAAGTTATCAGGTGCTTTGCCAATATATACCATAAACCACATATTTATACTTAGCCAGAAAAATAAGTTAGCTTCCTCCTTGGTGATGAAATCCAAGTGAGTAGGCCTGGGTAGAAGTGTTTGAATTCTTATTTGATATTTTGTGATTTGGTAGTGTTTGAAAGGAGAAATTAACTAATTTGATAAATTAACCTTCCTAGCTATACTATGTGTACTACTCTAAACAAGCAAAAAGATAAATGAAAAGTGAATTAATTACTACCAATGTGAGTTAATTTACTTTACCTAAAAAATGCATAGTACTAAGTCGATTGGATTGACCTAGTGAAAAAATAGTATAGAACAGAGTCGACCTAGTCAACTCTATCTATTGTAAGATAGTACAAAGAAATGCATTCAATCAAGTTGACTGAGTTTCCTAAGAAAGAAGTAGTTATAGAACTAATTTGAGCTAGTTGACTTAGTTTAATTTAAGGTGAAATTTTTTAAAGAACTCAAAATTTGGGAAAACAAAACTAAAATTTGACTGAAATTGATAAAATTGAAATAACTAGATTGGTTAGAATGAACTTGAAGTTGGTATGATCAATTTTATTTTTGATAAATTTTAGCAATGCATTAAATTTATTGGATTGCTATTTTTAAGCTATGTTATCTAGATGAGGGTTCAAACCTATAAATGTAATGTTAAAACAAAGTCAAACTAGTTGACTGATGTTGCATGTATTGTTTTCAAAATCAGATTAGCCCATTTTTGGTAACGACCCCCTACAAAACTTGTCTATTTCATCTTTTGTCTCTCTAATTTTGGTTATGAGATGAGTTTTGAATTTGTCCTCATCTTGGCCTTAGAATGTGAAAGTGGTTATGATCTCGTTACGAGCAAGTTTTCCCTTCCCCAGACTGTCTATTTCCAGAGTTAGTCTTTTCTTCCATTTCATGTAAGGGCGGCAAATTTTGCCACCCCTACATTTTCCTTATTTTTGTGTAAGGGCAGCAAAATTTGCTGCCCCTGCACCTTGACTTGCAAGGGTTGCAAATTTTGCCACCCTTGCATTCAAATTAACCGAAACATGTAAGGGCGGCAAATTTTGCCTCCAGAGCATGCCTCAGTTTCCATGTGCGGCATTTATTGCCACATGCAGCGGGTTGTTGGGGTTGATTTTCACCCCATTTAAACCAATTTGAACCTCTTTTTATCTCATTACTTCCTCCTCTCCTCCTATCTTCTGCATTTGGGTGATCTGGCGAGCGACTTGAAGAGCAATTTTGTGGTTTCAAGCTTGTGGCAAGCACGGCTTTCCAGGTCAGTCTCATTCTTTACATTTATTTTACTTTTTCTTCATTCTTAGTTTTTTATGCTTTTTATCATTTTTAGCTTATTTTGGCAGTTTTCTTCCCTGTTAGGGATGACGGGAAAAGCTGTCCCTCTTCATTAAAACTCGTGATCTTGTTTAACCTTACACGAGTGGTAATTTTGCCACTCGTGCCCTCTGATTTCTCCCAAACCACAAGGTCAACATTTTCTGCCACCCCCATCCCATTCTTCACCTATGCAGTCAACTTTTTTTTGCCGATCATACTTACTCTTTTGTGCACGGGTGGTGAATTTCACTGCCCATGCATGCTTTCTACCAAAATGAATCGGTAGTGAAATTCACCACCAAAGCATGTTCCTTAGGTAGGGGCGGCATTTTTTGCTGCCCCTACTCTAACCTTTCCTCACTATAGGGGTAACAAAATTTACTGCCCATGCAGATCATCTCTATAGGGATGGTGAATTTTGCCGCCCCCACCTCATTCTATTTCAGTCTGCAAGGGCGGTAAAATTCACCGCTCGTGCAACCTGAACATACACAGGTGGCAAATTTTTCCGCCTTTGCATCTCTTTCTTCCAACTTGCATGGGCAGAAAATTTTGCTGCCTGTGCATCCCTTCTCTGGATTTTGCTAACTCTGGAGGATTTTTTCATTGACTTTTTCTCTCTTTTTTCCTCATTTTCCAGTCTTTTTTCCAACTCAGCCTTTTTAAGTGACCTTCATTGACCATGATCACTTAAATTGCACTTTCCCCTTTTGTCCACTCTCCTCTAATCTTGTAATCATGTTTGTAGTACCTTCAGAGAGCTCTTGCTCATCGGCACCGATCTGGCCAAAACCAGTTCTCATGTCTAAAGCATCTCCAAAAAAGGCAAAGACCATGAAATACAAGTATTAGGGCATCTTTTTGCTCATGTCGGTCTCCTTGAATGTTGATGACATCCAAGACACTGAGATCGGTGATGTAGACATGGCCAAATTCCTAGCACGAACAAAGATGATGAATCCAAGCACCAGAATGAAGAGGATCGTCGAAAGTAACATCCACCTAGTGGCTGCCTCTCCAGTAGCAGCACATCACACTGAGTTCATTCTCCAATGTGCTCACTTCTACAACAAAGAGACCAGATCGGTGTCAGACACCAGTGGCAACATGGTGATTCGGTTGGACCTCAAATTTATTGATAAAGTTTTCATGTGCCCTCTAGCCACTAAAGTAACCAAGATTGACTTTGTAGATACACAGAAGGAATATGACAAAGACCCTAAGAGGGCAAAGAAAGTTATGAACTATAAGTGGTTGAAGAACCCTAAGACCAACTTATCAAGATGGCCACAGAACTTTCCAAAGAGTGACTTCATTGAAGAGGTTGGTGACTTGATCACCCTTCTCAGCAGGGTACGAGGCCTCCCATCCTCTTCATTGTTTCATGAATGAATGTATCCATTCATTAAAATCATCCTCCAGGGCAAACAGGTCATATTTTGGGGAGAGCAGATCAGTAATGCTCTCCATGAATAGCTAACCAAGGTGCAAACCTCTCACAAGTTCTATATGACTTCATACCTTGTGTACATAGCTACCACAATACAAGCTTTTTCAGGGTTAACCACAGAGGGGGACAGAAAGACAAACCCAGTGTACTCATTTTACCCTCAATTGACTCTACAAGGATCAACCTACCACTTCAAGAGGGTAAATGATGCCTTTTTCACCACATTTCTATGCCTCTTCGACCCTCAACTTGAGCAAAAGAGAGTATCAAATGAGGCCTAGACAGTGGTCAATGATTACGGTTGCATGTTCCTTTAATTCCCCACCTTTTGCTATCTTTGGGTTAGTTTTTACCAAGGCTACCCCTACATGCTCCCCAAGTTTCCTTCAAACAAGCTAGTACTAATGAAACTTTGCCGACAACTGATTGTCGTGCATATCAAACAAATAGAGCTGAAGAAACTAGGTTTTAGGTTTTCGATCGAGATTGGCAGGTACTCCATTGCAACAGTAGCCAAAGCCAAGGTCATGGAAATTGAAATGTAGATGGTAACTCTAAGACCATTTAAGAGAAGGGAAAATTTTGACTACAGGAGCGTCAAGGACAACATCATAAGGAAAACCCAGTTCCATGAGCCCATGATTGAAAACATCTGGATCGACCTAAGGACGATCAAAGAAATCAAAAAAATGGACTTTTACAAGCTGACACTAGAGCAGATCAAATATTTGGGACTTGCAGAGATCCCCTCTGGTCTGGTCGATGATAAAAATATCATCAATAGTAGATACCTGGCCAAAAAAGTTGTTGGTTCCCCTCTTCCTCCAACACAGTGGTCTCAAAAAGAGCTAACTTCTCTGAGAAAAAGATTCAAACCAATATTGGCTAACACCAATGATTGGTTAGTAGCTAAAGGGATCATCCTGAAAGAATTCATCACAGGATTCAAGGCTAAATATCAGGCAGAGTTAAAGAAGAAGGTAGAGAATAGAACTAAAAACAAAGGTGATGTACCTTCCCCTTTTAGGCCTTACAAGCTTAGAATCATCTTTGTATCTAAGAAGTCTAAGACTGCTAAAGAGCCTAAAGTGATAGTAAAAGGAATTGAGGAATAAAGCCCTCAGACACAGGTAGCCTAGCCAATAGAGACAGATGATCAACCATAAGGGCAACCAAGCACTAGACCTCCACTCTCACCAAAAGAAGCACAGCCACTCAAGGGCGTCTCTCCTTCTCCTTCTCAGTCTCCCATGGTACCCTCTTCTCCTATCTCTCTTATCAGTGTTCCCTCTTTTGGAGCTGCCTCTCCTTCTAGAGTCATATTCGGTGATCCTTAGGGTGCTTTTGGAGGTTCTCCCTACTCTTTTGGCTCCATCCCTAGTTTATCATCTCCTTCCTTCAACTTGGCAGCAAGCCCTACGTAAGAGCCAAAATTAGTAGTTGGTGTAGTTTTGCTAGTTACTCCAACTGTGACTACTGTCACCACTAGCAGTGTAAAAGCTGCTATAGTAACACCGACTGAGACAACCATTGCCACAATAGGTACTTCTCTCTCACCTTGGATGATAGTTTTCACCCCTAAGAGAAAGAAGATGGCCATCTCTCTAGATGAATTCAACTTTGGCAAAATAGTGCCAGTGAAAGCTAAGGCTCCTAAAAGGCCAGGATCCTCTCAAAATTAGTCAAGGAAAAAGGGCAAAAAATTCTAGAAATGGCTAGGCCTCCATAGGATGCAATCTTTGAAGGTTTCGAGATGACCAGCTATTCCATCTCTCGTGTTGAACTTGGCAAAGTCACTCACGAAGGTGCGAAAAGTGATCCTCAGGCTGCTATGGACATCATGGTTCAAAAATTTGATCGAGAGAAGGAGATGAAAGATTATTACAAGGCCAAAACAGAGTAGCTAACGGTAGTAATAAGAAGGTTTACTCTTCTTCCTGAAGCAGCAACTCCAAAGGCCTTCTCCGTGGATGACCCAGTCATTCAAAAATTAGAAAAGACTTAATTGAAGGTAAAAGTCCTGGAGGACTACATTGAAAAAATGCATACTCAGGGAGTTTTTTTGCTTTCAGAAGTTGTAAAAAAGACAGGTAAGATGAGGAAGGTAAGAGCAGAGGTAGATGACTTTGTCTCTCTTATCTCTAAAAGATCTCAAGAAAAGCACCTTGATATCTATTGGTGCCATCTCCAGCAAGGACTCCTATGTTGAAATCAAGGAGTCATTGACCTTCAGAATCTAGGTACTCAAAGATTTGATTGATGGTCTCAAATCTTTTAAGGAGGCTAGTGAGAAGAGTGACCTGAGCCTGCTGAATAAACTAGAAGAGCTACCATGTAACCTGACCTCTAAGGATAATCAGTTCCTTCTGACAGAAGAAATGATTTAGAATTTCAAAGAGATGATTCAGAGAGATTTTGAAGAAAAATGCTTCTCAATGTCTTCTGTGGACAATATTCTAGATGCTCAATTAACTTTGGAAAATCTAAAATCTAAGTTAATTGGTCACACTAAAGCCATCACAGCATTGAACGATGCATTGATCAGAGCCAGAATCATCTCCAAGAACATAGTTGCACCAGACAGCATAGGAATTTAGGCATCCATCACTATGTATGATGCCCATATGAAGAAAAATGGCAGCAAAAACTGAATTTCTCCCCTTTTTTATTCTTCTCTCCTTATGCACTTCTATTTTGTGCAAAGTGCATGCAATTTTGTAAGATGTCATTACATGTAAATATTTTGAAAAAATATCTCAAAGTCAAAGATGAGTCATCTTTGACTGAGATATTTTCGTATTTTATTATTCTGGTTTTTGAGGATTTTCTCCCTATATATAGTGGAGACCTCATTTATAAAGTATCTTGGAAAAATTGAGAGCAAACATTCTGCCAAAATTGAAGCAATTTTTGAGACTTTATGCTCAAACTTGTAAATCATATTTTATTAAATGAATGAGAAGTAGGTTTATTTCAGACTTTGGGTTGAAGTTATCTGTGTTGTCTAGGAAACAATTTCTTATGTTCTTTTTCCTGATAATCTCTTGTTTATTTGATTTAATAAGCAAAGTAGATGTGTTGATATTATCTGAGGGCATTTCTAAAAGATAGAAGAGAGACTTTGAGCTACTTTTATCTTTATGATCCTATTATCTTTTATATTTTTAGGTGAAGACTTTGTGCTTCATTTCATTCTATGGTTATGTTTGTTCCAAATCGGTGAAAGAAGCGACAAAAGACTTTGTGCTTACGTGAGTGTTCTTGTGGACTTTGTTACTTCAAGTGATTTCTTGCTCTCTATTTAATACCATTCTTGAAAGGAGATTAGTGTTTTTAGCGATAGATCAAGATTTCCCTCTTTTGTTCTTTGTACATTAGCTCTAAAAAAAGAGAGGTAGATGCTATTATACCACCTCATGTGTTATTTTCTACTTAATTATACATACATATAGTGCATAAATATCTTTAGGGAACCTCCCCTTGATGAGAGGAGAGATTTACTTCATTTAGATCTGGTAAACTCATACTTTTTTTGGTGTAAATATCCCTATGTTGTAGCTGATGTACTCATTTTGTCATCAGTTAGTTGACAAAATATTCATCCAATAATTTTTTGGTGACTCTGCTAGGGAATCAAATGTGCAATCTGAAACCTCAAGTTTTAGATTGAAGCAGTCCCTACCCTTATCCATTACATAGTCTAGGAACTCCGTTCTATGTCTTATCCATTATCATTATAGCCTTACCATCTCCCTCCATCTCTATTATATTATCTGGTCTGCAAAACCAGAGTCACTGGGAAGAACGTGCATTTTGAAGCATCAAGCTTCAACTTGAAGCAACTTCGGTCCCTTTTTCATTTAAAATATGGAAACTTCAAGCTACACAAGAAGCCAGAGATCTAAGGGTGTTTTTGACCTTGTGTTTGAATTGGCACAGCAAAGCAATTTCGATCTGTTCCCTCCACTGCCTTTCCTCCAACGATCTAGAAGTCTTCTTCCTAACCTGATCGGGTCACCAACACAAGGTAGAGATTATTTTCCTACTGTTAACCAAGCCTTGCCTACAAATACCCTACCAAGGTTTGTTATCCCACCATTTAATTGACCTAACATAATGGCTTAAGGCCTGTGGGGCAATTCCTTTGGTCCTCTTAATTTGACTGCACCTTTGCATGAACTACCTCATAGTTTTAGAAAAAAAATTCCTAAGTTTTTTGGTGATAGAAAAGTTCATCCTGAGAAGCATATTGCCACTTTCTCCATAACATGTGGCATGATTGGTGTAGAATTTGAGGATGTAGTAGTCAGACTTTTTGTGGAAACCTTACAATGTGTTGTTATAGATTGGTTCTATCACCTGCAGGCTGGGTTAGTAACAGACTGGGATACGCTCAAGTCCAAATTCAAAGCTAGGTTTAAACCTGCTGAAGATGCACATGCTTTGTTAGCTCAACTAACACAGATGAAAAAAAATCCTAGGAACCCATGATGGATTTCATAGCTAAATTCAACAAGTTGAGAAACTAGATTCTAATTGTGGCTCAGCCCACACTGAAAAATCTCAAGTGCTTTTTTATCAACTCGCAGCTCCCTGAAGTAAGTTTCTTGTTGAGGTGAGTTGGCCCTATGGATCTAGCCTTAGCTCAAAATTTGGCTACTGAGATTGAAGATGATCTTATCCTAGCAGGTAAGATCAGGAAAGATCCTAGTAAAAATAAATTCTCTTCGTCTGCTAAAAGTTCTTCAGGTATTACAGATCCCATGGTATAGAAATTAACAAATGAACTAATAGCTTTGAAGAGGCAAATAGCCCAAAGTACGTCTGCTCCTACCTATCGAGATGCACCCAGGAGAATGTTTCAAAATCAATAATATCAGGGTAATGCTACCCAAAACCAAGGGCAATCCAATCACCTACCTCCCCCTCTAGGGAGATTGGCCATTGAAACAGTACCTACCAATTCAGCAATAGATTATTTGGAGGCTGAGCACGACCATTCGTTTCAACCTCAATTAGACCAAATAGAAGATGCTAATCTCTTTGATGAACAAGAAGAAGAATTAGCTGGTGACTCTAATATCAATTTTTTGGATTACCAAGATGAAATTGGAAGTAAAGGGGAGGGTTTGGATGGATCTTACATTGTTTTCACCAGATCTCAAAATCAGTGGGCTTCACAAACTGACAAAGGAAGGATAGAGGAGGAACCCCAATCAACAGTTTCCATCACCAAATGAGAGACTCCATTGCCTCTGTAATTAAAAGATTAGGTAACTCATAAAAAAGTAAGTACCCCCAATCACCCGATAACTCCCACTTCTATTACTCAGACCAGTGCCATACCTATTAAAGTCCCTGATGATGGACTCCCTTCCTCTGTTTCAAGTTCTTTTCAATTATTTGATATAATTGATCATGCTAAAAAAACTAAAATTCAAATGACAGAGGTTGAATACTTGAGAGCTAACCCAGAGCAATTTGATAGGTTAGTAGAATATGTAAAAAATAAAGCCGTCCCCATAGGACAAGATTCTTTAAAAGCTGTTCATGATCCTCCTAAAGATAAACTGGCTTAAAACAATTTGGTTGTGAATCCCTCTGTTGCTTCTAAAAAAATAGAACCTTTCTATGTTTCCATGCTTATAAATGGTTATAAACTGAGTAATTGTATTATTGACTCTAGAGCTTCAAATAATGTCATGCCTGCGAAGGTGGCAGATTCTCTTGGCCTGACTTTGACCAAAACTTTTGGGAGGTGTTTTTCCATGGAAAATAAACAATTTCCTCTCCTTCATCAAATAAAAGACACTCAATATGCCTTCATGGCTTTTCCAAAGAAGTGGATAAAAATGACAGTTTTAGTGGCCGACATTCTAGCATCTTATGGCATCTTGCTTGGGCAAAAATTCTGCAAGGATTTTGGAGGCGAGCTAAGTATGGACTTGTCAGAAGTAAGGATTCCAGTTCAAGGTGTCATGAAGAAGTTGCTTCTTGAAAAAGAAGCAAGGTACGTAGTTACCCGATTATCGGAACCAGAAGCTCAAATTTTATTTGAGTCCTCAGGCATGGGCAACTACTTCTTGTCTACGGACGAAACCCATGAGACATCTAATGGAACTTCTTTGAATGATAACTTGAGATTGTGTTCAGCTGATACAATGGGAAAATTGACAAATCAAAATGAACATAGGGAAGAGCCTCTTTCCCCAAACAAAGGAGTTTTCAAAGAAAAAGTAGCACCTAATGAGGTATGGACCTTAGAATTTGATGGCAGCTGCTCTTCTACTAGTTCAGGAACTGGGGTTGTGTTGGTATCTCTGCAAGGAGATATTATTCCTTTATCCTACAAATTGCAATTCAACAATACCAACAGCACGGCTGAGTATGAATCCCTGTTGCTCGGACTATAGGCTGCTAGAGAAAAGGGCATTAGATAACTCCATGCTAAAGGGAATGCTGAGTTGATAGTCTGCCAGGTGAGAAACCTCTATTAGATGAAAAATTAAAGGTTACACCATTATCACAACCCGGTCTGGGATCAAATTGAAAATTTTGATGCTTTCAACATCTCTACCATTCCAAGGGAACTCAATGATCGGGCAGATGCATTGGTTGTCTCTGCCACCCTTTTAGTCCCTCACCCAGACTTTAAGGGAGATAGGTACACTATTGAACTGGTCTTTTAGCCAAGTGTACCAAACAATGCCAGCCACTGGCAAGTATTTAACAATGATGATCAAATCATCACCTTCTTAGAATAAAAAGATAGTTTTGAACAACTACGTTTTGAGGGTAGTGAATTCTAAAAATGTGAAGCAGCTCCCAAGTCAAATACAAATCTAGGTGAGGACTTCCTATAGCTTAAAGGGAATAAAATTTCTAAAGGCTTGGTGTTCTTAGATAAATTATTTGATAACCATGACAGGTTTATTAAACAACAGTGAATAGATTTGAAGTCCTCTCAAGACTTTGATTAGGTAAACTTGGGAACCAAGCGTGATCTTAAAATGGTAAATATTGAGAAATGCTGCACTCCTAAGGAAAGATTTGAGCTTACTAGTCTACTCCACTAATATATGGATGTATTGGCCTATTCTTATGATGATCTAAAATCACTCAGGCCAAATGACATCTACCACGACATTCCCCTAAAAGCCAACTCTGTACCTTACAAGTAAAAATCCAGGCAATATAATCTAAAAATCTCAGGTACTATTTTAGCTAACATACAAAAGATGCTTGATGCCTAGATAATTTTTTCAATCCATCACTCAACATGGATTGCCAACATAGTGCCCGTCAAGAAGAAGAATGGCAAAATTCAAATCTGTGTGGATTTTAGGAACTTAAACTAGTTGTCTTTAAAAGATAACTACCCCCTTCCTATCATGAATCAAGTCCTACAGATGGTAACAGGTTTAGAAATGTTATCAATGATGGATGGTTTTTTGAGGTACAATCAAGTTGAAGTTAGGAAAGTAGATCAGCACAAGACAACATTCACCACACCTTGGGGCACATTTGCTTACTGAAGAATGCCTTTTGGTCTGATAAATGCAGGCACCACATTTCAAAGGGCGATGGATCTTGCTTTCAAAGATGAGATGGGAAAATTCATCATAGTATACTTAGATGATCTGATAGTGTTTTCAAAGCATCATTCCAAACATGTTCACTATTTGCAAAGGATACTGGAATGCTGTCATCAAAATAGTACCTCTTTAAACCCAAAGAAATATATCTTTAGAGTTACTAAGGGAAAACTTTTCGGACACATTGTGTCCTGAGAAGGTATTAAAATTGATTCAGAGAGAGTCAAGTCCATTCAAGAACTTACTCTGCCTACCAGCAAGACCACAGTTCACTCTTTCTTTGGAAAGGTGAATTTTCTCTGAAGGTTTATACCTGAGTTTGCTGAGAAAACCCATCACATTATCAACATGATGAAGGGCAATGCTACATTTAGGTGGACTGTTGAGGGTAAATCAGCATTCAAAGAGATTAAGGAAGCAATCGCTCATGCACCAGTCTTGGTCTATCCAGATTACACTAAAAGTTTCAAAATATATAGTTATGCCTCTGAACATACACTATCAACCATTTTGGTCTAGCAAAATATAGAAGGTGCATAATCCCTTATTTCATTTATGAGTTGCCCACTTAAGGATCATGAGCTGAAATGTTCTCTTATGGAGAAGCATGCATACACAGTGGTCAAAGCGGTTAAGCATTTCAGATTTTTTATCTTGAATTCTCACACTGAAGTTCTCATACTAGATACAATAGTAAAATCTATTTGGACTCAGTAAGAGTTTGGTACGAAGAGAGGTAACTGGATTGCCAAGACTCAGCAGTTTGATCTAGACATTAAACCAACCAAGCTCGTACGAGGAAGAGGTCTCTACCAATTGATCGCCAACAACATTTCAGGTGAAGTAGAAAGTGAAGAAGTAGAGATTGAAGGCATGCCTATGGTCCTCTTTGTTGCCACTACTGATGAGTGGTATTCTGACATTGCTCATTTTTTGACATATGGTGAGTGTCCCGCTCATCTTTCTTTTAAAGAGAAATAAAATGTTAAATTGAAAGCAATTGGTTATGTTCTGTGAGACAATGGTCTTTACAAGAGAAACTTGGACGGGGTGTTTCTTTGTTGTGTTGACAAAGCTCAACAAGAAAGACTCTTAGAATCTTTCCATAATCTAGCCTATGGGAGACATTTTTCTGCACTGGTGATAGTGCACAAAATTTTATGAGCAAGATATTATTGGCCTATGCTATTCCAAGATGCCTACAAATGGGTGCATAGATGCGAATTGTGTCAACAATTCATTGGAAAGCCTAAGCTGTCTGCTTTGCCTCTTAAGTTGGTAGTGATTAAGGAACCATTTCAGTAGTGGGGTATTGACTTCATTGGGGTAGTCAACCCATCTTCAAGTGCTGGACATGATTATGTCCTCACGACAACAGATTATTTTACTAAGTGGGTGGAGGCCATCTCAACTAAGCACGCTACCTCTGAAGTGGTATGCAGCTTTCTCAAAGAAAATATCATCTCAAGGTTTGGGGTCCCACTAAAGATCGTAATAGATAATGTGGCCTAGTTTTCATTGCATGAAATTACTCAATTCTATTTTTATTTTGGGATTACCTTATCCCATACTTTAGATTATTTCCCTCAAGGAAATGGCCAAGTAAAATTGAGTAACAAGAACCTAGTCACAATTATCAGGAAGTTGGTGGACGACAATCAGAGAATGTGACACAAGGCATTGTATGATGCTTTATGGGCAAATAGAATAACACCCAAAAGGGCTATAGGTATGTCCACCTTTCTAGCTTTTTTATGGTTTAAATGCAGAAATCCCCATTACCCTTGAACTGCCAATGCTCAAGTTAACTAAAGCAATCGAAGACTCAACCTTCGAAAGCTCAGTCGACAAAAGAATTGTATGTCTAAATGAGCTGAACGAGCATTGATCTATGGTAGTAGATCAGATTAAGGAACATCAAAATTGAGTGAAGGCTCTCTTTGATAAGAAAGCTAAAGTTCACGAATTCCAAGTTAGAGATCAAGTCTTGTTGTGAGACAAGAGGCAAGAACCAAAAGGAATGCACAGCAAATTCGACTCTCTATGGAGGCCCATTCACCATTTGACAGCTCTATGGTAAGGCTAGCTTCTTGCTAGAGTACTAAGATGGAACACCATTTGCACTACCTCACAGCGGATAGCATTTGAAGTTGTTCAATCCTTGAGACTTGGAGAAGTCCATTTGTATATATGTATAGTTTTTATGTTTTGTCTATTTTTCTTTCATTTTTTTTTCACTTGACTCCATAGCCCAATGTCTTGGATGAAGGCACTTAGAGACTAGTTTCTACTCCCACTAATCAATTTGATTAATGAAATTTCCCCAATAGGAGCCAGCTGTTGTTTCCAAAATTAGATTAGCCTATTTTTGGGAATGACCCCCTACGAAACTTGTTCATTTTGTCTTTTGTCTCTCTAAGTTTGGTTATGAGACGAGTTTTGAATTCGTCCTCATCTTGGCCTTGGAATGTGAAAGTGGTTATGATCTCATTACGAGTAAGTTTTCCCTTCCCCAAACTGTCTCCTTCTAGAGTTAGTCTTTTCTTCCATTTCGTGTAAGGGTGGCAAATTTTGCCACCCTTACATTTTCCTTGTTTTTGTGTAAGGGTGGCAAAATTTGCCACCCCTGCACCTTGACTTTCAAGGGTGGTAAATTTTGATACCCTTGCATTCAAATTAACCAAAACATGTAAGGGCAGCAAATTTTGCCGCTCGAGCATACCTTGGTTTCCGTACATAACATTTATTGCCATGCATGGCAGGTTGTTGGGATTGATTTTCACCCCATTTAAATCAATTTAAACCTCTTTTTCTCTCATTACTTCCTCTTCTCCTCCTGTCTTCTACGTCTGGGTGATCTGGCGAGTGACTTGAAGAGTAATTTTGTGGTTTTGAACTTGTGGCATGTGCGACTTTCTAGGTCAGTCTCATTCTTTACATTTATTTTTGCTTTTTCTTCATTCTTCCTTAGTTTTTATGCTTTTTATCATTTTTAGCTTATTTTGGTAGTTTTTTCCCTATTAGTGACGGCAAGAAAAGTTGTCCCTCTTTGTTAAAACCCATGGTCTTGTTTGACCCTACACGAGCAGTAATTTTGCCACTCGTGCCCTCTAGTTTCTCCCAAACCACAAGGTCAGCATTATCTGTCGCCCCCAATCCTATTCTTCACCTATGCGATCAGCTTGTTTTTGTTGACCATACTTACTCTTTTGTGCATGGGTGGCAAATTTTGCCGCCTGTGCATGCTTTCTACCAAAACAAATCGGTGGCAAAATTCACCACCGAAGCATGTTCCTTAGGCAGGGGTGGCATTTTTCACTGCCCCTACTCTAACCTGTCATCACTATAAGGGTAGCAAAATTCACCGCCTATGCAAATCATCTCTGTAGGGATGGCAAATTTTGCTACCCCCACCTCATTCTATTTCAGTTTGCAAGGGTGGCAAAATTCACTGCTTGTGCAACTTGAGCATGCATGGGTGGCAAATTTTACCACCCTTGCAAATTTTTCTTCCAACTTACATGGGCAGCAAATTTTGTTGTCTATGCATCCCTTCTCTAGATTTTGCTAACTCTAGAGGATTTTTTGTGTTGACTTTTTCTTTCCTTTTCTTCCTCATTTTTTGGTCCTTTTTCCAACCTAGCCTTTTTAAGTGACTTGCATTTACCATGATCACTTAAATTGTGCTTTCCCCTTTCATCCACTCTCCTCTAATCTCATAATCATGTCTGTAGTACCTTCAGAGAGCTCTTGCTCATTGGCACTGGTCTGACCAAAACTAGTTCTCATGTCTGAAGCGTCTCCAAAAAAAGTGAAGACCATGAAATACAAGTATCAGGGCATCTTCCCACTCACGTTGGTCTCCTCGAATGTCAACAACATCCAAGACATCGAGATCAGCCACATGGACATGGCTGAATTCTTAGCACAAATAAAGGTGATGAATCCAAGCACCGAGATGAAGAGGATCATTGAAAGTAACATCCACCTAGTGGGTGTCTTTTTAGTAGTAGCACATCACACTGAGTTCATTCTCCAATGTGCTCACTTCTACAACAAAGAGACCAGGTCAATTTCAGATGCTAGCAGCAACATGGTGATTCAGTTGGATCCCAAATTCATCACTAAAGTTTTCATGTGCCCTCCAACCACTGAAGTAACCAAGATTGACTTTGTGGATGCATAGAAGGAATACGACAAAGACCCTGAGAGGGCAAAGAAAGTTATGAACTATAAGTGGTTGAAGACCCCCAGGACCAACTTATCAAGATGGCCATGGAACTTTTTAAGGAGTGACTTTATTGAAGAGGTTGGTGACTTGATCACCCTTCTCAGTAGGGTACGAGGCCTCCCATCCTCTTCACTATTTCATGAATAGATGTATCCATTCATTAAAATCATCCTTCAAGGCAAACAAGTCATCTTTTGGGAAGAGAAAATCAGCAATGCTCTCCATGAATAGCTAACCAAGGTGCAGACCTCTCACAAGTTCTATATGACTTTGTACCTTATGTACATAGCTACCACAATGTAGGATTTTTTAGGCTTAACCACAGAGGGGGACAGAAAGATAACCCTAGTGTACTCATTTTACCTTCAACTGACTCTGTAATGATCAACCCACCACTTTAAGAGGGTATATGATGCCTTTTTGCCATATTTTTGTCTCTTCGACCCTCAGCTTTAGCAAAAGAGAGTATCAGATGAAGCCTAGATAGTGGTCAATGATTACAGCTACATGTTCCTTCAATTCTCCACCTTTTGCTATTTTTAGGTCAATTTTTACCAAGACTACCCCTACATGCTCCCCAGGTTCCCTTCAGATAAGCTAGTACTAATGAAACTTTGCTGACAACTGATTGTCATGCATACCAAACAAATGGAGCTAAAAAAACTAGGTTTCAAGTTATCGATCGAGATTGGCAGGTACTCCATTGTAATAGCAACCAAAGCCAAAGTCATGGAAACTAAAATGTAGATGGTAACTCTAAGACCATTTAAGAGAAGGGAAAATTTTGACTACAAGGGCATCAAGGACAAAATCATAAGGAAAACCCAGTTCTATGAGCCCATGATTGAAGACATCTGGATCGACCTAAGGATGGCTAAAGAAATTAAGAAAATGGACTTCTATAAGCTGACACTAGAGCAGATCAAATATCTGGGACTTACAGAGATCTCCTCTAGTCTGGTTGATGATAAAAATATCATCAATAGCAGATACTTGGCCGAAAAAGTTGTTGGTTGTCCTCTTCCTCCAACACAATGGTCTCAGAAAGAGCTGACTTCTCTGAGAAAAAGATTTGAACCAATATTGGCTAACACCAATGATTGGTTAGCAGCGAAAAGAATCGTCTTAAAAGAATTCATCATAAGATCCGAGGCTAAATATCAGGCAGAGTTAAAGAAGGTAGAGAATAGAAATAAAAACAAAGGTGATGTACCTTCCCCTTCTAGGCCTCACAAGCCTAGAATCATCTTTGTATCTATGAAGTCTAAGACTGTTGAAGAGCCTAAAGTGATAGCAAAAGAAACTGAAGAACAAAGCCCTCAGACACAGGCAACCCAGCCAATGGAGACAGATGATCAACTGTCAGGATAGCCAAGTACTGGACCTCCACTCTCACCAAAAGAGGCATAGCCACTCAAGGGCATCTCTCTTTCTCCTCCTCAGTCTCTCATGGTACCCTCTTCTCCTATCTCTCCAATCAGTGTTCCCTCTTCTAGAGCTACATCTCCTTCTAAAGTCATATTCAGCAATCCCCAGGGCACTTCTAGAGGTTCTCCCCACTCTTCTAGCTCCATCCCCAGTTTATCATCTCCTTCCTTCAACTTGGCAGCAAGCCCTGCACAAGAGCTAGAATCAGTAGTTGGTGTAGTTTTGCCAGTTACTCCAACTGTGACTACTATCACCACTAGCAGTGTAGAAGCTGCTACAATAACACTAGCTGAGACAACTATTGCCACAATAGGTACTTCTCTCCCGCTTTAGATGACAGCTTTCACCCCCAAGAGAAAGAAGATGGCCATCTCTCTAGATGAATTCAACTTTGGCAAAATAGTGCCAGTGAAAGCTAAGACTCCTAAAAGGCCAAGGATCCTCTCAAAATTGGTCAAGGAAAAAGGGCAAAAATTTATAGAAATGGCTAGGCCTCCATAGGACACAACCCTCGAGGGTTTTGAGATGAGCATCTATTCCATCTCTCATGTTGAACTTGGCAAAGTCACTCACAAAGGTGCAAAAAGTGATCTTCAGACTGTTATGGACATCATGGTTTAGAAATTTGATCGAGAGAAGGAGATGAAAGATTATTACAAGGCCAAAACAGAGCAACTAACGGTAGTAATAAGAAGGTTTACTCTTCCTCCTAAAGCAGCAACTCCAGAGGCCTTCTCCATGGATGACCCAGTCATTCAAAAAGTAGAAAAGACTTACTTGAAGGGAAAAGTCCTGGAGGACTACATTGAAAAAATGCATACTCATGGAGTTTCTTTACTTTAAGAAGTTGTGGAAAAGACAGGTAAGATGAGGAAGGTAAGAGCAAAGGTAGATGACTTTGTCTCTCTTATCTCTCAAGAGATCAATAGTTTGGGAAAAGATCTTAGCAGATGGAAGGAGATGAAGGATCTCAAGAAAAGCACCTTGATATTTATTAGTGCCATCTCCAGCAAGGACTCCTATGTTGAAATCAAGGAGTCACTGACCTTCAAAATCCAGGTACTCAAAGATTTGATTGATGATCTCAAAGCTTTTAAGGAGGCTAGTGAGAAGAGTGACCTGAGCCTGCTGAATAAACTAGAAGAGCTACCATGCAACTTGACTTCTAAGGACAATCAGTTTCTTCTGATAGAAGAAGTGATTCAAAATTTCAAAGAGATGATTCAGAGAGATTTTGAAGAAAAATCCTTCTCAATGTCTTCTATGGACAATATTCTAGATGCTCAGTTAACTTTGGAAAATCTAAAATCCAGGTTAACTGGTCACACTAAAGCCATCACAGCATTGAAGGATGCATTGATTAGAGCCAGAATCATCTCCAAGAACACAGCTGCACCAGACAACATAGGAATTCAGGCATCCATCACTATGTACGATGCCCATATGAAGAAATCTGGTAGCAAAAACTAAATTTCTCCACTTCTTTATTCTTCTCTCCTTATGCACTTCTATTTTGTGCAAAGTGCATGTAATTTTTTAAGATGTCATTACATGTAAATATTTCAAAAAAATATCTCAAAGTCAAAGATGAGTCATCTTTGACTGAAATATTTTTGTATTTTATTATTTTCTAGTTTTTGAGGATTTTCTCCCTATATATAGTGGAGACCTCATTTATAAAGTATCTTGGAAAAATTGAGAGCAAACACTCTGCCGAAATTGAAGCAATTTTTGAGACTTTGTGCTCAAACTTGTAAATCATATTTTGTTGAATGAATGAGAAGCAGGTTTATTTCAGACTTTGGGTTGAAGTTATCTATGTTGTCTAGGAAACAGTTTCTTATGTTCTCTTTCCTGATAATCTCTTGTTTATCTGATTTAATAAGCAAAGTGGATGTGTTGATATTATCTGAGGGCATTTCTAAAAGATAGAAGAGAGACTTTGAGCTACTTTTATCTTGGTGATCCTATTATCTTTTGTAGTTTCAAGTGAAGACTTTGTGCTTCATTTCATTCTACAGTTACGTTTGTTCTGAATCAATGAAAGAAGCTACGGAAGACTTTTTACTTACGTGAGTGTTCTTGTGGAATTTGTTACTTTAGGTGATTTCTTTCTCTCTGTTTAATACCATTCCTGAAAGAAGAGGAGTGTTGTTAGCGATAGACTAGGATTTTCCTCTTTTATTCTTTGTACATTACCTCTAAAAAAAGAGAGGTAGATGTTGTTATACCACCTCATGTTTTATTTTTTGCTTAATTATACATACATATAGCACATAAATATCTATAGGGAACCTCCCCTTGATGAGAGGAGAGATTTACTTCATCCAGATCTGGTAAACCCATACTTTTTGTGGTGTAAATCTCCCTATACTGTGGCTGATATACCCATTTTGTCATCAGTTAGTTGACGATAAAATATTCACCCAACATCATGAACTAAATAATTAAAAATAATTGAAATAACTATGTTGGTAGAATTGATCTAGTAGTCTAAACATATCTTATTATAAAATTTTAAATACAAGATGAAAAAATAAATTGATAAGATTGATCTAGTGTGTTAAGAGGGAAAATTCAATCATAAAGAGTTAAACAAGATTAGTATGTTTTCCTCAATTGAAAAACCTATAAGATGATGCCCTAATTATGTCAATTGGATCAACAAAGTAGATGACCTAAAAATAATATAGAACTAGGTTGATTATATCAATCTAGTTGTATGTAGAAGAGAAAAAACTACACATAAAACTTCATTAATTTGATTGGATTGACTGAGTATTGAGAGCTACAAAAAAAAATTATAAAAAGTTGATAGAGGTGATCCAATAGTCCAAAAATAAAGGTTAAAAATATGCAAGGATCAGTGTATACACATAATATTTTCAAACTTTATCTATTACTGATGTTTTCTATCTTATAGAAACCTGTCGAGTCTCAATCTCTCTAAGTACATGACTTAAGGGTTTCACCAGGAAAGGGGTGGGTATACCATTGTTGATTCATAGGATTTTTGTCCCTTACTACCACTTTCTATCTACACACCCATCTCCTAAAAACATTCCCCTAAGTTTTGCCTCCTATTTTTCACCCTCCTATAGTCATTTTCCACCTTCCTTAGCCCTTCCCTAGACTAAAATCCTTTTTGATGTTTTATGTTACACTATCAGCCCCATTTACCTTGTACTCTAATTGATACAACTTATTTAGGGTTTAGGTCAACACCTTACAGACCTAGACCAAGAACTAATTTATTTTTTTAATAATGATACAAGGTCAGTTGGGTTAACCTTATTGACCTAAACTTTTGGAAAGGACTAAGATTAAATCAACCTATATAAACATATCCATTTCAGCATTCTTAGAGAGATAAAAAGAGTTAATTATTCATTTGTGCTTATTTACAATCTACTATTTTTCCATTCTACTTGAAGAGACTTATCTTAGGGTATATACTTGGAGAATAATCTTGTCTTGTAAAAAAGTCTTAAATGTTTTGGCCTTTCTTAGTGATCCTTATAAACCACAACAACCTCTTAAAAAGTACCTTTATCCAAGGGATATATTGAGTATCAATGGTTTCATATTTAAGGTTAGTATATATAACTTTTATCCTCTCTTTAGTAAATAAAAGTAGCACGAGTAATGGATTTTGAATATATTACCCTCTCCATACATTGGGGTTTCATCTATACATAGCTTAATTAGGATTGTCTTATGCATGTTTACTTTTATGATTAATAACCCCAACTTTGTGCCACAAGCTTTGGTGAACACTAGATTAGACTTTAATTTACTTGTTATTAGTTTAGTAAATATGAAAACATAGGACCTAGATAGGTTTATTGCATACTTTTTCTTGACTAGAGGATTTGGAACCCTCCCTAGTGAATTTATTGTGGTAAGAGATCCCTTGGATAGGTCTAAAAGATCTATCTTGGTCATGAACCCAAATATCTAATATATGCAAAATTAGAAGTATAAGTAAGATTTATCTTCTCCAAGATAGGACTAATTTATAAATTAGTTACATTTCCCATTGCATACATTCTGGTGAACCTGATGTGAATCTAACCCTTGAAAATTTTCTTTCATGCTATAATTTTTTATAATTTTACTATGTTTTTCTATTTTTTTAGTATTGTATCAAACCAATATATCATTATAACTTTTTGTGTGTAGGTTCAATACATAATCACTTCAAAATGACTTTATTTTATCTATGAAAATATTCATCAGCTATAAGTTACTAGATGGAATAGGTCAACATAGTAATCTTCTTCAGTTATAGATCAACATACACTATAGAATAAGTTTACTTTGTCTTCTAATTATTTATACCAACATACAAGTCAACAAAAACTATCAAATAGGTTGACCATGTTCCTTATTCTTCTTCAGCATACAAGGTTTTGTAGAACTTGGTCAAATCAGTCAACCTAGTTTGTCAAATTTGAAAGCTACAACTAAGAAATTATAACATAAAATTTGTAATATTAATCATATTCAATCCCACCAAGGTTCCTTTCTTTCCTCTCTTTGTCATTTCAATTCTATTTTTCACAAGTTAGCAGTCTTTAAAACTGCAACTCTATAGCTAATTAAGTCGACCTAGTCGACTTAGTTCTATAGTCTATATTTTATCTAAGAGACATAATCAACCTATTTGACTCTATTCTTAAGGACCTTAATTTTAAGGAACAACAATAACCTAATCAAATCTATTCTATACTATTTGTATACAATTTAACCTATACTGAATCTGTATTATTCTTAAACAAAGAATTAACATCTACTTACTAGTAATTAATTCACATTTCCTTTTCAATTATTTGCATTCTTAGAGTAACTCACATAGTCTAAATAAGTAATTTTCAAATTACCATTTTAGTTATAATATTTTACTCTTTTTCACACACTACTAAATCACATAACATTCAAAATACATTTAAACACTTATCTTCACAAGGCTTACATACTTGGATTTCATCACTAAGGGGGAAGCCGACTTGGTTTTCTAGCCAAGTATAAATATGTGGTTAATGATATATATTGTAAAATCACATGATACCATTATCACTATGGGATTGTGAATTGAGGAGGTAGGCCCCAATACAAAGCTAGTACCATTTTCAACATAGATCCATTTCAACCCAAATGTCCTAAAACTAACTCTAGATTGCCTTTCTAGTTCACTATTTCAACCAATTCTCCTATCACATTTAAATCAAAAAATTTCTAATAATCTAATACCACTTAGGGTGACCACTTAGTTAAAATTTAATTTTTAGTTGGTTTATTTCTCTCTGATCATTGTGTGTTGTATTGCAAAAACTTACATTGGCTAGCATTTGTGTAAGTCTGTGTGTTGTGTGCCCTAATTAGATCAATCACATTGATCCAATTATTTGTGTGTTTTATTTCATTCTTGATTCAATTATCTTACAAAAAATTTACCATATTTTTAACACTATCATCTTGGTCTATACAATCTCTCATAGACTATATTTTCCCTTCCTACCAATAGTACATAGTCAACTTGCACAACTATGTCTTCTTCTCTCTTTGTTCTACCCTCTATCCAATAGTACACAGTCAACCCACAAAAATCTATTCTCTTTTCAACCTATGTTTTATCAATACTCTATTGACCTAGTTGACTTGGTACATGTTGGCTGACCATGTCCCTTATTGGCTAAACCTGTTCTTTGTCTGGCTAAATTTATTCTCTATCTAGCTGACTTTGTCCTTGATTCTCCTTATTATTTCCTAAATTATATTTATTTGATAAAACATCATGAATTTCCATATCAAAATATTCTTGGATAACCTAAATTCATTTAAACACTATATAGGGTGATCTTTTTTATTATCTTTTCTTCCTCTTTTTACCCTTTGGGGCATCTTGCAATGCCCATCCACATATTACTTTAGCCTTTGGGACATTTTACGATGCCAACCCATATGTTACTTCATCCATTGGGGCATATTTTTATTCCCATCCCTACATCCAATTACCCATTGGGGTCATCCTTGATATAGATGTTAGTGTATAATTTTACCTTATTATCATGCTTTCCATATGATCTCCTACTAACAATTTTTATAGGATAATTACATAGGTCTCACCCTCTACAATAGTTCTCTCTTTTCAAAAACCTTAGTCATTCCTTTTGGTCCTTTAGTTTCCTCTTTTATCATGAGTTGCATTGTAAAAATATGGATAGAACCTAGTATTCCTCATGAATTCCTTTTTTACTATTTGTTTTCTTACTTTCTAATATTTTTTTCACCCCTTTGGGTTTTTCTTTTGTGAGTTTCAGTGTAAGACCATGGATAGGACCTTGTTTTCCTCATTAAATTGCCATCTTTCATTCAGTATTCATTTTATAGAATGTGTTTTGTAATGGTTTTGAGTTTGTGATCCTTATTCTCAACTTTGGATTTTACTTATTTGATAGATAAAATTTTCACAACATATGTTATCATGTTTTCCTACACTTCTCTTATTCTTATGATAAGGAATCACACTTCAATGTCATTGTGTGCCTTTTTTTCCCTTTATCACATTTTTATGATTTGAAATAATTTAAATTTTTTCATGTTTCATTCCTGTTGACTTCATTTCCTTTCAATCCACATTAGATAAAACAAGGTTGAAGTCAAGACAACACTTGTATTTCACCTGATTTAACAAAGACTCCTAAACACCATGCTCTCTGATTTCTCTCTCTTAGAAACCAATTCCAAAGTATTCAAATGAAAGTCATCTTTAACACCCATGTTTGGTCTTATGAATCCCTATGGATGAGGAATAGAAAAAACATCAATAAATTTAAAATTCAAATCATTTGAAATAAAATATAATTATATACAAAAGGAAACATACAAATTTCAGAAGTCAAAATCACACTAAAATATTTGATTCAAAGCACAACTCTAATCTCTAATCAAAGTTAAAACTCTAAAATTGGCCTCAAGATAGATCTAAGGTCCATTGGGGTATGGTAGGCTAATAGATTGGAATAGGAGAATTCAATAAACTCAATGGTGATAACTACTTTTTCTTACAAGTACCCAATCTTTGTAGTAGACTGATGGCTCTATAAGGGGTCCTAAGGAATGGGGAACACATTGTGGGAAGGTAGGTCCATTTTAATTTTCATGCATATAACCTTCATGGGATGATATACCTACTACTTTTGTTGATCTAATACTTGTGTGGCTAGAAGTTCTTCAAAGTCCTTAAGGTGGAAATTCCTCTTATTTCTACAAACCTAATTTGATTATCTTGACTTCAACAAAGAGTTCCTCTACCTTGGTTTTTTCCTTCATTCTCCCTTCCACCCATTTAATTTTTCCCCTTGACATGAACTTGTTATTTTAATTCCATTTTCTCTTATCCTATATTCATTCTTGTTCACATCTTAAATACATCCTAGCACCACTTTGTTTCAATTTTAGCTATCTTTAGAACCAAACAATATGTTTGAATGACTATGGATTATTTTTATTTTATTACTTTACATCTTAGCATCATTTTGTTTTTTTGACCATTTGTTAATGTTGTATTACCTTTTATTCTTTTCTAGATACCTAAGTTTGTTTCTATTTTTCATGTACTTTTTTCCATTATTGCATGAGGTTAGCTTGTTACTTCTCACTCATCAATGTTGTTTTCCCTTTTATGTACTTTTTATATTGATGATTGAGTTCAAATTGCTACTGCTCACTCATCAAAGTTATTTTACCATTTTGCTTGACCATCTTTGTTTAATTAATGATTGTTACTGATTGCACATTGATGTTTGATTACCACCCATTTTTTACATGTATCCTTGGTTTGACTTAGTGAGTTTTCATTTCATAATTAAGGTTTAATTGTTTGAGTTCTTTTATGTTTAGTAGCCATGTTTTTTTGGTTACCTGATTTCCTCTAAATTTGAATTGGTCTTTTGTTCTAACATAACACTTGTCACCCCAGCTTGTGAGATTTTCAAGTGCATCCCACCCACATAAGCATCAATTATCTTGGCTTTAATGCATTTATATATTTTTTCTCTTTAGTTTTGTATCCTTATGTTTATTTAAAGTTATATTTGTGCCCTCCATGACCAAAACTACAAACATAGTAAATAACCATCTAGCAATAAATATAAATCAAGGTACACATTAATTTTACTTTTCAATATTTCCCTTTCAGTCATTTAAATTTTAGTTATTTTATGCTTTAAAATACTATAACTTTGTTTAGCTTCAACCTTATGTGCTTATATGTTCTTTCTCAAAGCACCATCCCTTGTTACCCCTGAGTGACATGTGATGAGATTAGAGTAGGGAACATGTATACACATAATATTTTCAAACTTTATCAATTATTGATGTATTCTATCTTGTAGGAACCCATCGAGTCTTAATCTATTTGAGTGCATGTGTTAAGGGGTGCATTAGGAAAGGGTTAGGAATACCATTGGTGCTTTATAGGATTGTTTTCCCTTACTACGACTTGATTTATGCACAGCCATTTCCTAAAAACATTACCCTAAGCTTTGCCTCTTATTTTTCACCCTTTTCTAGTCAATTTCTACCTCTAGTAGCCTTTCCCTAGCCTAAAATCTTTTTTGATGATTTACATTACACTATCAGCCCCATATTCCTTACACTCTAATTGATGAAACTTATTTAGGGTCTAGGTCAGCCCCTGCCCAACCTAGACCAAGACCAAATTTATTTTTGTGATTAATGATACAAGGTCGATTGGGTTAACCTTGTCAACCTAAACTTTCATAAAGGACTATGGTTATATTTGCCTATATAAACACATCAGTTTCACCATTATTTGAGAGACAACAAGATTCAATTATTCATTTGCACTTATTTATAATTTTCTCTTCTATCATTCTATTTGAGGAGTCTTAACTTAGGGTTTATAGGTAGAGAAGAATCTTCTCTTGTGGAAAAGTCTTAGATGCTTTAGCCTTTCTTAGTGATTTTTGTGAAACATAACAACCTCTTACAAAGCACCTTTGGCCAAGGGAGAGATTTAGTCTTGATGGGTTCATATTCAAGGTAAGTATCTCTAAATTTTCTCCTCTCTTTAGTAGATATAAGTAGCATAATTAATGACTTTTTTATATATTACTCTCTCCATACATTGTGGTTTTACCTATACATAGATTAATTAGGATTCTCTTATATATGTCTAATTTTATGTTTACTAACTCCCACTTTATGCCACAATATTTGGTGAGCACTATATTAGACTTTACTTTACTTGTTATTAGTTTAATGAATATGAAAACATATAACCTAGTTAGGGTTATTTCATATTTTTTATTGACTAGAGGCTTTGGAACTCTCCCTCGTAAATTTATTATGGTAATAAATCCCTTGGCTAGGTCTGGTAGATCCATCTTGGTCACGACCTTGAATATATAATATATCCATAATCAAAAGTGTAAGTAGGATATATCTTCTCCAAGCTAGGATTGATTTATTTATTAGTTGTATTTCCCATTGCATACAGTTAGTTTACATCAAGATAACTAGAATGTATGAAAGGAAATGTGAAGTTGAAATATAACTAAATCCTGACTTGGAGAAGATAAATCATATACATATACTACTAATAATACTTAGATAGTTAGGGTCATGATAAATATTGATCCACTAAACCTACCTAAGGGATCTATTATCATATAATATAGCTACAGAGGGTTCTAAATCCTTTAGTCAAGCAACATCACACAATAACCCTAGCTAGGTATTGATATTCAATGCAATAATAGAATCTAATCTAGTGTTCACTAAATATTTTGTCATTAATAGGGGATAAACATAAATAATAAACATGCAAATTAAAAATATACTCAAGTCAATGTAGAGGTAATCCTAAGCATGGAGAGACAATACATTCATTAGCCATTATACATACAAATCTATCTACTAAAATAAAAGAGTAATATTTTGGAATACTTACCTTGAATATGAACCTATCAAGCCTCAACCTTTCCCTTAGCCAATGGTTCTTTGTAATAGGTTTTTATGTATTTTTTATTAAACTAACAATTGAAAATGTACTATAGTTTATCCAAGGGCCTCCTAGTAAATTTTGAGACTTCACAAGATAAAGGTTATCCTCCAAGAAGCATGAAACCCTAAGTAATGACTCTTTAAATAGAATGGCAGAAAAGTAGATAAAGAAGTACAAATGAATTTTTCTCTCTATTGGAAATGGGGTTAAAGATGTGTATATATGGCATGATTTAACCCTAAATCCTTTCAAAATTTTATCTAACACAATCAAACCAGTCAACCTAGTTAGTTATAAAATAGAGCAATTAGGTCCTAGTCTAAGTTAACTTAGACCAACTTAGTCCTATAACATACATTATTTCCATAACTAGGTCAAACCATTCAACTACATTCAGTAAATGGTAAAATAGGTTTTGACGTAGGTAGGGGTTATTTGAGGTGGTCAATTGTTTGGATAAACATTAAGAGAGGTATAAAATCTTAGGGAAATGTATAAGAGGGGTTTATATTGGTTTTAAGTGGAGGTATAGGGAATGATAATATTATGAAGCACCAATTGTCTGACCACCCCTTTCTTGGTGAACCCTTTAAGGTGTGTACTCAAAGAGGTTGAGACTTGATAGGTTCCTACAAGAGAGAAAAAATTAGTAATTAGTAAAGTTTAAAAATATTATGTATATATAGTTCCCACTTAAATCCTTCTAGGTTTTATGTCACATTTCTTCTTTTGTGTGTGTGTGTGTGTGTGTGTGTGTGTGTGTGTGTGTGTGTGTGTGTACCAAACTTTTTGAAAATATCTCACACTAAAGAAACTAGGCTAACCTTTAAGATGCATTTCATTTTAAAATTAAATGACTTCTAGGCATTGGACACTTAGTTGAAAAAGGGAAACTTACATCAACATAGGTGTCTAACTAGGACACAAGCGTCCAATAAGTTTAAAAACATGTATAAGTGTAAAATTGGTAGAGAGAGATAATGATCAAGTTTATAACATTTTTCACAAAATATAAGGCATGATCATCATAATATTAATGATTTTACCAAGAGATAATAAATTTAACACAAATAGATAGTGAATATAATCTTTTTGTAAGTGAAAATGTCTTAGAAATAAAGAGTACAACCATGATAGGTATTTTCCAAGTGTACAATACTGAGGTGTTATATAATTTAGATTAAGTGGCTACATTCCCCCCCTCCCCATTTAATCTAGTAATGAAATTATTAGTTTAAATGAAAATAAATGTCTACATAGGTGTGTATAAAACACCCTATCTTTGCATGATCCCCACCTGAGTCCTTTATTGGTGATTGATCTATAACCAAGAGGATGTTATAGTATATAATCATCGTATGAAATATGAAATTAAAATAATTTTAAATTATTGAAAGAAAATATAAAAAGGTTAGGAGTATACATATGTGTCATTTAACCATCTTTATGTTTGGAAATTTATTTTGGAGAGATATTTTTTTATGAATCCTTTAGAGCTAAGATTAGGATAACTTAGAAACCTATAGATACAAATTCAAGGACACCATGTCCCCAACCTTAGTGAAAATATGAATTACAACACAATGATTGAACTTATCTCAATCATGCAATCCAATCATAATTATAATTTGGTGAGTGTGAGTGATCCAATAAGATCACAATACATATATAGTCATGATAAATGGTCTAATTAGTCCATCCTATAAGTCAAGTGAAGTTAGATGATTTAATCAATTCTAACCTATAAAATTGGCAATATTAAGTGATTTAATCACCTCAACCTTACCAAAAGGTGAACCAACTAATGTAGTAGATTGGATAAATAAAATTTCATCTTGGATATGATAATAAATCATAGTAGTATTTTAAATCTAAGATCTAAAATTTGATTAGATTTGATTTTATAATTTAAGGTGCTCTTTTGCATGGAATACGAACCTCATATATGTCTCAAGCTAATACCTAGGTATAATAATGGTACCAATATATATAATGATTCCACAAATGTGTATCTAGATTGTAAAACTATGGCCAATTTGATATTTTTAATTTTTTGGTGATCTAGGTTGTACCCTTACTGAGGAGAAGATTGTTCATGTCTACCACAAACCTAGTCCAACATTGGAATGACCTATAGGTTGTGGGTTACCTAGTTATTAGGTAAAACCTATAGATTTTATGGGGTTAGCTCCCCTAATTTTTAAATTAAATGCTTTCTTTAAGACCTAAACTTATCACAATGAAAATGGAAAGAGATATGAAAACTAATGAAATAACCTACTCTAAGTGGTGATGCACCAATTGATCAAAGATCCACTCTCAGTTATATCCTTCAATAGATAATAATGAACCTAATGGAGATAATGATTGATAAAACTCCTTGATGGTGTTATAAGCATGAATATTTTGTATGTAGTTTTAATAAGATTCTACAACTTGAAGGACTAATCCTAGACCTGCACAAGATACTACTGACTTGTGACACTTCAAGAACACTCTTACATGCTAACACTTAATACAACCTAAAATAGAATAGTAACCTAAAGTTATGTGAATTAAATGACCTATAGATGATAATATAATTAATATATTCTACAAATTAAACTTTAAATAAGCACACTATCATTCAACAAGAGTCTACAAATGTCTTTTATTGATTTAAAAGAGTTACAAGGCAATTTTGGAATAGCTTTACTACACCAAAATGAGGGATGCAAAAAATATATATCAACTCATACTTAAGTATAAATTTTTAAGGAGAAGAGGGAAGATTATAGGTATGGAAGAGGCCATAAATGAGGCCATGGTAGCGTATGGTAGTTACAATAGGCTTACTCCTCATTCTCAAGCATTGACATGTATTTAATGGGTCCAGTTTGGCATTTTCAGAAGATATGGAGGATTTAAATCCCTCATTTTAATCTAATTATTCATTAACTATTATTTAAATTTCATAGTATTCCCTCCAATGGTAGTTGTTCAATGCAGATGGAGTATGGATAGGCCTTCAAGAGGTGTTGGGTAGCCTCACTTCAATATGCATAAAAATTAGTCCTTGAAAATACCTCTAACCTACCATAATGGACTTAATTTTGGGTTTTTATCACATATATTATAGTTACCAATGTTTTAATATGATAAATCAATGCTACCATGTGCCTTTTTACCTACTAAACTATTCTAATTGTAAGATACGTAGAGTTATTTTTCTTATCCTTCAACTTTTTACTCATATTCACCATTTGAATGATATACTAGTTAAATGAGGATATAAACTCATTAGAAAAGACTTAGATCATGACTATGTTAACCCATTATGCATTGGAATTTTAACCTCTTAATTATTTTTAACCTTCAATCTCAATATCCCTGTATGACTAGGCTATTTGGACTACTTCACAACTTGGTAATTTAGAAAGAGATAGCAAATTTATTTATAGGCACTTTTATGGATCATATTTTCATTTAATAAATATAATAATTCTTGATATTACCCTTTCCATAGTTTATAACTTCTATTTAGTCTATGAAACACAATTTATGCCCAAAGCCCTAAAAACTTGCCTTTTTAAGAAGTGTTAGTATAGTTTTTATACCATCAAAAGCCATGGACATGATACCCTATAAGTTGTAAATAGGATCCAAGTGTTGGATAAACAACTTCTATGAATTTGACTACACTTTTCCTTAAACCTTCATAGTCAAGTCACTATTAGGGTTTATGGGAGTTTTGAGTATTTGGGGTTCTTAGGGGTGATTCATAGTGGTCAAAGCTTAGATATCCTAAAAAATTACACCAAATTTAATCCAATATACCTTCCCATCTTCTATTAAGTTTTGTGATATCCATGCATATTTTTCAAGCTATGATGAGCACTTTAAGGTTCTCTTTGTGTGAAGAACCATGATTTTGAGCTGGCTCAAGATGTCTATAGGAAAAATGGCTGACTATATGGATTTTTTTGGATTCCAAGTTAGTCAAAAGGCCTCTAAATAATGTGATAGATCTCAACACTTGGGTTTTAAACATTCACACTTACCAAATGTGTCTTGGCTTCACCTTTTGATGGTATAATCATGGTGGAGGTTGTAGATTGGTCTATTTACAGACTTAAATCATGAATACTAGCCTAAAAACTACATTTTCAAGGCATTTTTGAATCATCCCCAACTTGAAAATTACCTCAAGGATCTCAGAAGGTAACAATACTACCTTAATCAAGTCTTTTAACTACATTTGAATGCATATAACCATGAATTTCAAAACCTATATTTTTCTACCTATTGAAATAGTCATGGAAATCAACATGGAGGCTACTAAAAGGCTTTATAAAATGTTCTAAAACTCTTTTTCCCTCTCCAACTTCATTGTGCACATAAAAAATCCAAATTTATTTGATTTTAATCTCAAACTAGCACTTTTAGTCCCATTATATATATCTTGACCACTACACATGCCAACCAGTAGGTTATTGTGATGCTCATAGGACATTAAGATACCTTAAAGTTCATTTCATGGTAAAATTATCTCATCTAAATGGGTTTTAAGGTCAAACTCCACCATTGAGTCACTTTTGGGGTTTGTTAGGGTTTGAGAAGTCCACCATCTTAATGATGGTTCATAGAGTACAAACATCCAAACTAGGAAAATTTTCCATGAATGTGTAGGGAATCAATCTCCTCATATTTCATGAATGACTTGGGTTCTCATGCAGAGTGTGCTAAGAGATATGAATGTTAGAAGGTGGCATTAGGGTTATTTGTAGGAAGTTTTAAATGCTTATTTTCTTAAGGTTCATTCACAAATCCTATTCCAAAAATACCAATCAATATTCCATGGATATTTATTCCATATGGATACTTAAACTTCCCTAAGATATTTGTCCTTAAGCATGCATGTGGTAGAGAGGGTGAAAATTTGAATATAGAATTTGAATTACCTGTGTATGTTGATTAGATCAAACAGGGTTTGAAGGCACTTTGATCAAATTCCTCACCTAGTGGAACTTGAAGCCTTATTAACAAATCTAAAACATCCTCATACACATTAAATTAACCATTTAACCTATTATAATTACTTGAAGTAACCTCAAGATGGCATTAGGGTCTATGTGTAAGTTTGTGTACTTGACTGTGTTGGCTTATCTCCAATTTTTTGGACTATAGATATATGTGTTAGAAATTTTGAGGAGGTTTGATAGCCCTTTTTTATCATAATTAACTAAAAAAAACCTTTTATGGTTTCTAAACTATCTACAAACCCTATTAACTTGGATGCACCTTTCAACCCACTGAACAACTATGATAGACAAGCCTTGGTCTGAGATAAAATAGTGGGTATATCCACTCTTTGTCAATCCTAAGTGAATATATGAGTACCTTTAATTGGTAATTATGACAATTTTTACTAATTTTAAGGATTTATCTATGCATATAAAGGGCTTAAACTACTATTTTGGTTCAAACTAGCAATAAATTACCTATTGACTATGGATTCAAGCATGAAAGTTCTAAGTATCACTTATAACATTGCCTCTTGAGGTATTTGGGATAATGGATGTGTTTAAAATGTTCTGAAATCCATTTTCATGTTGATTTTATGTTTTTCTAAGGTTTTTTCATTTGCATACCTTTCCTTCTACGTAGGCTTAAGTTCATGCTTGAGTATGCATGTTTGTTTCCAAGCCGACGTTGGTGTTCTTCTACCTTATCAAAGGTGATGACCATCAATCTTGCCTTCTCATTAAATATAAATCTCAATAATCCTTATATGAATGTTTCCCTTATACTATAATCAATTTATCGTCTTGATATACATTTATCCACTATAGATATATGCTCATTTATGCTTATTGTGTGTAGGGTCTAGTTGTAATGTTTATATGAAGAAGAGTGATCCATAGCTATTCAACCCTAATGACACATTTATATCTCCACTCATCTCCTATAATGTATATATTATAGTGTTTAAATAAATATCCATGCCTTTATATGGTATACATAATACTTTTTATGAGACCCTACTATAGTATCCCTAAAAAGGTTGGCTATAAGTGCACATGCGCATTCTCAGTTCACTTTGTGTCTATGTAGGTCCAACATCCTATGATCTCATTTATTGTGATAGTCCCAATGGAGTATGAATGTTTTTTGAAATTTTATAGACTTGTATTGAAGGGTGGATTAATGGATGGGGGTGGCATTAGAGATATATGGAGTGTAGGTCATGAAAATAGGGGTAACACAATGCAAATCATAGTGAAAACATAATGTAACTATAGGAATATAAAACTAATTTGAAATGAAGACTAATGACCCTACTTATACAAACCATATGGATCTTAGAGGCCATTATACATATACTTATGAAATCATACAACTTTGGAGGCATAAACATAGCATACACAACCCTAAATCAAAACCTCAAAAACTTAAGACAACCTTAATTTTCACTAAAGACTAAAAAGGGACTGTGTGGGTTTGTGGATAATTGAGATAATTTTATAGGATTTTGAGGCCACCATGAAGGTTCATAAATTTTTTATCAATGGTATGAGGATTATCCACCATTAATCTAACTCATCTTCTATTTTTTTGAGTTACATTTAGATCTCTATTAATGTTATTAAGCCATACACAGTTATTACCATACAATGGTCTTCAAAATGCATAGGTCCTTCTTCCTAGGGATCTTATAAGGTGCCAAAATTCAATTAAACATTCATCCTGATCAATAATACATTGGAAACCTTGAAAAACTTCTACAAACTCTTCAACTTACTCCATAAATTTTTATGAAGGCATCAAACCTCTATCTATTGCATAGACCTATCTGCAGAATATACATAGGATCTAGTCATGAAGGTTTGATAGTCAGGTAAGCTCATCCATGTGATTCAAGTGAAATTTTTGTGTAAGGATCCTTCAAGACCCAAAAAAATAACATCCATTACTATTTTGAGTAGACAAATCAAAATTTGCTGAAAACCATTTAGTCTAAGTTGGCCTATGTAGATGAGAGGGGCATAGGGATTCCATAACTTCTTAAGGAATGTTCATAAAGATTAGGATACCAATCCATAAACTAATTCCCAAGGGTGTAATATTCATGAGTTTAATTTCTTTAGTTATAACCTTGGGCCCCCACTCTCTATCCTCTATATAACATGAACATGAACATGAAGAGCTCTCTAAATCTACCAATGATCTTGAGGGAGAGATGGAATGGTTTTGAACTTCCATGGCACTAACAAACATTGATTTATTCACCATATAAAATTTATTACCTCCCTTTAAAAAATAATGACTCCACCTAGGTTGGTTCATATAGTACAAATCTATAATACTAAACAAACCTTGGTAACCTACCATTATCTATGCAATTCTCCTTGTTTCAGACCTAAAACATTGCTAGCAAGTGTTGTGGAGGGAAAATAGGATCCATATAACACTTTAAAATTGATAGTTTGAATCGAGGGAGCTAAAAAATCACTATTAAGCATGTGTGGGGCCCAATTGAGAGGAATTAACATTGACTATGATGCTAGTAGATTAAATGAGGAATGAAATAGTTTAGTTATTACTTGGTGAGGTTTATGAGGTCCATTAGAGGCATATGGGGTGACTTAGTTGTCTATTAAATCTATAATACTAAATAAACCTTGGTAACCTACCATTATCTATGCAATTCTCCTTGTTTTAGACCTAAAACATTGCTAGCAAGTGTTATGGAGGGAAAATAGGATCCATATAACACTTTAAAACTGATAGTTTGAATTAAGGGAGTTGAAAAGTCACTATTAAGCATGTCTAGGGTCTAATTGAGTTGAATTAACATTGAATATGATGCTAGTAGATTAAATGAGGAATGAAATAGTTTAGTTATTACTTGATGAGGTTTATGAGGTCCATTAGAGGCATGTGGGGTGACTTAGTTGTCTATTAAGGTTAGATTGAGGTTCATTATGACAAAAAATTGTTGACTTTGCACACATATATGACCTTAAAAGGATATAGAAATTAAATTATCATGTCAAAACATATAGAAAACCCAGATGGCCTATGATAAAACTCAAATGAACCTTACAACATCTTCCATTATGTTCGGACATACCTTATGTTATTAGGCAGAACCAATGTGTTTATGAGCATCTATCAAACTACCTCCTCATTTCACCTTCACCATGGCATCTTTCACATGTTGTGGATCCATAAAAGTGATCAAGGACCATCCAATCCTATTTTATCATCATGACAACACTTCACTCAAGCTATAAATGACATATGGAGACTAATAAGGCAAAAATGTGTTATGATAAGACCATGAACTATTTGAACAATCCTAAAAAACTCATGATATGAATGATAACCATAGTACTAATGATGAATCAAGATTCAAAGAATTAGATTGAACCTTTTCTAGGTTTTGGACTAGAAAGTGGTCAACATTTTTGGTGACTCAGTTGGCTTAACCACCCTATTGGTCAAAGAACTCAACAAATTTGAAGTTGCTCTCAAGATGCTCTGCAGAAGATCTTGATGGATTTATAAAATGGGACATGATTTCACATGGATTATGCCTTACACCTTACATAATTTGAAATAATTAGACACAAAAAATCAACCAAAAATAAAGAGTACAGCACACAACTACTAAACAATAAGACTAAGTAACAAATATCACACATGTGTAGAAGCACTTAGAGGGAAAAGATAAACTCTATCTACCTATGTACAAGGGGACCATGATGAAAATAATAATAGAGTTTTAGGAACCTCCCATTAATAGGATGGGGAGTTACTCACAATTTAATCTATAAAGTTCAAATGCATTACTTCCTTGAAATAGGTGATGATGTAGGTCCACTCTAAAGGCTATCAAACATGGAGTGTTTTCCTAGCTTTAGACGGTCCTCATCCCACTTGAGTACATCTCCCTATTTGTATGTCCTAGATGAATCCATTTTTCCAAATGAATTTTTGATTTGATGTTTATTATACCACATGGTATGCATGGTATTATTCTTTATTTCCTCTAACTATCTTATCTCATTCATCCTCACTTGCAATTCATTATCTTCTAAGAGCTCAAGTTGATTATAAAGTTATAAGGCAAGTAGTTAAAGGTAAATAGGAATTATTACCTCTATAACATATAAAAGGAGGTATGGTGAGTGTCTAATATAATTCTTATGTGTCACTCTATCTGCCCATAAGGCAATTTTCAATCTTGTATGCCACTCTCTTTAGTTGTTATCCTCCATGGTTCTCTTGATGATCCTTATTAAATTCTTGTTTTTGGACTCTGATATTCAATTTACCTATGGGTAATAGTTGAATGATGCATTGAGGTAGATGGCATGTCTAATATCCCACTCACATACCTTCATACTACTAAAGGCCAAGGCATTATCAGAGATGATTATTAAAGGCACACCAAATCTAGTCAGAAGATTATCATAGAACTTTAAGACATAATTCTCATTGACCTCCTTAAGTGAATCTACCTCCACACACCTTGTGAAGTAGTTAGAGGATGTGATGACCCACTTGTGTCTAGAACTAGAAGGGTGATGGATCATTCCTATGAAATCTAATCCCCACTACATGAAGGGTTGTTTAACTTGGATTGGTTACAAGGGAAGGGTAACTAGCTTCTGTTTACTAGTGAACATGGCACACTTTGAACACTTCCTCACCCAAGTATGTGAATATTTAAAAAATTTAGGCCAAAATTATCCATATATAATGATTTTTGAAGATGTGGTCTTGGAATCAAAGTGCCCACTAGTAGGGCCATCATGAAATTATTTAAGTAGCTTGCCAAATTATCTTGATTCAACACATCTCAAAAGCATTCCTCATATGTCTTTATTAAAGAGCACTCCATATATAAATACATAAGGTATGGTATTCAATATAAATTGCCTCTTTTTATTCTTATCCAAGCCCATAATAAATTGGCCTATTTTAATCAATTTGAACACATCATTGGTCTAACTAAGAGGAGTATTACTTGCAGCTTCCTGATGACTATCATGAACTGTCAACACTTGGTCTTTTCCTTCCTTTAATTATGATGTAATATGCTCACATAAACTGATACCTCAAATATATTTGTCACTCTCACCTCAATTTCATATTCTATACATTTTTTTACCTATCCATTTCTCTTCTGACTTTCATCTCTATTGAGTATGAATTCTTTGATTCTTGGGTGTACCACCATGACTATGACCTTTTTGTTTGACACCATATGCCTAAATTTATTCAATCATATCATGAAATCAAGCACATGTTTATATAAAAAAGTATATCTTTCCTCATATCCTTTTAAGGCCTGACTAAATAATTCAATTGGTTGTTCTAGGCCTTCATCATTTTATTGCATAAGCATAGCAAAAATTGCATTTGATGTAGACAAAGCATATAAGAAGAAATTTTTACTAAAATTGGGATTAACAAGTGTAGGGGTTTGATATATGTCCTCTTGTATGGCCTCAAATCTCCTCTTTAATTCCTTGATTTATATGAAGTCTTTGCTCTTCCTAAGCATGTGATTAAGTGGCTTGACCAACTACCTAGGATAAATATCCTTATGAAGTTGATCTTCCCTAAGAAGCTTTGTAAAAATTTATTGTGCTTGGGTAGGGGTAAGGACAAGATTGATTTAACTCTATAATAATCTATAGAAAGACCATCCTTTGACACCACATGCCCCAATAATCTACCAGCATGAACAACAAAGATACATTTTTTAGGATTCAAGGACACTCCAAACTACCTACAGCTATCAAAGACTAACATCAAATGTGCCATGTGGTCTGATGGATCCATTAAGAACATAGTTATGTCATCAATATATATGAGTAACATCTCATTTATTAAATCCTCAAAGGAAACATCCATTTCCATTTATAAATTCTCCCTTACATTGAATAGTCTAAAGGGAATTTTCATGTATGCATAAGTGTTCCACTTTGTAGTGAAGGCAGTCTTATGTCTATCCTCCTATTTGACCAATATTTTATTGTAACCAAATTAACCATCAAGTAAGTAAAACCTCTAAGATCATGAAACCTTTTGAAGGATCTGATCCATGGAGGGAAGTAGGTAGTGGTCCTTGAAAAATACCTTGTTAATATCTCTAAAGTCAGCTCATAGACATATTTCTCCATTCTTCTTCCTCACATGCACAATATTTATTACCCATGAGGAATGATTAATGGATAATATTATCTTATATTCATTCAATTTGAATAATGTTGTTCTCATTATCTCTTCCACTTTAGGGTTGGTTGGCCTTTATTTTTGCCTTATCGATTTTGCATTATTTTCCAATTCTATAGTGTGTTGGGAAAGTTTGGGGTCAAATCACTTGATATCATGGTACTCCCATGAAAAAAACAATATGAATATTCTTGACATAATTCAATGAATGCATTCTCATCTACTACATTTATCTTTACCAACTTAAGTAGCTTATGTTTAAAGATGACTATCTTCTCATAAGCCTCTTCTTTAGTTGAGATACTTACCTTATCCCTTGTCATATAATAATTTTAATTGAATATTATCTCTAATGTAAATAATCCCTTGGGAAATTTATTAGACCTTAGCTACACTATCTGATCATCAAATTGATGTTGTAACTCACCTTATTTCTTATGGCTAAATTTTGCCTCTTGCGTGAGAAAGCACAAAATCTACTCATCATTATCAAAGACATAACAAATTAACTCATTGTTAGGTATAGATTAACTTGATATGAAATTTATTTTTGATTTTCCTTAAGTTCCCTTGACTCTATCTTCAATCTCATATTGGGCACCAATGGGTACAACCTATTTGTATGGTGATTAGACTCCCTTAGTATGAACTGGATGTCAAATGCCAAGAAGTACTTTATAAAGTCCCATAATCAATGTTTGTAGGCATTAAATATATGGTTATTTACTATAATAATACCCCTCACTTTCTACACTATAATCTCACTATCACCTTTCATTTGAAAAATGTTGATTCCTCTCCTCCTTGCTTCTTGTAGCCCATGTATGAGGACTTCATACTCAGTTGTGTTTGAAGTATAAATAAATTTTAAGATTAAAAATAAGTATTAATTCTGATTTTAAGGTTAAACTAACATTAATCCATCCCCACTACAATTATATAACCTTGAACAATCAAAGAATAAGGTCCATATGCCATCATGTTCTTGAGTTGAGCTTGTGAGACTAGGAATAACATCCCCTTCCTCATGCATGTAGTATACCCCTAGATATACCTCCTTAATTGTATTATAGGGGTTAAATCCATGGTTATCATTTACCCATTAATCAAGGGATAGATCTTAGATGCCTTTAATATGATCAATGGGTTCTTGCTCACTTACATTTTCATCCTCGTCAAGAATAGTGTAGTTTACATTGTATAGGTTAGGAATATAGGGTTCTAAGTGGAATATATAGATATTATTAGACCTAATAGTTACCTTTGTCCCATATATATTCCTAAATACCATGTATGACTAGTTAGATGAAAGTTATCCCCCAATCTTTACAGTAAAATCCCTAGATAGGCATAGGGAAAATATGAAGGTAGATCAATAACCATGACATCTTATGAGATGGTGAAATTAGGGAAAGATACTCACATAATATTAAGATATTTTAAGATTCCTATTATATTTTTAGGAGATCCATGTAATTGAAAAAATCCTTTCTCATTGGAGTCATACTTGAGTTCTAGTTTATCAATTATGGCCTTCAACATGATCAAGGAAGAGGTACCACTATCTATCATGAAATTGTGGACAATACAATCTCATATTATGACTAAAAAATATAATGGAGGTAGATTAAATACTTATGGATCTTGTAATTCACTAGGTTGATCATCATTAACATAAATTACACTCACTTTGTCAGCTTGCTTATTCATGAGAGAGAGCTTGGAGAGATCTAGTTGGAGAATGTCTTTCTTCCCTAGAATGAGTAGAGCATCCCACATAGGAATGATAACATTTTATATCTTTATGTAGTCCAAAATGTTGAATGGATAATTGGCACTTTTAGGCTACAACTTGGAATTGGAAGCATCACTTGTGACTTGAGTAACTTGAAGAATGAATGGAATTTTCTACTGCTGCCCATGAGTTTAATATGTTTACTGAGTTGGAGAGGTTTTATTAGATATATTTTGAGTGGAACTATATTGAGTCACTTTAGGATGTTTTGGAAAGACCTTAGAATACCCAAAGTTATCATCAACCATTCTCCTTTTAGCCCTTATGTGGGTTGCAAATGGATCATCTAGATTTTATGTATTTTATCCCAATTTTACTACCATATGCTCAAAAGTGTGCTCTCCTTCTTATAAATTCACAAATTTGGTGTTAGTAGGTTCTTTGCTCACATTATCTTGTTATTAGCTTGGAACTTTTATTGGTGTTATGGAAGTCATATCACCATGAGGCATTAAAGGACTTGTGGTAGAGGAGGAGGCATGGTGTCATGATATTTAAATGTACAAGCCCACCACAAACAAGTATTATGATATGATTCCCCACTTGTACACATCACCATCTCATTTGATTGACCCTATAGAGTATACCATTGACCCTCTTATGAAATATTATTTTATATTGGTACTAATGCCCTTGAGCTACTTGCAATATTAGGGTTATAAATGTTGTATGGTTTGGCTTGTGTGATCTAACCTTGGGCTTGTTGATTTGGTGGATAACGGAGTCTATTTTAAGGATACTATGGGTATGGGGCTTGATAGGGAGCTTGATATGGTCTATAATAGGTATATTGTTTCCTCCCTAAAGCCACTAACTTGTTATTTAGTACTTTTAGCAAACCTTCAATCTTTCTAAGTCTATCTACTTGATTACCATCAGATTATTCTTGATTATTTGAGTAAGCAATGGAGAAATGGTGGGGGAAGCAGGTTGGATTTTAGTAAATATGGGTATGAGGGCTATAGGATTTAATTTTTTTTCTTGTATCAAAAAACTCTCTACCCTTATATAAATTTCATATGCCTCTAGTAAAGTGGTCCCACCCATGGACTATGTCATTATAGAAACATCAAAATTCAATGATATTAGGTAGTATAGGAAGCTATAATTGTCTGTAGACTTGATGATAGTATGGATTCTATGCCAAGTCTTTTGAAATCTATAGTTAAAATTAACCATAGATTCCTAGGGTTCCCTCTTAATTGAGGTGAGTTACTCAATTAGTGACAAATGATCACTTATGTCTTCAAAGCATTTACAAAGGCACTCACTAAAATAATCCCAAGTGTTTATCTAGGTATGATTGATACCTCTATACCATTTAAGAGATTTTTCTCTCAAGGAAGTTTCTAAAAGCCTCATGGATACATTTTCTTGGGTGATGTTGTGTACTGAATATAGGTTTTCAATATTAGCTGTGTTATATAGGAGTGGTGGATTTGACACCCATGAAATATGTAAAAAATGTTCAAGGAAAAATCTATGATATCATCAAATTGGTTTAGGTGAATAGGGCTGCCACTATTTAAGGGTACAAATGCTTACAATCTAGGCATTGTCATTAGGATTGGTGGACTTGTAATAGGTTGTGTATGGATATAATTTGTAGAATTAGGAGACTTGGGAGAATTTAGGGCTATGGTGTTTGTATTTAATCTATGGACCCTCTTTATCCTTTATATATCCAAATATAATTTAACAAACTCAATTTATTTACATTTTGAAGCTAACCTAGTAAAAATTTGGTACATGAAACTACCTTATAATATGTTATTGAGTGTCCTTTGCCTTCCAAATGTCCTCAAATGTTGTCAATATTGCCAAATCAGGTCTCCAAGGCTCTTTATATATGGTACCACCATGCGTTCTATAAGTTTTGGTGATCTAGGTTACACCCTTACTGAGGAGAAGATTGTTCATGTCTACTTCAAACCTATTCTAACATTGGAATGACCTATAGGCTATGGGTTACCCATTTATTACGTAAAAATATAGATTTTATGGGGATATATCCCCTAATTTTTAATTTCAATTCTCTCTCTAAGATCTAAACTTATCATAATAAAAAGGGAAAGAGATATGAAAACTAATGAAAGAACCTACTCTAAGTGGTGATACATTAATTGATCAAAGATCCACTCTCAATTGTATCCTTTGAAACCTAATAATGAACCTGATGGAGATAATGAATGATAAAAATTATTGATGGTGTTTTAAGCTTGAATATTTTTTATGGAGGTTGAATAAGATTCTACAACTTGAAGGACTAAGTTTAGACCTACATAAGATACTAGTGACTTGTGACACTTCAAGAACAATCCTACTTGATAACACTTCATACAACCTACAATAGACTAGTAACCTAAAGTTATGTATATGAAATGACCTAAAAATGACAACATAATGCACACATTATTTAAATAAAACTCTCAAGAAGAAAACTATCATTTAATAGGAGTCTACAAATGTCTTTTATTGATTTAGAAGAGTTATAAGGAAATTTTGGGAGAGATTTGCTACATCCATCTAGTGGATTCCAAAACAATATCTTAATTCCTATTTAAATATAAATTTTTAAGGATAATAGGTAATATTCCAATCATGGGAGAGGCCATGGTGGCATATGGTAGTTACAATAGGCTTATTCCTCATTCTTAAGCATTGACATGCATTTAATGGGTCCATTTTAGAGTTTTGGGAAGATATTGAGGTTGTAACTCTATAATTTGACTCTAGTTTGTCCTTAAAAATGCTTAAAATATCATAATATTCCTTCCAATGGAAGTTATTCAATGCAAATAGAGTGTGGATAGGCCTCCAAGAGGCATTAGACAGCCTCACTTTAATGAGTATGTAGACTGGTCCTTGAAACTACCTTTAACCTATTATAATATCCTTCATTTTGGGTTATGTTTTCTTGGATGTTAGTTACCAATGTTTGAATATGGTAAATAAATTCTACCACACCACCTTTTTCCTACTAGACTCTTTTAGTTACAAGATAAGTAAACCTATTTTTCTTGTCCTTCAACTTTTTACTCATATTCACTATTTGAATGGTATAACAGCTAAAATAAGATCTCAAATCATTGGAAAAGAATTATATAATTATTAGGTTAACCCCTTATATATTATAATTTTAATCTCTGAAGTATTTTTCACCTTTAAACTCATTAGCCCTGCATGACTAGGCCATAAAGATTGCTTCACAGAATAGCAGTTTAGAAAGAGATAGTAGAGTTATTTATAGGTACTTACATGGATTATATTGGAATTTAATGAGTAAAATAAGTCATAATCTTACCCTTTATATATTTTAAAACTTCTATTTAGCATTTTAAACATAATTTATGCTTAAAACCCTACAAACTTGCCTTTTCAATAAGTGTCTATATAATTTTTGTACTATCAAAAGCCATGGACATGAACCCCTCTAAGTTGGAAATAGGATCCAAGTGTTTGATAAGAAACTTGTGTAAATTTTACTACACTTTTTCTTAAAAATTCCTAGTTGACTCACTGTTAGGGTTTAAGGGAGGTTTAAGACTGTTTGGGGTTCTTAGGGGTGGTTCATAGAGATCAAAGCTTAGATCTCTGAACCAATTACACCAAATTCAATCCAATATACCTTCCCATATTCTATTAAGTGTTTTGATCTATATGCATATTTTTAAAGATATGATGATCACTTGAAGGTTCTATTTATGTGAAGAATCATGCTTTTAAGAGGCTCAAGATGTTTTCAGGAAAAATGGCTAACTATAGGGCTTTTCTTGGATTCCAAGTTAGTCAAAAGGCCTCTAAACAATGTGATATCCCTCAAAACTTGGGTTTTAAACTTTCACACTTCCAAAATTGATATTGGATTCACCTTTTAATGGCACAACCATGGTGGAGGTTATGGATTGGTCTATCTACATATCTAAATCATGAATAATAGATTAAAAACTATGTTTTCAAGGTAGTTTTGCATCATCCCCAACCTAAAAATTACCTCAAGGATCTCGAAAGGTATCAACACTAACTTTATCAAGCCTTTTAACTCTATTTGAGTGCATATAGCCATGAATTTCAACACTTGTATCTTATTTCCTATTGAACTAGTTATGGAAGTCAACATAGAGGCTATTATAAGGCTTAATAAAATGTTATAAGACTCAATATTCCTCTCTAACTTCATTATGCACATAAAAAATCCCAATTTGTTTGATTTTGAGCTCAAACTAACACTTTTAGGCCCATTTTATTCAAATTTACCCTTGCACATGATAACCAATGAGTCACTATGATGATTATATGACCTTAAGAGACCTTAAAGATAATTTCATCATTAAATTATCTCATTTTTATTTGATTTGAGGTCAAACTCCATCATTGGGTAACTTATGGGGATTATGCAAGGTTTGAGACATCCACCATCTTAACTTTGGTTCATAGAATACAAACATCCAAACTAGGATCAAATGTTATGAATGTGTAGGTAAATAATATCATCATCTTCCATGAATTATCTGGATTCCTTTCCATAGGGTGATTAGAGATATAAATGTTAGAAGGTGGCATTAGGGTTGTTTATAGGCAATTTCGAGTTCTTACTTTTTAAAGGTTCATTCATAAATACTAGCCCCCAATTTCCAATAAATATTCCATGGATATTTATTACATAATGAGGCTTAAACTTCCCAAGTACCTCTGGCCCTGATCATACATGTAGTGGAATGGGTGAGCATTTGAAGATGGCCTTCAAATTGCCTGTGTGTATGTTGACTACCTTGAATAGGGTTTAAAGGCACTTTGATAAATTTACTCACCTATTGGAACTTGAAACCTTCTTAAAAAGTTTAAAACATAATCATACACCTTATATTGGGGATTCAACTTTTTATAATCGCTTGAAGGAACCTTAATATGGCATTAGGGTCTATGTACAAGCTTGTGTGCTTGATTGTGTTGGCTTATCTCCAAGGCTTTGGAATATAGATCTATATATTAGACATTTGGATGAGGTTTGGGAACCATTAAACGTCATAATTAACTAAAACAAAACCTTTTTAGGGTTCCAAAATGTTTACAAACCCTATATAGCATGGGTGTACCTTTTAACCCACAGAATAATTATGATAGACAAGCCTTGGTCTGAGATAGAATAATGGATATATCCACTATTTATCTAGCCCAATTAAATATATGAGTATATTTTATGACCATTAATACTAATTTTTTAGACTTATCTATGCCTGTAAATTCCTTAAATAACCATTTTGACTTAAACTAGTAGTAAACTGTTTGTTGACTATGTACTCAAGCATGAAAGTTTTGAGTATGGCATGTAACATTGCCTCATGAGGTATTTGGGATCATGGATGTGTTCAACATATTCTCAAATCCATTTTCATGTCCATATTATTGTGTTCTAATGTTTATTCATTTTCATACCTTTCCTTCTACTCATGCTTAGGTTCATGCTTGTGTGTTTCCAAGCTTGCATTTTTATTCTTTTACCTTCTCAAAGGTGATGACCATCAATCTTGTCTTCTAATTCAATTTGAACCTCAATCATCCTTGTATTAATTTTTCCCTTCTACTATAAGAAGAGTATGGTCTCTGATATGCATTGATCCACTATAGGTGTACAGTCATCCATAATGACTGTGTAGAGAGTCTAGGTGTCATGTTTGTATGAATGAGAGTTATCCATAGCTAATCAACCCTAATGACACCTTTATATCTACACTCATCTCCTATATTTTATATATTATAGTGTTTACATTATTCTATATTCCTTTGGATAGTATACATAGTTGTTTTTAGGAGACCCTACTATAGTACCCTTAAAAGGCTAGTTGTAGGTGCACATATGCATTCTCAGTTCATTATGTGGACATGTAGGTCCAACATCCTATGATCTAATTACTTGATAGTTCTAAGGGAGTATGGAGGTATATTTAAACTTTATAGACCTAGAGTGAAGGATGGATGAATAGAAGAGGGTGGCATTGGAGATATATGGAGTGTAGGGCATGAAAATAGGGGTAACACAATGCAAATGGTAGTGAAAACATAACAAAACTATAAGAACATGAAAGTGATGTGAAATGAAGACTATGTACCCTACCTATAAAAACCATATTGATCTTAGAGTCCATAAAACATATACCTAGGCAATCATGAAACTTTGGAGCCATAAACACAACATACACAGCCCTAAATAAAAACCTCAAAAACTTAGAACAACCATAAATTTCACAAAAGACCTTAAACTTTGCTAAAAAGGGACTGTGTAGGTTTGTAGATATTTGAGATGATTTTATAGGCCTGCGAGACCACCATCAAGGATCAAAAATTTATTCTCAACGTCATGAGGATCATCCACCATCAATCTAACTCCTATTTATATGTTTTTGAGTTACATTTAGAGTTCCACTAATGTCACTTATCTATACAAAACATTTAGAGTTCCACTAATGTCACTTATCTATACACATAGTCTTTGCCATATAGTGGTCTTCAAAATGCATAGGTCCTTCTTTCTTGGGATATTTTAAGGTGAAAAAAGACCAATGAAAATTCATCTTGATCAATAATCATTGGAAACCTTGAAACACCTATGAAAACTCTTCAGCCTAGTCCACAACTTTTAATGAAGGCATCAAACCTCTATCTATTACATAGATGTATTTATAGGCCATACATAGGATCAATCATTAAGGTTTGAAATTCATGTTATCTCACACATGTGACTCAAGTATTTAAATTACTATGGAAGGATCCTTAAAGACCCAAGGAAACAACATCTATTATTAGTTTGATCATAGAAATCAAAAATCACTAAAAAATATTTAGTCCAAGTTGGCCTATGTAAATGAGAGGGGAATAGGGATTCCTTAACTTATTAAGGAATGTTCATAAAGATTAATATACCAATCCCTAGAAAAATTCCCATGGGTGGAAGTAGCCTATATCTATTTTCTCTAGTTTATGAGTTTAGACCCCCACTCTCTCTCCTCGGTATGGTATGAATATGAACCTAAGGATGTCTCTTAATCTACCAATGAAATCAAGGAAGAGATGAAATGGTTTTAGTATTCCATATCACTAACAAGCAATACTTTCCTCACCTTCTAAATTTTCTAACCTCCCTTCATAAAATCATGACTCCACCTAGGCTAGTCCATACAATATGGATCTATACTACTGAATAAACATATACAACCTCCCATTTTCTCTATAATTCTCCTTGTTTCAAACCTAAAACATTGTTATAAAGTGTTTTGGAGGGAAAATAAGAGCCATATAACACTTTTAAATTGATGGTGTGAAGTGAGGGAGTTAAAAAGTCACTATTCAACATGTGTGGGGCCCATTTGGGAGGAATTGGTGTTGACCATGATCCTAGTGTATTCAATAAGGCATGAAATAGTCTAGTGATGTCTTAATGAGGTTTATGAGGTCAATTAGAGGTATTTGGGTTGACTTAGTGGTCCACTAAGACCATATTGAGTCTCATTATGACCAAAACTATTGACTTTACACACATATATGACATTAAAATAATATATCAATTGAATTATCATGTCAAAACATATATAAGACCCATATGACCTATGAGAAACCTTAAATGCACCTTACGACACCTTCCATGATTTTCCTTAAAATATTGAAAATTTACATACCTTATGTTATTAGGAAGAACCAATATGTTTATGAGCACCATCTAAGCTTATTTGATCATCATGGCAACACTTGACTCAAGCTGGAAAGGACATATGGACACTACTAAGGAAAAGATGTAGTATGATAGGACCATGAACTATTAGAACAACCCTCACAAAGTCATGATATGAATGAAAACCATAGTACCAATGTTAAATGGATTCAAATCATTATGTTGACCATTTTCTAAGTATGGGACTATAAATTGGTCAACATTTTTGGTGACTCTATTAGCTTGACCAGCCTGCTAGTCAAAGAACCTAGAAATTTTAAACTTGATCTAAAGATGCTGTGAAGAAGCTTTTGATGAATTTAGAAAATGGGAGATGATTGTGTAGACACCTAAAACTAGCCACCAATAACCTCCAACTAGGCTTTTGACCAATTTCCACCAAAGTGCACAATTTGGCCTAGAAACACATTAAAAGATGTGAAACTAACATATTCAAATGCTGATTTTGGATAGAATATCATTAAATGGGGAAATGCAATTTATGGGCCAGCTAACTTTGATCAAATCATTCCACATCAAAATGCCAATTTTGCACCTGGGTGACTTGGATTGTTCTATTCTATCAAAACTATTACATGAGACAAGTGTCTATTATTTGGTGTTGGTAACATCCTAAATGGGATAACAGATCCAATGCATCTAACATTGACTTCTAATTCTAATCCAGTCAACTTTTAGACCAATAACAAGGCATTCTAATCAATTTGAGTAATTTGTGCACAAAGTGCTTAATCATGCTTAAGAGATAATAAAACCAAGTTAGAGCCTAATTAATAATTCCATAAAAACTTGTTGAATACTTGCTTTTAGAAATGGATATTAAATATTTGCATCATTAGGTGACCTCATTTCTTAGGAAAGACATCCTTGGGCCATAAATTCCATAAATATCAAGATTCATGCCTAGCATGCCTCATTAATTCCCTCCATGGCTCTTAATTTCTCCTCTATCCCAAATATTGATGAGCCTATTTATAAATTTTTATTTACAAAATTGGGTTAATCCTTATCCACACATCTCAATCTTGATATGGATAGTTTAAGTTGATTCTAGCCATTTTCCAAAATCTATAAATAGAGAGGCCATGAACATCATTTTTAAACTATTTTGATGTAAAGCTATTATGCTCAAATATCTTCAAGAAGTCTTGATAATACAAAGGTATAATGTACAAATGATTCCAAAAGCTATTACAATTAGTGTTACCATGCCAAATTGATTCCAAGCCAAGCCAAGCCAAAGCCAAAGGTGCTAAGAGGAAGTGGATGATATTCAAGCTCCTTTTCAATATACTTCATAAGCATAAGCCGAGCAAGCCACTACAAAAGAATTTGGAGCATCTAAGGAAGGTGAAGGATTCTATTTTTCTTTACTTTTTAATTATGTTTGTCATTTTTATTATTATTAAGCTCACCCTGGTAACTAGGCATGAAGGTGTTAGTTTAGTGTGTTGTTTGTCATTTTACTTTGTTCATTTTCTCACTAGCGTGATACTAATCTCCTCTTCTTAGTCAAATTCCTAGTTCACATAATGGCACACCTAGTGGGATCAGATAGCTTCACAAAATTGATCACAATGTTCCCTCAAACAACTCACTAACTTTTTTTATGTAGAATCTTGGAGTGGGAGGCTTACAAGAGTGAAAAAAATTAGTAAAACACATTTTTTTTGTAAGTGGTAGGTTTGACTGGATGCAATCACGAGATTGTTCTACAACTCACAGTATTATCATTTGGACTCATGGATTGTGCTTAGCCATTTTTATTTTTAGACTAACTTTGTGTTTATGTGTAGGGTTAACAATACCACTACTTTATAATTCACAAGATTTATTTATAACTCACAGGGTTGCTTAACTGACTCACGGTATTGTATAACTATTAATAGTTAAGAAACAATACCACAACTCATGAAGTGGTGAGATTATCCTGCTACGAGCAAGATCATCAAACCAAGTCATGGTATTATGACCAAATTGTGTATGGTTTATAATACCATGACTTTTTAAGTTTTGAGATTGTCCTACAAGTAGCAGGATCATCTTTTAAAGTCATGTTATTGTGACTAAATGGTTAGCAGTTAGCTACAATACTGCAACTCTTAAAGTTATGGGATTGTCTTTCAAGTAGTGGGATTACTCTATCAAGTAGTGGTATTGCACCATTGTGTCAACCTGAGAGCTCATTTTCCTAAGTTGATTGTTTCATCTTTAAAAATGCTTAAAAGCTAAACCACTTGCTAACATTTTTCTTATAGGACCAACTTGAATTTTTTTAAAACATGTTTAAATCATCTTTCGTATGCTTTAAAATGAAATAGTAACATTATTTTGGTGCTTAATATAACATTTAGGTGCTTAATTAAATTTTTAGAATTAGTTTTCAAAGTTTACAATTTTAGGACCAAGGGGTCAAATGAACACCACCAAATCTTTCATTTGGGCTTAAAATTGAACACACTTGTCATTTTTGTCTTCAATAGTTGCTTGATCTAATTTTGTTTAGCGAATAGAGGGGTGTTGCATGTATGCTCTTCCATTTGTCCCTTTTAGGGAACCCTTGGAATCAAAAGTGCCATTCCTATTACAAATTGCCTAGTCCAAGGCATAGAAATAATTTTGTCTAAATCACTTCCCAAATACTCATAAAAGTATTGGGTGACCTTGATAATGACCCTAAAGTCTTTCTATTTTATGCTTTCTTTATCTCATGTAAATTTGGCTTATGATGGGGACATCATTACCTCCCATGAGTTATTTAGGGAATATTTGACCTGGGGTTTCATCTCCCAGCATTGACTTCATTTGGCTTCATATTGGAGTTGCATACGAGACATAGTAGCACTTTAGACATCGCACTACACTAAGTGAATAGTAGGATGTAGTGGTTACAAAAAAAACTAGACCTTTCTGTAATAATCCAAGTGATACGAACCCAAAATTTGTGCTTTTTTTGTATTGTTTGATTTGAAAGTCATTATACAATTGATTCCCCTAGAACATTTGAAAACTTGTAGACCTTAGATAAATCCCCACTTACCATGGAAGTATTATTGGTGCAAGGTGTGCCTCAAGGTCCATGTCATAGTACTATCATTTGAGAGAATGGGGTGTAAAAACCTTACTATATAATGTGCATTTACTTTTGGATGAACACTTAAAATCCTATTAAATGATGTGTATTGATGGATTCCAACAATACCAAGCAACCTTGTCAGTTTAGGGTGTAAGAGTGATTAATTATTTGGTTTTGTCCTAGATTAAAATCTTGTTTGGAATCAAAACATGGTGTAAACAAATGATGCAAACCAAATCACATGGTCTTAATTTTAATTTGAACAAAGAGGCATTATGATCAATTTTCCTTGTTTAAAGTTCATTAAAAATTAGAGTCATATCATCCACTTTGGTGCAGTTATGCTACCCAATTGAGTCAAGAACTTTGCCAAACTATGTTTAAGTCCATTTATAATTTAAATTAGAAATCTCACCTTCATAATTTCATAGGGTTGATGTGTTAAGTGGGTTTACCATTTATACTAAACTTGAGAGAACTTAGGTTCAATTTCCAATTTGGGTTGAAGGTCGTTTAAGACTCCTAATCATTATCACCACTTGATAGACTTAAGTCATTTTGTGCTAAACACTTACACTTTGAGTCTATGAACCACAATATTTTGAGTCAAGAAAGGTAGTGTTATGCTCTACCCATATCATGTCAAAACATTTTAAGCCTTTTGAATCTTTGAAACATAACATAGATCACATCATTTGAGCATGTGTATGTCATTAGGCTACTCAATTTGTTTCAAGAATAGTTTACCTTGTATCAAAGACTATTCTTTCAAACCATGTTATATATACCATTTAGACCTTTGTCTTGTGTTGTCATGTTGTCCAATATTATCTAGCTTGTTTGGTCAAATCCTAGTTTTCAATTAGCCTTGTCAAGTTTGGATTCAAACATTGATTGATTTATATTTAGGCCTTAATATGTAAGGTTGATACATAGATCTTTCTCTTTTGGGTTGCATAACTTCAGTTAATTAATTACCCAAATTTGAAAAATATTGATGGTTTATTTGTTTAGTACCTATCCAAATCATTTTTTATGTATTTATTTGGAAAAACACAATATTTATTCAAAAAACCTTTTATCTTATACCTTATGCCAACTGATCATGTTTAAGTTTAATTCAATGTGCCAGGTTTATGTCAAAGTTGTTTCCAAACTTGTTATATTAAATCAAATCAAATCATCCTTTATTTCAAGTCTAGATTTTAATGTTGTTTGGAAAAAATTCCTAGCATATTCCTATTTTTTTGAGCCTAACTTTTGAATCCACATTTAGACAAAAGACCTAGTAACTCAACTTTTCCCTTTCCTAGTTTAGACCCTATTTGGAACACTTTGACCTAGATCTTTGACATACCAATTTTTATTCTGACACTTGACCTTTTATGTGTATGAAATTTGATGTTAGACATTTGATGTTTGACTATTTTATTCCAAGTTTTAACATAAACCATTTTAGAGATACAGTGTCACCTTTAGAACACATTGGAGATATAGTTCCACCCTTTCGACCAAGTTAGACTAAGTTTGAACCATTTGTCCTTTAGACATAGTTTTTTAGAGTTTGTAAAACTCTAAGCCATTTTTTTTAGAGATTTCATCATTTTGGTAGATATGTATAGCTACACCTATGGTATAGTCATGTATAATCCAACTTATCATAGAATGGTTGCACGAAATGACTTTTATGGCTTTATTAAAGACCCTAATGATGATAATATGGTTTGTGAGATACATTTCTATTCACCTCATAATGATCATTCATGAGAACAAAGTCATGTTATAACTTATGATCCAACTCAAGACCTTGATTGGTATGAAGAGGCTTGTGAGAAGGAATTTGAAGCCCCAACTATAGATAATATTTTTTGGGATACAGATCAATACCCTCTTTACAAAAACTAGTACACAAAACATAGTCAAGAACTAACTTATGATCCAACACAAGATTGGGATGATATGGTTTATCAAGAGGACTTAGATTCTTTAGCTTGTGTAATCAATCAAGTTCCATAATTCCCATTCATCTTATCAAGACCTAGTCCTTTGACTTGTGAGAGAAATCAAGCTCCACACTACCCTATTGTTACCATTTTAGGACTTTGTCCTTTGGCTTGTGTGAGCAATCATGCTACCCAATGCCCTACCATTATCCAATCACAAGCCATTCCTCATCTAGAACCAATCCCATCCAAACCTCAACTAATACAATCATTTCAGGACCACATTGTGATCAAAACTAGTATTTTCCAACTCATTGGAAACCAAGGCCAAGAGAACCAATTGGTCCAAGATGTTTTTGTTGAGCCAACTACTTGTGATAAGTCAACATGTGTTGAATTTCCTATTGATCATATAGTAGTTATCAAGGAGTCTCACTTTGATGATCCATTCTTTATTGATTCACTTCTTAATGATTATAACTAGCTTTGGGTAAATCATTACCTTGACCATGTGCCTATTTTTCAAGATCCTCCTATTGACAAGTTAGTCTATGAGGAGTTGTATCTTAACCTTTTTCCCATTGTAGAGGAGTCTTACTTTGACAAACTAGTCTTTGTACAACCCATCATGCCATCACAAGCTATTACTTGTCCAATACTAAATATCTAACAAGACATCATTGTAATAGAGTACCCATTAGATGAAGAATTAGAGTTAGAGTCAGGTTCTATTCTTGAACCAACATCAAGTTTACCATCAAAATCTGAATCAACATCAGTCTCAATAGCAGATTCAGAGTGCCTTGAGTTAGAATCAAATTCAGAAGAAGAATATGTTTATGGATATTATAACATTGGTTACACATATCTTGAAAATTAATTTGAATATATTTGTGATCCTTCTATGACTTTTGAGGATGAGTACTTCAGCTTTGACATAAGTTATCCTAGTATCTTCTACAAGGATTATGTCACCTCTCCCCATTCCATTACCATTCCATAGGATATTATCATCAGCTAAAATAGCCATAATCACACTACATTCCATTACATTCCACCTCCCACAAGTGTCAATTAGGATCGATAGAATCACACTTTATTGAACTACATCTATGGTGACATATAAATTGAACAAGAACAATGAGGCCAAGACCACATTCATGTAGAAGAAGAACATTCTCCTACTAAAACCTTTTTGAAGGTGCTAGGGGACAATCAAAGTTAGAACTCAACATCTTTTAGTAAAACCTTTTCAGAGGTGATAGAAGATAATCAAAGTCTAAATTCAACATTTCTTAGTGAAATCTTCTCAAAGGTGTTATGGGATAATTAAGATAACTTCATTGGTAAAAACCTCTTCAAGGCGCCAATAGCTGAGCATAAAAGTTCTTCACTATTGGATAAAGACAAAATCAAAATATCTTCCTATATATAGCCTATTTAGATGGTATCTACTCTCAAGCCAAAACAATAAAAAAATGATGGTCCTATCAAGATAACAAGTCTTCAACCCCACCACAACCAAAGTTATGTTGAATTTGGCTTCAAAAACATTACGTGTGATTACAAGTCTAGATATTCATTTGTTTCCCCACCACTACACATTCCATTATCCTCCATCATTACATTTCACAATCAAACCTATCATCCATTATTTATCCTTGTTTATCATCCATGGCTGCACTTACCTTTGTAGAGGCTACAAAGATACCTTGTCTTGATGTTTGAAGGAATCAGAATCAATGACCAATGAAGATCATAAAATCATTCTTGACAACCAAATATACAAATAGCTATTGATGGAGCAGCTATTCAGATGAGGTGTGGGATAATAATTAACATGATCAAGTATTTTATTTGTTATTTGTTGATTGATACATGCATCTCCCCATCAACAAGAATAATAGAATCAAAAACCACACCCAAGATAAAAACATGTACCATGCCATTTCCATTATTACATATGCCTATTTTCTATTATAGTAGATCCTAGCCATTCACCTTGTCACTTGGGGGCAACCCTCTTACCATTTTATCCAACTTACTAAACTACCATTATCCCAAGAAAAACCATACCATCCTATCATTCCATTCCTATCTAGACCAAAGCCTATTTTTAGTCATCTTACCCAATCCTATTTTGATCTTGGTTCCTTTGGTTCTTCCCACACTTTTCTTGAGAGGATTCTATTCAAGTTTCAATAATAAATCCAATCCATGTTTATAATGATAGTCTATGAAAGTAGTGTGACAAATGATCTAGCAAGATATATTTTACTTTTCATCCCATATCAAGTTTATTTATGTGAACCTGATTATAACCACCTATGGGAAAATTAATATCTCATCAATCTTGCTACTCATTATAACCACCTATGATAAAATTAATATCATTAACCTATGCCATTGTATCCCAGTTATAATCACCTATGGGAAACCTAGGGGCAACACTTGTTTACCATGCATTGTCACATCACCTTTCCATTATTATTTTCATTTGACTAGCCATTTGCCAAATTTGAAAACTTGTTGAGACCTAGTTGGTTTTTCCTCACCTTTTGTGTGGACATAATTACTCTAACTTGAGGTCATTTTTGGACTATGTAGGTCATGCTCAATTCATGTTGAGGTCACCTCAATCCCCCCTTTCTAAATTCTCTCACCATTTTGTGAGCAACCTAAGACAGATGCTCTCACCATTTTGTGAGCAACCTAAGACAAATATTCTCACCATTTTATGAGTACGTATCTTGTCATTCTCTAATGAGTTAAGATACCTCAAAATATAAAAACATTCATAACATTTCTAAAATCCAAAAAAAAAATTGTCCTACCTAAGCTTGGTTAGTTATCCTTGATCTGCCTTATTGGGGCATGGTCATTATTAGGATGCTTTCTTTTGCTTTTGTTTTTAGGGTTTTTATTTGTTTATTTATTTTAGGTTGTTTTTTTTTAATTTTTTTATTTATTTTTCTTTTTGTTTGTTCATTTGCCTATTTGTTTGCTTTCAACATTATTGCCTTAACTCAGTCTATATGCATTCATCAATGATTCCTCAAGCACATTATTCTTGAGTCTATCCATATTCATACATAAATATTATCATCATGGTTTTTATCATTGGTGTATTTTTTTAAGTTTTTATTAGATCGAGAGTTAGTCTTTATGCATATTTTTGGATAGTCCTCATGGTGTTCTACCATAAAGCCTACCATCACATGCTACAACAAAAATTAGCTTTAAGAAGGTATACAACCAATGGAGCCATAGAATTTTCTCCTTGACACCTTTGCAAATCCTTCCATCCCACCCTTGATCACATTAACCCATTAACCATTATATTTGTATCATTATTAATCAAGACGAGCATCTCCTCATTGGTAGGTATAATTGAATCTTTTTACACTAATCAATCTTATTATTCTATTCATCTATTTTATCACTTTACACCCAATCATCTTTAATCTATATTCCAGGTTATATCCTTGAGTTATGATTACTAATCAATCATAATTGAGGCAAAATCAGCTTTAGCCAATCTAGGTCCTCTTAATGATTATAACCACCTATGGGTAATTCATTATTTTGAATTTTATTCCTGATTAAAATCAGCTTTGGGAAAATCAACATCCTTTTTAAATCAATGCATGCAAGCATTTTCTCATTTGTGTTAATCTCAATAATGGGTTGATTCCACCTTTCTTATTGCTTCTTTTTAAGGGACCATCCATCAACAAATATGATAATCATTCCCTTGAGGGGGCATCATCATAGGCTTCCCAAAACCATTTGGAGGGTATAATTGAATATTTTTACACTGATCAATCTTATTATTCTATTCATCTATTTTATCACTTTACACCCAATCATCTTTAATCTATATTCCAGGTTATATCCTTGAGTTATGGTTACTAATCAATCATAATTGAGGCATAATCATCTTTAGCCAATCTAGGTCCTCTTAATGATTATAACCACCTATGGGTAATTCATTATTTTGAATTTTATTCCTGATTAAAATCACCTCTGGGCAAATCAACATCCTTTTTAAATCAATGCATGCAAGCATTTTCTCATTTGTGTTAATCTTAATAATGGGTTAATTCCACCTTTCTTATTGCTTCTTTTTAAGGGACCATCCATCAACAAGTATGATAATCATTCCCTTAAGGGGGCATCATCATAGGCTTCCCAAAACCATTTGGAGCTTTGTTCTTTAGCCATCATCTTATTTTTACCATACAAGCCATCTCTCATTATTTGAGAATATATTTCTCTTCCTATGGTTTTCAACATCTTCCTAAATAGGGGTAAACCAAATACACCTAAAATTGGCCATCGATAACCTCCAACCAGGCTTTTGACCAATTTCCACCAAAGTGCACAATTTAGCCTAAAAACACTAAACATGATAAAAGATGTGAAACTGACATATTCAAGTGTTGATTTTGGCTAGAGTATCATTAAATGAGGTAATTCAATTTATGGGCTAGCTAACTTTGATCAGATCATTCTGAGTCAAAATGCCAATTTTGCACCTAGGTGCCTTGGATTGCTATTTTCTATCAAAACTCTTAGACTTGACATGTGACTTTGTTATTTAATGTTGGTAACATCTTAAATGGGTTAATATATCCAACACATCTGACATTGACTTCTAATTCCAATCCAATCAAAATTTTGACCAATAACAAGGCATTCTAATCAATTTGAGTAATTTGTGCATAAAGTGTTTAATCATGCTTAAGAGCTAATAAAACCAAGTTAGAGCCTAATTAAGAATTCCATGTAAACTTGTTGAATACTTGTTTTTTATAAATGAATATTTAATATTTTCATCATCAGGTGACCTCATTTCTTAGGAAAGACATCCCTAGGCCATAAATGCCACAAATATCAATATGCATGCCTCCCATGCCTCATCAATGCCCTCCATGCCTCTTAATTGCTCCTCTATCCCAAATATTAATGATCTTATTTATGAATTTAATTATAAAATTAGATTAATCCTTATCCACACATCTCAATCTTGAGATGGATGGTTTAGGTTGATTCTAGCCATTTTCCAAAATCTATAAATAGAGAGGCCATGAACACCATTTTTTAGCTTTTTTAGTGAAAAGTTATTATGCTCAAATATCTTCAAGAAGTCTTGATAATGCAAAGTTATAATGTACAAACTATTCCAAAAGCTATTGCAATTAGTGTTACCATGCCAAATTGATTCCAAGCCAAGCCAATCCAAAGCTAAAGGTGCCAAGAGGAGGTGGAGGATATTCAAGCTCTATTGCAACAAACTTCATGAGCACAAACTGAGCAAACCACTACAAAATAATTTGGAGCATCCAAGGAAGGTGAAGGATTCTTGTTTTTCCTTACTTTTTAGTTGTGTTTGTCATTATTTTTGTTATTAAGCTCACCCTAGTAACTAGGCATGAAGGTGTTAGTTTAGTATGTTGTTTGTCAATTTTCTTTATTCATTTTATCACTAACACGATACTAACTCATCTTCTTAGTCAAATTCCTAGTTCATAGATTGCACATAGATTTTGCCTTACACCTTACATACCTTGAAAAAATGAGACACAATAAATTAACTTAAAAGAATAAGGAAGACAACACACAACTACCAAATAACAAGACTAAGTAACAAACATCACACATGTGTAGAAACACTTGGAGGGAAAAGACAAACTCTATCTACCTATGTACAAGTGGACCATGATGAAACTAATAACAAAATTTAAGGAACCTCTCATTAAAAAAGATGGGGAGTTCTTCAACATTAAGTCTAGAAATTTCAAGGCCATTACTTTCTTTGCAGCAAGTGATGATGTACGGTCCACTCTAAAGGCTATTAAACTTGGAGTGTTTTCCTAGCTTTACATGGTTCTCATCCCACTTTAGGAATACATCTCACTATTAGTATGTCTTATATGAATCCATTTTATCAAATGAATTTTTGACTTGATGTTAATTAGACCACATGATATGCATGGTGTTGTCCCTTATTTCCTCTAACTATCTTAGCTCATTCATCCTCACTTGCATGCATCATCTTCTAAGATCTCAAGTTAATGAACAAGCTCTAAGGCAATTATTTCAAGTAAAATAAGAAGTCTTGACTCTCTACCATAGACAAGGAGGTACGGAGAGTGTTTAGTATACTTTTTAGTTGTCACTCTATCTACCCATAAGGTAATTATCAATCTTTTATGCCACTCTCTTTGGTTATCCTCTATGTTTCTCTGGATGATCCTTATCAAATTATTTTTTGTAGACTCTACTAGTACATTTTGATATGGGTAATAGTTTAAGGATGCCTTGAGGTAGATGCCATGTATAATATCCCACTCACATACCTTGGCAATGTTAAAGGCTAAGGCATTATACAATATTATTATTGAAGACACACCAAATCTGGTCACAAGATTATAATATAACTCTAAGATAGAATTCTCATTGACCTCCGTAAGTGAAGTTGTTTACACCCACATTGCGAAGTAGTTAGTGGTTGTGATGACCCACTTATGTCTATAATTGGAATGGGGATGGATAGTTCCTATAAAATATGATCCCCACTACATTAAGGGTTGTTTAACTTGGATTGCTTGTAAGGGAAGGGCAGTTAGCTTCTATTTTCTAGTGAACATGGCATAATTTAAACACTTACTTACCTAAGTATGTGAATATTTAAATAATATAGTCCAAAAGTATCCATCTTTAATTATTTTTGAGGCTATGATCTTGGTATAAATGTCTCCACTAGTAGGGCCCATCATGAAATTGTTCAAGCAACTTGCCAACCTGTCTTGATTGAACACATCTCAAAGGCATGTCTCCTATGTCTTTATTAAAGAGAACTCCATCTATCAAGGCATAAGGTATGGTCTAAGATATCAAGTGATTATTTTTGTCCCTATCTAAGCCCATAAGACATTGGCCTAATTTAAGTAATTTGAACACATCATTGGTCTAACTGAGAGGAGTGTTGCTCGTAGCTACCTACTGACTATCATGGACTACCAGTATTTGGTATTTTCATTCCTTTACTTCTACTTTAAGATGATAAAAAAAACCTCTACCTTTGATTATCTTTTTAACTCTCACCTCAATGTCATATTCCATACATTTTTTTACCCACCCAACTCTCTTCTCACTTAGATATTTATTGAGTATGAATTCTTTGATGCTTGGGTGTACCACCATGACTATGGCCATACTATTTGACATCAAGCACATGTTTCTCCACAAAATTATATATTTATTTATATCCTTCTAAGTCCTAAATAAAGAAGGAAATTGGTTTTTTTAGGCTTTCACCATTTTGATGCATAAGCATAGAAGAAATTTCATCTGATGTAGAGAAATCATACAAGAAAAACTCTTTGCTAAAATCAAGATTAAGGAGTGTATGGGATTGAGAGATGGCCTCTTTGATGGCCTCAAATATCTTCTTTATTTCTTTTCTCCATGTGAACTATTTGTGCTTCCTGAGCATGTGAGTAAGAGGCTTGACCAACTCTAAAAAACCTGGGATATATATCCTTATAAAGTTGATCTTTCTTAAGAATCTATGTAAACCCTTATTTTTATTGGGTGGTGGTAATTCCAAGATTGATTCAACTCTCTAAAGGTATATAAAAAGGTCATACTTTGACACCACATGACCCAATAATCTACCCTCATGAATATTAAAGATGCATTTCTTAAGATTCAAGGACAGTCCAAACTACTTACACCTATCAAATACCAACATCAAAGGTGTCATGTGGTCTATTGGATCCTTTGAGAACATAATGATGTCATCAAGATATATGAGCACCATCTCATTAATTAACCAATTAAAGGAAACATCCATTTCCCTTTGAAAATTTTCCCCTTCATTGGATAGTCCAAAGAACATTTTCATGTAAGCATAAGTGCCCCTCTTTATAGTGAAGGTAGTCTTATCTTTATCCTCCTCTTTGACCAAGATTTTGTTGTAACTGGAGTAACCATAAAGCAAGGAAAACCTATAAGAACCTATAACCTTTTGAAGGATCTAGTTTAGGGAGGGAATTGGGTAGTGATCCCTCAAATACAACTTGTTAAGGTCTTTAAAGTAAACACATATGCATATTTATCCATTCTTATTCCTCATAGGCATAAGACTTTCTACCCATGAGGAATGTTTGATTTGAAAAATTATCTTAGATTTAATAAATTTGAGCAACTCTCTTCTCATGAGTTATTCCACCTTAGGGTTGAATGGCCTTTATTTTTTCCTTATTAGTTTTGCATTATTTTCCAATTATATGGTGTGTTGGGAAAATTTGGGGTCAAATCCCTTTAGATCACAATAATCCCATGAAAAAAAATTCATATTCTTGACACAAGTTAATGAAGGTTCTCTCTCTTATATGGATTTTACTTTTGCCAACTTAAGTAGCTTATCCTTAAAGATGACTATCTTCTCATAATTATCTTCTTTAGTTGAGATACCTACCTTATCCCTTAACATCTAGTCATCTTCATTGAATATTCTCTCTAATTTAACTAATACTTTGGGAAATTTATTAGACCTTATCTACACTATCTAATCATAAAATTGATGTTTTAACTTACCTTGATTCTTATGGCATATTTCTTCCTCTTGCATGAGAAAACACATAATCTACTCATCACTATCAAATACCTACCAACTTACCTCATTATTAGGTATAGATGACTTGCATATGACCTTGATTTATTACTATCCTTGACTTCCCTTAAATCCATCCACAATGCCATATGGGGCACCAATGGTTGTAAACCTATCTACATTGTGATTAGACTCCCTTGGTATGGACTAGATGTCAAATTCCAAGAAGTCCTCTAAAAGTTCCCATAATCAGTGATTTTAGGCCTTCAAAAAATGATTATTGACTACACTAACACCCCTCACTTGCTTCACCACAAGAACAATATCACCTTTCACTTTCATAAGTTTGATGCCTCTCCTCCTTATTTCTTGTAGCCCATGTATGGGGGATTCATACTTGGTTGTGTTTAAAGTGTAACTAAATTGGAACCTTAAATTTGAGTACTTATGATTTTAATGGGAAAATAACATTACTCCAACCCCACTACCATTATCTAACATATATCCATCAAATAACAAGGTCCATATGCCACCATGCTCTTGAGTTGAGCTTGTGAGACTAGGAATAACATCCTCTTCCTCATGCATGTAATATACCCCTAGGTATACCTTGTCAATGGTATTACAAGGGTTAAATCCATGGTTATCATCTAACCATTCATCAAGGACAATATCTGAGATTCCTTCAATATGATCCTTGAGTTCTTTCTCACTAACATTCTCATACTCATCAAGTATAGTGTAGTTTACATTAGATAGGTTGGTCATATATGGTTTTAAGTGGAACCTAGAAATAGTTTCAGACCTAATAGTGACCTTTGTCCCATATCTAGTCCTAAATACCATGTATAACTAGTTAGATGAAATTTATCCCCCAATATTTAAATTAAAATCCCTAGATAGGCATAGGGAAAAATATGGAGGTAGATCAACAACCATGACATCCTATGAGATGGTGAAATCAAGGTAGGTTGCTAACATAATCTTGAGATATTTTAAGCCACCTATATTTGTGGGAGATACATCTATTTTTAAGACTCCTTTCTCATTAGACTGATATTTGAGTCCTAGATTATCAGTTATGGCCTTCAACATGACCTAGGTAGAGGCACCACTATCTATCATGCAATTATGGACAAGACAATCTTATATTATGAGTAACAAGTAGAATGGAGGAGGATTATCTATCTTGGTAGCTTTGACTTTACTAGGTTGACCATCATTAACATAAACTGCACTCACCTTTTTAGCTTATTTATTCATGAGAGAGAGAACTTGGAGAGTACTTATTAGATAATGTCTTTCTACCTTGGAATAAGTAGATCATCCCACATAAGAATGATAAAATTGGATCTCTTCATGTAATCCACAATGTTGAATGGATAATTGGTACTCTTGGGTTGAAACTTGGAAGTGGAGGCATCACTTGTGACTTGAGTAACTTGAGGAATGAATGGAGTCTTCTAATTTTACCCATGAGTTTGAGATGTTTGATAAGTTGGAGAGGTTTTGTTAATTATATATTGAGTAGAAGGATACTAAGTCACTTTAGGATGTGTGGGAGAGACCTTAGACTACCCCAAGTTACCATCAACCATTCTCCTTTTATCCCTTGTGAGGGCTATAACTAGATCATTTGGTTTTAGTGTATTCTACCCCAAGTTTACTACCATATGTTCAAAAGTTCTCTCTCATTATTTGAAATTCACAAATGTGGTTTCATTAGGTGCTTTTCTCACATCCCATTATTTTTGTTTTAGAACTCATGCTAGTGTCATGGTAGGCATATCACCAAAAGGCATTGGAGGACCTTGTGGTGGTGGAGGAGGAATGGTGTCATGAGCTTGAAATGTAAGAGTGTACTACAAACAAGTATTCTAATATTCTTCCCCACTTGTAGACATTACCATCTCATTTTATTTCCCCCATGGAGTAGACCATTGGCCCTTTTGTGCAATATTATTTTGTGTTGGCACCAACACCCTCGAACTACTTGCAACATTGGAGTTATAGCTGTTGTATGGTTAGGCTTATATGATCTAACCTTGGTCTTATTGATTTGGTGGATAAGGGGGTATATTTTAATTATAGGATGGGTATGGGGCTTGATAGGGAACTTGATATGATCTATAATAGGTATGTTACTACTTCTCTAAGGCCAATAACTTGTTATTTTATGCTTTTAGTAGACCTTCAATATTTCCAAGTCTATCTACTTGATTACCATCATATTATTATTTATTATTTAGATTAGTCAATGGATAAATGATAGGGGTAGTAGGTTGGAGTTTAGGAAATATGGGCATGAGGGGTATAGGAGTCAATTTTCCTGCTTGTATCAAGTAATTCTCTACCCTTATATAAATTTCATATACCTCTAGTAATGTGGTCCCACCCATGGACTATATCATTATAGCAACATCAAAATTTAATTCTCTTAGGTATTATAGGAAGGCATAAATGGGTGTAGGCATGATGATAATAGGTATTTTGTCCCAAGTCTTTTAAAATCTATAGTTAAAATCAACCATATATTCTTGGGGTTCCCTCTTAATTGAGGTGAGTTGTTCAACTAGTGGCACATGGTCATTTCTATCTTAAAAGTGTTTATTGAGGTAGGAGTGAGACCTTTATACCAATGAATGGATTTACCTCTCAAGGAAGTTTATAAAAGCCTCATGGCTACATTTTCTTGGATTATGTTATGTATTAAGCATAGGTTTGAAATATCAATTATGTTTTTGATAGGAGTGATGTAGTTTTACCCTATGAAATATGGAAAACTATTTAAATTAATAACTAGGATATCATCAAATTGGTTGAGGTTAAGAGGGTTACCACCATTAAAGGGTATAAATGCTTATAATCTAGGCTTTGCCATTAGGATTGATGGACTTGTAATAGGTTGTGTATGGCTAGAATTGGTAGAGTTAGGAGAATTGAAATAATTGGGTGGTGTGGGGTTTGGATTAACTCTAAGGACCCTCTTTCTCCTTTTTATGTCCAAATATAATTCAACAAACTGAATCTGCTTACCTTTTGAAGCTGTCCTAGTAGAAACTTGGTGCATGAAACTATCTTCCAATCTACTATTGATTGTCCTTATTCTTCCATATGTACTCAAATGTTTTAAATATTATAAAATTATCTCTCCAAGTCCCTTTATATTTTTACCCACTGAGTGTTCTATAACTATTTTTGATCTAGTTTGCACCTTTGCTGAGGAGAAGATTATTCATGTCTACCTCAAACCTCTTGACTATGGGTTACCCATTTACTAGGTAAAAACTTTAGATTTTATGGCTCTAGATCTCCTAATTTTTTAATTAAATTATCTATTTACTATTTAAAATTATCACAATGAAAAGGTAAAGAGATATGAAAACCAATGAAATAACCTACTCTAAATGGTGATGCACCAATTGATCAAAGATTCACTCTCAATTATATCCTTTGAAACCTACTAATGAACCTAATTGATAAAATGACTAATCAAAATACTTGGTGTTTTTTTGATCATGAATATTTTTTATGGAGGTTGAATATGATTCTACAAATTGAAGGACTAAGCTGAGACCTACACACAATACTAGTGACTTCTGAAACTTCAAAAACACTCCTACTTGCTAACACTTCATATAACCTACCATATATTAGTAACATAAGTTAGGTGAATTAAAGGACCTATTTATGACAACATAATTCATACATTATTCAAATAAAACATTCAATAAGCACATTATCATTCAATAAGAATCTACAAATGCCTTATATTGATTCAAAAAAGTTATAATGCAATATTGCTAGGCTTTGCTACACCCAGATTAGGGATGATAAAAAATAACTTAATACATATTTAAATATAAAATTTCATGGAGAATATGGAAGATTATTTTCATGGGAGATTCCATCAATGAGGCCATGGTGGTGTACAATAGTTACAATAGACCTGCTTCTCATTCTCAAGCATTGACATACATTCAATTGGTCTAATTTGGTGTTCTAGGAAGATATGGAGGATATAAATCCATAATTTGAATATAATATATCCTTAAACATTATTTAAATATCCTAATATTCCTTCCAATGTAATTTATTCAATGCAAATAGAGTGTGGATAGGCCTCCAAGAGGCATTGGGTAGCCTTACTTTAATGTACATATAAACTAATCTTTGAAACTACCTCTAACCTATCATAATGGCCTTAATTTTAGGGTATTATCACCTAAAAAATATTTAATTTTTTTTTAACATGGTCAATCAATTTTGCCACACTACCTTTCACTTGCCAGACTCTTCTAGTTACAAGATAAGTAGATGTATTTTGCTTGTCCTTCAACTTTAGGCTCATATTCACTATTTGAATGATACAATAGCTAAACAAGGATCTAAAATCATTAGATAAGAATTATATAATTATTAGGTTAATCCATTATGCATTATAATTTTAATCTCTCAAGTATTATTCACCTACAAACTCATTAGCCTTGCATGACTAGGCTATTTAGACTACTTCATAGACTGGCAATTTAGAAAGAGATAATAGAGTTATTTGTAGGAACTTCCATGAATCATATTGGAATTTAATGAGTATAATAAGTCATGATATTACCCTTTCCATGGTTTATAACTTTTATTTAGGCTCTATAACACAATATATGCCTAAAACCCTACAAACTTGCCTTTTTAAGAAGTGTCCATATAGTTTCTAAATCATCAAAATCTATGGACATGAGTCCCTCTAATATGGTAATAGGATCCAAGTGTTGGATAAGAAACTTATAATCATTTGAGCACATTTTTCCTTTAACCTTCCTATTCAAGTCATTATTAGGGTTTAATTGAGATTTAGGAGTGCTTGGGGTTGCTAGGGGTGGTTCATAGAGATTAAATATTGAATCTTCAAGCCAGTTGCACCAAATTTAAGCCAATATACCTTCCCATATTCCATTAAGTGTTGGCATATACATTCATCTTGTTCAATTTGTGATGAGTAGTTGAAGATGATCTTTATGTGAATAATCATGATTTTCAGTAGGCTTAGGATGTCTACAAGAAAAATGGCTAATTGTAGGGATTTTCTTGGTTTCCAAGTTATTCAAAAGTCCTCTAAAAAATGTGATATCCCTAAATACTTGGGTTGTAAACATTGACACTTCCCAAATTGATCTTTGTTTCACCTTTTAATGACACATTCATTATGGAGGTTGTGGATTGGTCTATCTATGGGCCTAAATCATGAATACTAACCTATATATTAGGTTTTTAGGGATTTTTTGCATCATTCCCAACCTAAACATTACCTCAAAGATATCAAAAATTAGAAGCACTAACTCAGTCAAGCCTTTTAACCACATTTGAATGTATATATCCATGAATTTCAACACGTGTATCTTTATACCTATTGAAATAGTCATGGAAGTCAGAATGGAAGATATTAAAAGGCTTGATCATATGTTTTAAGACTCTTTCTCCCTCTCCAACTTCATTGTGCAACAAATAATCCAAATTTCTTTGATTTTGAGCTCAAATTAGCATTTTTAAGGTCATTTCATATAGCTTGACCCCTACACATAACAACCAATGGGTCATTATGATAATGAGAGGACCTTAGGATATCTTAAAGGCCATTTTATGTCAAATTATCTCATTTATATGGGTTTTGAGGTCAAACTCCACTATCGAGGCACTTTTGAGGTTTGTGTAGGGTTTGAGATGTCCACCATCTTAACGATGGTTCATAGAGTACAAATTTAAAAACCAAGAACAAATGGCATGAATGTGTAGGCCACTTATATCCTCATCTTCCATTAATTATTTAGGTTCCCATGTAGAGGGTGCTTAGAGATATGAACATTAGAAGGTGGCATTATGGTTGTTTCTAGGTAGTTCTGAGTGCTTATTTTCTTAAGATTCATTCATAAATCCTATCTCAAAAATTCTAGTCAATATTCCATGGATATTTTTTCTATAAGGATACTTAAAAAAATTAGGATCTTGTCCCTTAGCATGTATGTGGTGGAGTGGGTGAGAAGTTGAAGGTGGTCTTCAAATTTCCTATGTGTATGTTGACTGGTTCGAATAAGTTTTAAAGGCACTTTGATAAACTTAATCACCTTTTGGAACTAGATACCTTCTTAATAATTTTGAAACATCCTCCTACACCATAAATTTGACATTCAACTTGTTATAATGGTTTGAAGGAACATCAAGATGGCATTAGGGTCTATGTGCAAGCTTATGAGCTTGATTATGTTGTCTTACCTCTAAGGATTTAGAATGTAGATCTAGGTTTTAGACATTTATAGGAGGTTTGGTAACCATTTACATAATTCTTAATTTAAAAAAAACATTCTATGGGTTTTAAACTATCTATAGACCCTATATAGCATGGATGCACCTTTTAACCCACCGAATAACTATGAAAGACAAGCCTTGGTCTGAGACAAAATATTGGGTATATCCACTCTTTGTATAGATAAATTAAATATATGAGTAACTTTAATGGGTCATGATTACCATTCTTACCAATTTTTAATACTAATTTATGCATATAAAGACCTTAAACCACCATTTTGGCTCAAACTAGCAGTAAACTACCTGTTGACTATGTATTTAGGCATGAAAGTTCTAAGTATGGCCGATAACATTGCCTCCTACGGTATTTAGGATCATGTTGTGATCACCATGTGCTCAAATCCATTTTCATGTTTATATTATGTTTTTCCAATGTTTCTTCCTTTGCATACCTTTCTTTTTACTCAGGTTTAGGTTCATGCTTGAGTATGCATGTGTGTTTCCAAGCCTACATTGGTGTTCTTCTACCTTCTTAGAGGTGATGACCATCAATATTGTCTTATAATTAAATGTGAACCTCAATCATCCTTTTATTAATGTTAATATTTTATTATAAGTAGATTATAGTCTCTGATATGTATTGATCCACTATAGGTGTATATTCATTCATGTTGACTGTGTGTAGGGTCCCAGTGTCATGTTTGTATGAAGGAGAGTGATCCATAGCTGCTCAACCCTAATGAAACCTTTATATCTCCATTAATATCCAAGAATTTATGTATTTTGGTGTTTACATCAATTGACATGCCTTTAATGGAATACATAGTCATTTTTAGGAAATCCCACTATAGTATCCTTAAAAGGGTTGGTTGTAGGTGTACATGTGCATTCTCAGTTCATTATGTGGCCATGTAGGTCTAACATCATATGATCTCATTGCTTATGATATTTACAATGGATTATGGAGGTCTTTTGACATGTTCTATACCTATAATTAAGGTTAAATGAATAGAGGATGGTGATAGTGGAGATATATGGATTGTATGGCATAGAAATAGGGGTAACACAATGCAAAAGGTAGTGATAACATAGTGAAACTATAAGAACATGAAAGTGATATAAAATGGAGACTAAGGACCCTACCTATATGAACCATATGGATCTTAGATTCCCTCAAAAATATGCCTATGAAATCATGAAACTTTAGAGGCATAAATAAATCATACATAGCCCTAAATTGAAACCTCAAAAACTTAGAACAACCTTAATTTTCACAAAAGAAATTAAACTTTGCTAAAAAGGGACTGTGTGGGTTTGTAGATAATTGAGATAATTTTCTAGTCTGATGAGGCCACCATGAAGGTTTATAAATTTATTTTAAATGTCATGAGGATGATCCACCATTAATCCAACTCCTCTTTCTATGATTTTGAGTTACATTTAGAGCTCTGCTAATGTCACTAAGCCTTACACACAATCTTTGCCATAAATTGGTCTTCAAAATGTGCACATCCTTCTTCATTGGGATATTTTAAGGTGATAAAATGACATTTAACATTCATATTGAGAAAGAAAGCATTGGAAACCTTGAAATACCTATGCAAACTCTTTAACCCAGTCCATAACTTTTGATGAAGTCATCAAACCTCAATCTATTACATAGACATGTCTACAGACCATAAATAGGAGATAGTTATAAAGTTTTGAAAATCATGTGAGCTCATGTGTGTGATTTTAGTCCTAAAATTATTTTTTAAGGATCCTTTCAGACCTAAGGAAACAACATCCATTACTAATTTGAGTAGACAAATCAAAAATCAATTAAAACCATTTAGTCTAAGTTGGCTTGTGTAGATGAGAGGGGAATAAGTATTCCTTAACTTCTTAATTAATTTTCATAAATATTAGGATACCAATCCCTAGACAAATTCCCATGTGTAGAAGCTACCTGAGTCTATTTTCTCTAGTTATGAGCTTGGGCCCCCATACTCTCTCCTCTATACAATATGAGCATAAACTTGAGGATCTCTCTGAATCTTCCAATGAGCTCAATGGAGAGATGGAATTATTTTGAGCTTCCATGGCACTAACAATCACTACTCTCTTCACCATCCCTCTAAAAAATCATGACTCCACCTAGGTTGGTCCATATAATATTGATCCATACTACTACAAAAACCTCTATAACTTGTCATTTTCTCTATAATTCTCTTTGTTTTAGACATAAAACATTTTTAGTGGGTGTTTTGGAGGGAAAATATAAGCCATATAACACTTTGAAGCTGATGGTATGAACTAAGGGAGTCGAAAAGTCACTATTCATCATGTATGGAACCCATTCGGGAGGATTGGTGTTGACCATGATGTTAGTGGATTCAATGAGTCATGAAATAATATATTGATGGCTTGATGAGGTTTATGAGGTCCATTAGATGTGTGTGGGGTCACTTAATAGTCTATTAAAGCCAAATTAAGTCTCTTTATGACCAAAACCCACTAACTTTACACATGTAAATGACTTTAAAAGGATATATCAATTGAATTGTCATGTCAAAACATATATAAGACCCATATGACCTATGATAAACCTCAAATAAACCTTAATATACCTTCCATGATGTTCCTTAAAATCTTGAAAATGGACATACCTTATGTTATCAAGTAGAGCCAATGTGTTTATGAGCCTCTATCAAACTGCCTCCTTAGTTCACCTTCACCATGGCATCTTTCACATGTTGGGGAACCATAAAAGTGATAAAGGACCATCCAATCATGTTCAATCATCATGACAATAGTTGACTCAAGCTGGAAAAGACATATGGAGACTGACAAGGCAAATATGTAGTATGATAGGACCATAAACTATTTGAAAAAGCCTCACAAACTCATGATATGAATGATAACCATATCAATATTAAAATAATTAAGTTTACCCCTTTCTAGGTTTGGGATTATAAAGTGGTCAACACAAGTGTGGAAGATGTTCCCATGACATGCCTCCACTAAATCTAGAGAACCTAAAAACTAGTGTAAGTGTGTAGAATATGTTTCCATGGCATGCCCCTATTATAATATGAAATTGTGAAATTTTTAGAAGATATGCCTCTATGACATGCACCCATAATATGCCCCCTTTTCTAGGTGAGGGGAAGTATAAATTAGTAGTTACATTACCTCAAAAGGATAAGATAACTATATAATCTATGTATGGATCATATATAATATAAAAATAGCATGTCTAGGTATATATAGAAATGAGTTACATAGTATGTGATCACATCAAGTCCCATGTCTAGAGATTAACAATACAAGTTCATCAAGTAATCAAACACACACACCAAAACACTCAAAAGTAAGACAAAAGGCAATAGTCTAAGGAGACCACATACAAGGGTCATGTTTATATGTCTCCTAATTGAAGGGATATGGCTTGGTACAATGTCCAAAAATCATAAAATTACATGTTCAAATGCCCACACATAATAAACTATGACATGATCAAATGTCATAAAGTTAAAATAAAGTCACCCTGGCCACAACTAATGGAGCATATTCAAATGCTCAAACAATCAATACAATGATAGATAATTAAAAAAAGGGACACACTCAAGGAAGTGCAAAAAGGAAAACATAGAGTAATAATCAACTAACATAAGCATATCATATTAGGCCTTAGATATATGTGTTTTCAAAAAAAGGTTAATTACATAGTATATCAAGTACACTCTGAAAGATATAAGCATGGATTAATTCATGTGTAAGTACATAATCTAAAATGTGATAATGGTAAAATCATCTTAAATGTATGTAACATGGGTGTATCATGATCAAATAAGTAGATACACCTAATGTCCTGATGGCATCAGTAGAGGGGAGGACCAACATCTGTGTGTACATATATCAATGCATGGATATTTATGTATTACTTTCAAAAGATGTGTGAAACATATGTGTGTATATATAACTTAATGATATGATATATACTAACATGGAACCAACAACATAGATGTGAATGAGTTAATAAAACACAAAAATGCTAAATATTTTTGGATTTTTGATTTTTTTTTTAAATTTGGTATTTTTAGAATATTTGATTTCATTGTATTTTTAGGAATATTTTATGTTTTAAACATTAAATTAGATCATTTTCATTGTTTGGATCATGATTATATATGGAAAAAAGGTCCATGGCCTATTTATCCTCATGATTTACATGTGAAGTATAGGAATGATTGCCATCATGCAAAATATGGATCAATTTGACCTCATGAGAAAATGAAATACCTTTATTATTTTGGTCATTTTTTAATATCCAAATGGATCCTATTGTTAATGCATATTGATATTTATGTGGCATAATCTAAACCCTTGGTTGAATCACTTTAGGAGCACAAGAAATTGGTATCGTTATGTTTCTTAAGGAATCTTTCCAATTTCTTCTATGTTTTAGGTCTTTTAGAACAAAACCAAGTTGGTACAACCATCTTCTATTACAAGTTGTTTTTGCTTGTGTATGATCAACATGGTTATCCCAAAAATAATAAACACCCATTCATAATGTGATTTTTATATTTTTTTGGCATGGATGATTTTTATTTTGCATAACTTGAGGTGTTTTTTTAGATGTGTATATTATATTGGTCCCATATTTATTAATGATTTTAAATATCCCATATGAATGTGAGGAACACCCCACACTTTCTCATAGTGCTCATTTAGTACCTTATCTTCCCCATTTATATGTGGAATAAAATTTTGTATTTAGAAGGATATATGTTAAGTTTTTTCTAATGTGTGAGTATATATGATGCATATCTATGAACATCCAAGTATAAATAGTTAAATGATTCATATTTTTTATGTAATGATCTTTCCCTTACTAGGGAAATATATCTCTAATAAATTTTAATTGCAATTCCAAATCCAAGGGTCTAAATTGTAAGGCATATGATGTAATTTTAAATTGAATAGCATAATCTTTAATGGATTCATCATCATGTTGTTTAAAATTTTTCAAATATTCTAATGTATGTCTAGACACTTTATGTATGTTGAAATCCAAAAAGAAGACATCCTTTAATTATGAAAAAATAGGTAACTAACCTTTAAGTAAGCTATAGAACCTATTTTGAGACTCATCAATGATACTCATATGAAAGGTAATAGTTTGTCACCTTTATCCCATTGACCAAAAATCTACATATTTAATCATGTGATCAAAAGGATATTTATGACTATCAAAAAGTGGTAATTATTGTATTTTAAAACCATGCAGTTAAGGATAATCAGGTATACACTGTGAAATTAATTGATTATGAAATGAGATAATATTTATATTAGAATTATGGCAGGCCATTTGAGTTTAAATTATATAAATTTATCTTTGAAGGCCTCTAATAAAACTCATGATGGACATGTTATCATCACTAGACATGGTGGTGATTGATAAAGGTGTTATAATTGGTTCTAATCCACTGTCTCTTTTGAATTTTGTAATATTTTTATTAGCATCCTCATGAATAAAAATTGAAATATTGAAATCCATGAATTTAGGATATGTTGGTAATGGTATTGGATCTTGAAATTTTGGAACTTTTGGCATATTTTTTTATAATTCATCCACCTTTGGTAGTGATATAGCAATTGTAATTTTAATTGTCTTTATTAAGGGTGTTTCATTTGAAACATTAGGGTGTTTTTCCACTTTAGGTTTGTAATTCACCCTTATTCATGGCAGTTTAATGTTATTGGGTAAATATTCCATAATGTCTTTATTTATGTTATGAAATATTTTCAATATCAAATGAAGGAAAAAGAGAATTATCAACTAAATAAGGAGGATATTGTTTGGAAATGTTGTAATAATAGGATTTTAAATCAAGGTGATTGCAATAAAATATACTTTATGACTAGTTTGTAAATCATCCATGATATCCATATGGATTTGGAAAAAATTATTCATGATCAAATGAAGGAACATTTTGATCATGTATACCCAAGTTGGTTATATAAGGTAATGGAAAAGGTTGTATATATTCTTTAAAATTACTTAAATAATCTCTTAATATGGTGGTGGAATGGACTTGGTTAAACGGATGGTATATACCACCATTTAAATACCTAAGATTGCATGCTTGTGCATTTGGGAAAATATAGAGGTAATCAATCATTACTCCTTATTTGATAGATATTTTAAGATTTTACTAAACATATTCATGAAAAAAATACATACCATCCATGATGAAGGAAATAAACTAAGTAAATACTAGGGAAAAAAGGGAAAAAAAACATTAGTAATATAATACTTATGTGATAATCTAGATCATAGTTCAGGTTCACTAAATGTTTAACCCTAGATTTGATAGTACAAGGATAAATAGGGTTAAGAATATAAAAGTGAATAATCATAAGGGTGATAAAAAAAATATAATAGGCTAATTAATTTGAATAATGTTCAACCCTAAAATTATCTAGGTGATCTTATTGTTAGTGCTAAATTTGATTAAATGAGGATTGATATAAATATAAGATCAACCCTCATTCATCCCTCACCTTGGAAAAACCTAGAAAAATACCAAAGACACCAAGGAAAATTATGAAAAGAACACTATAAATAATTTGACTAAATAAAACTTCCCTATTTTTAGACTAGTCATACGTACAATACATCTACAAGTTTGAAGTACTAAAGCAGTATCCTAAGATCCCAATTTACCAAGTTATAATCTAGGTCACTATTATAATTTATTTGAATAATATTTCATGATTTAAACATGATACAACACTTATGGGAGAGCTAAATGAGTCTAAGGCCTTCTTCAAAGTATTGGCTATATAGGCAATGCTCATTGATAGAGGGGTCTTTCAGGTCAAATCGACATTGTGTGCCCACTAACCCATCCCCCCTAAAATAAATATAGGTGATATTATTATCCATAGATTTTATTATATGTGTATTTAGAAATGAAATGGCATAAGGGTGATAATAAGATCTATAATAGGCCAATTAGATGCTAAACTCAGCTATAGCCATATGTTAAATTCAAAAAATTGAGATAGTCTAAATATGGAAAGTAAAAATATGGTAGATATAGAAATGACAAATAAGTAATGTACTTAGATTTTTTTGATGCTAATGCAATTCTAGATTTATAATAGGTATGAGGTATACTAGAAGATGATTCAAGAATAATCATTAGATTATATATTTGACACTTTTAGAGTTTTGGACAGTAACATTAGCATGGGATAGTTGTGTTGATGATAGTATCTAGGTTCGATGAAAGTGTCCTTTAAAAAATACTTATTGGAAAAGGATGTAACCACACGGATTATTCTAGGTTTGTCATCACCTTTGCTCTAGTGAATTCAAATCTAGGTCATGGACTGTCACTCCTTATGAAATGGTAAAACCCTAATTCTTCATATGTATAATGACCTTGGGGAAATGGTTTAATGGGCACATGATATAGATCTCACTACAAAGTCCCCACTATCAAAGGGTGTTTCCTACATAGCCAATACTTTAGAAGAGGGACTTAGATTCATGTAGTTATCCCCTACATGTTGGCTTCTGTGTGTATCATATAATGTGTGCAAAGTAAGTAAAATAGTGACCTAGCTTGTAACTTAGAAAATCAAGATATGTCATTGATATTTTATCACTTTAGACATATAGATGTATTGTACCTATGACTAGTTTGGAAATAGGTAAGCTTTTATTCATTTAAATTCTTAATATAATGATTTTGATAAGTTGCCTTGGTCTCTTTGGTATTTTTTCTAGGTGTATCTAGGTTAGGAATGAATGAAGGTTTTTATTTTATTTTTATCAATCCCTTCAGAGTAATAAATCACATTAAAACACTTAATCCAATAATTTGGATCCATTTTATTTTCAAATTAGATGAATTTAGGGCAATAGACACTTGTATCAATTTATAACACTAACATCGGTGCTAGTGTATTTTCTAAACATTATTGTTTAAGGACCAAGGAAATAGGTATAGGCTCATAATTTGTAGTGGTGGAATATAAGTACATTTTAAGTACCCTAAGAAATATAGAAGCCCTGGGTTATCAACATAAGAATGGTCATACTAAGAGATATAGGCCAAGTGGCATAATATAAAGTAGATGTGAGACTTATAGAAGTGGGAAAGGTATAGAACTGAGAAGAACAACCAAGGTCTAATTTTATCAAGTGTATAATACTAAGGTGGTATATAATCATAAAATAGTGTCTACATTTTCTCCCATTTAATCTAATAATTAAATTATTAGTTCAAAGGGAAGGAATGTGTACCTGGGTGTGTTTTTTCACCTTGTATTTACATGTACCCAACTTGAGTGATTTGTTGGTGACTGACCTACAACCAAGAACATGTTATAATGTATAATCAATTCATATAATATATAACTTGAAATAACTTAAATTAGATTAAAATTAAAATAATAAGAGTTTAAGAGTCCACCTGTGTGTTCATGTAACTATATTTCTTATTGGCAAATTTATTTTAAAGATGTATATCAATGTAAGGATCTGAGACCAAGATTAGGAAAAATATAGATAAATATGTAAAGTGCATATATCTAAGGAGAGAGAGAGAGAGAGAGAGAGAGAGAGAGAGAGAGAGAGAGAGAGAGAGAGAGAGAGAGAGAGAGAGAGAGAGAGAGAGAGGCCCATGCCCCCAACCTTAAATAAAATATGAGCTTCTAACTATTAATTGATATTAGCTCAACCATGCAACCTAATTATATGTATAACTTGGCACCCCCACTAAATGTGGAGAAATATAAAAATTTAAATAAGTGCCAATGTGGAAGAAATGTTTTGAAAATGTGACCCCATAATAATTTAGAGATACTAAATATTGAATAAGTGTGATAACATGCTTCCAAATCATGCCCCCATTGAATCTAAAAACTATGTCATGTGTGTAGAACATGTCTCTATGACATGCCCTAATTTATATGCCCCCCTTTGAGGTGAGATAAGATAGGAACTAGTAGTTACCTCACCTCAAAAGGATAAGATAACTATATAATCCATGAATGTAACCATGTGGCATGTATATGGAATATGTATAATTAGATGTATTATTAAATCACATAGAATGATGTGATCACATCAAGGCCTATAAGGGCCACTCAAATGTGTACCACCATTAAGATAAAATACATAACTAGTATTAGAAGATAATATCAAGATCGATGGTGGATTGTTTTGAATAAATGGTTTGATAATTTGAGTATTTGTGTATGAAAAACCAATCACACCATAGGTTGGAGCTTATTCTTGGAAATGAATGCTTCTTGTTTATTTTCATTTTTGGTAACCTGTGTGATATAAAATAGAAAAACATTACTCATCTTCTCTTGCTAATTATATAAATATGTATTTTGATCATTCTGTAACATTACCATTTGGGATTGTTCTTTCAAATATTTATTGATTTGGATCATTCTTTAGAATATTTGGTATATCTTTTGGAAAATTTGGAACATTAGAAACTTGCAAATCATGTGAAGGCTCATCTACCTTTAATGATGTGCCATTTAAATATTGAGGTGGATTTGGTAAAGGTTTATCCTTTTTTTTTTGAGGCTCTTTTGGTACCCATTTTTTTTCATTTGACATATTTTATTTTCGAGAATTTATGTTTTGTATCTTTTGTTTCAATGCAAAAAAACAATCAATATGGTGACCATGCATTATATGCTATGTAAAATGATATTTGGATTTTTATATAGGATGCATACGATGCAATTTTATCACATTATTTATAAGCATCTCTCTTAGAATCTCATTTGACATCTTGATAGGATTTTGTTCACTTGTAAAATAATATTCATTAGGTGAATTTGGTTTTGGCTTCCAATATTGATTTTATTAGGAACATAATTAGTATGTGAAGATACACACACATGGTTCATAATATCATAATGTTGGTTATTTGTATATGAAATTTGATTTTGCAATAAAGTGATCTTTGAATATATATATATATATATATATATATATATATATATATATATATATATATATATATTATAACGCATGTATTAGCTTGGTCATGGTACTGATTTATTCCTTTAGGGTTTCACAAGCACAAACTCTAGGTACAATGATCTTTGAATTTATATATATATATATATATATATATATATATATATATATATATATATATATATTGTAACTCATGTATTAGCTTGGTCATGGTACTGATTTGTTCCTTTAGGGTTTCACAAGCACAAACTCTAGGTATAGTGATCTTTGAATATATATATATATATATATATATATATATATTATAACTCATGTATTAGCTTGGTCATCGCACTGATTTGTTCCTTTAGGTTTTCACAAGCACAAACTCTAGGTATTTTAAATTGAATATCTTCATTTGCAATTATAGGGTTAACCACCTTACCCTTTGGATAAGTGATAGCCTATACCTAGTTCAAGGTATGAGATATATATCCCTCCTTATAGTTAAGAGGAGGAAGGATCTTCTTTATATCCATTTGAAATGTTTTAAAAATTAATATGAGAATAAAATATGAAATATTTACAAATGCTAAGGAACAATTGAGCATGATACAATAAAGATATGTCAATTTTAGACTATTGGATTTTTTTTTTAAATATGATATAGGTTTTTATGTAAAAATATGAAATGAAATGAATTTATAAAAATAAGAAAATTAAAAGTACATGTATGGCCTATAGATATATATATTTTTTTAAATAGTAAATTTATAAATTCGACAAATCCATATAATATCAAGGCAAATAAAAAGAGATTTTTGTGTATATAATTATAATAATGAAAAAATTTGAGTAATTTTCAATTTTATCTATTATGATTGATAAATGTTCCAAACAATGTCAGATGCTTCATAGGCCAAACCTTAAGATATTCCAAATAAAGAATCAATAATTATGATGAATAAATAATATTTTTTAGAGATATAAGAGAGGGTTTTAAATAAAATATATATATATTAAACCTATAGATTAATTACAACATAAGTACACCATTAACCTTGTATGTTTTTGATAAAGTAAGGCAGTAGACCAGGGGCCATTCACCTTGTATGTTAATATTTACTAAAAAAAATGAATTATAAAAATTGAAAAAATTGCACCAAATTTTGGCAAACAAAAAGAGGCTTTTGAATATAACAATCTGATTTACAAATAACTTTAAGAAATTTTAAAATGGATATATTTGGAGGCCAAAATTCACCAATCAATGAATAATCCACTTGAAAGCATAAGTGCATGAATCCATTATGACCAGAGGAGGGTAAAACCTTACGGTAAATTTTCAAATATGATAATACATCACAACTAGCTAAAACCATATGAGGATTGGAAGACCTATATCATAACTTTTTAACATTCACATGGATCAGGTTCACCAAATTTTTAACCCTAAAATGAATCTATGTGATATTATTACTATCCCTAGATTTTATTTAAGGGGTATATAGAAATGAAATGGCCCAAGGGTGATGATTAGATCTATAATGGGCAAATTAGATGTTAAACCCATATATAGGCATACATTGAATTTATTATGCTTAGTTAGTATAAATATGAAAATTAAAATTATGATAGATATGGAAATGATAAAGTAATGTACTTATATTTTTCTAATGTTAATGAAATTATTTATCTAGAATAGGTAGGAAGTAATCTAAAATAAGATTCTAGAATAGTTATCAGATTCTAAATCTAATGCTTGTGGAGCTCTGGACACTAATGTCAATTGGGATGGTTTCATTGATGCTATTATTTAGGTTTAATGTAAGTTTCATATACATAATATGTTTAAATCACAACCATTAAGAGGGGGGTGAATCAATGTAAAAACTTTTCTTTAAATTCCACTTATCATTCATTAATCATTCAAACTATTATAGAGATATAAAAATGCATAGTCAACCATTCATATGAGCATGAAGAAAAAACCTAACACAATAACATAATACCTACATGTAAAAACCTCATGGAGGTTAAAACCCACTAAAACATATATTGTACTATAGTATTATAAGCAATGAATCAATATTCATTGAGGCACCAACCCCATAAGGAGCACTGACACCTCACTAGTCAAGCACCAACTCAACTAGGCCTTTATCAAGTACCAACTTGTAAGGAGGAACCAAACCCATAATTAAATCATCACTAACTTAGAAACATATAACCTATGATCATATTTGGACACTTATTTCTCACTCAACTTATTCCTCTTAACACTCTTCTATCTCTCTCAAACAACATATTAGGCTTCTTCTCTCAACTAACCCTCTTCTTGGTAGAATTAGTTCATATGAACTTATTAATAATATATATATTCACTATTATAACTTCATGACATATTAAAAATATCTCTATTATGGTCCTCAAACCCTCTACCTAGTTTCCAAACCTCTATTTCATTCGCTCATTCCCTCATTTTTTTTAACTAGTCAATTAGGCCTATTAGACCTTCTTCTTATACATGAATCTTGATCTCACATACCTTGGTCAGCCATAAACCTATCCATACTTGGATCACCATTTAAATATATTTAAAAACATGTTTCATAAGTGAAACAACCACTATATAGGCTGGTCACCACTCATAAGTACCAATACCACCATTAAGCCTAATAGAGACCTAATATAATTAGGCCTTCTCAAATCACACATTTCACCTTGTCCACATTGGAACATCTTCATCCTCCATAAATAGATGAAAAACTTCAAAAATTCTTTAATTAGACCCATGATAAGCTCACCTTATGTCCCCAACACCATCTAGCTTATTTCACTCCTTGAACCACACCATTAGGCCTATTCACAATTAGCCCTTCTTTGAATATCTGAAATACACACTTAACATTTCCAAAAAACCATATCAAAAAATCATATGGATATAACCTCCATTAGCTCAAGGTCATCACCATGTTCATTATATTTCACCAAAGAGGGGAAAAGACCTCAAACTAACCATTTCCATATGCTTACTTAGCACACCTTCATAGGAATTTATCATGAACAAAAATACATTAAAATTAACCTATGAGACCTATATATAAACTTCATATGTATTATATTCTTCAACTATGTACATAATGACTCATGAACATCAATCTTACTAACACACAAAAAACTCTCTGAATGCTCCAAAACATAGTCATAGAAACAATGACTTAGAACACTTGTAGATTCACTTTGATGAACTTCCAATGGGTTTATATGATCCTAAACCATACTAATTAACTTAAAATTAATATATTATAGGCTCAAGTAGAAATATTGGTCTTGTAGACAAATCTCATGTATTCACCCTACACAAACCTCACTATGTTAGATAGGTCACTTTAAGATAAACTTTCTACTTGTATATAAATATCTCTAAATATTATATTCAAAGAGGATATCTTTTAAATGTATTTAATAACATCCAATGAAATTAGATCCATCCCTTATCCATGGAAACATAACCCTAATCTCATTCCCACTTCTACCTATTTTTCTCATTGTATTCCTCACTAGGCTTTTTTAATGATATGCCAACTTCCATGACCATTTGAGCATATTTAAAGTCTATAAAATTCTTATAAACTTGTATGGACACAAAATAAAAGTCTCACACATCATCATCTAATCATTTTCATGCTTTGACCTAGTCAACCATGCTTGCTACATCAAAAATATAAGAAATAAGGGTTTTCCTATAGCTTCCACTCACTCTTATAACAAACTAATACTATCTAGATGTGCCTACAATAGTCATATAAATGTTACAATCACAAAATTAGGTTATATAAATCATTCTAAGCCATTTTTAACAATATCTTCCATATCAGGGCATGGTTAGGGTTTAAGATACTAAAAACCAGTTTCCATACTTAGAAATCATTCATAAAGGATTTCCCTCAACTCCAAAACCAATGCTAGGAAATTTGAGATAAGAACCTTCTAAAACTTCCATGAAATTCTTAGGATCTCATGTAAATTTTGCACATGCCAACAATCATAATAAAATGCTTCTCGAATCTGTAATACCTCATTTTATGCACATAGAAAACCATAAAACCATATTTCATGCTTTCTCCTTCATAATTTGACCTTAGACTTTGTAAACACACTTTAAATAACCTTTAACACCTCTAAAAATTCTCTCATGATCTATATCACCTTGAAAACTAAACTTGACCCCTCATTAGGCCATACTAGGTCTTTTTGCTTACTAAGCCTAAACCTATAAGTTATACTTAGACCTTGAACACACCTTGAAACCTCTTTTAATGATATTAATACCTCATAATAATTTCATAAAAAATTATACAATTCTGACATGTTGCTAATATTATTCTCATAAGCCTTAGACTACTCACCACAACATGCTACCAAGCCTATGCCTTCTCACTAGGTCTCTCAAGTACATGGCTCATGAACTCAACCTCAAGAATTAAAAAGACAAATCATAATGACATCAATTACACTTTAATGACATCAATGAGTATAAATTTATGCATACCTTAGAACACATTATCAATAGAATACCTACTAGAAAAGGATTCAACCACCTAGATGATTTTGGGTTCACTTTCACTTTGGTGCATTTAGATATGGGGCATGGACTATCATTCCTCATGAATTTAAAAAATGGTCTTCGTTCTTCATCACCATAATTTCCTTGGGGGGAAATGGTTTAGTGGGCACATAGTTTTGATCTAACCCCAAGGATCTCGATGTTAGTGGATTTTGCCTTAATAGACAATACTCTAGAATAGGGCCTCAAACTCATGTAGTTTTCCCTTACATGTTGGTTTTTATTTGAATCCTAAAATATGTGAAAATCAAGTACAACATTCACCTAGATTCACCTAACAAAATACCAAATAGACCAATGCAAATTATCAAAATCACTCTATCAAGCATTCAAGATATATAAATTAAATGGCACAAGGGTCATAATCAGATCTATAACAAGCCAATTTGATCACCTAGATCATTTTAGGGTTAAAAATTTGGTGAACCCATCCTCTATTTATTGAACCAAAACCCTAGTTTTCATATTAGGGTTTTTACCTTATTCAAAAGTTCATTTTATATTTTTGTATTTTATTTTTAGATCTAATTTATATCTTACTTAATAGGCATACCTTATGAATTCTTAATTACATCTTTGATTTGGGCCTAGGGGTTGTTTGATTCACATTTTTCTTGAACATTGTAAACCTTATAGCTTCAATAACAAAATGCCATGCATGGAAGCTCCATTATGATCATTTCCTTAATCCACCTCTTGGGTAATGTATTAGATATGAAGATTTTTTAGAATATAAAAAATAAGATAAATCCTCTTTTTCTTACAACTATGATAATGAAAAAACCAATGATGCAAACATGATTATAAATGAGCAAAGAAGTGATCATGATTCTTATACTCATGGTTATGAATGCGACAAAATGAATATTAGTTATGACACCTATCATATTCCTTTATTTTATGATAATGAAGAGCTAATCAATATGCAAAATTATTCCATTCCTAATTTTCAAAATCAAAATATTGCATCCATGCCCTCTTTAGTTATTGAAAAAAGTGAGTGTGATTCTCCCCCTTCCAATGTTGAAAATGTCAAAGAAGTTGAGTGTTCCTACTCTATATCTCATAATGAAAATTTTAACTAAATAAAGTGTGTGCCTTATTTTCCAAGTAACATTAATGTTGAAAATCATTTTCCCTATAAAATAGATAAATTTGTCCTTCCCCTCTAGTTGGTGATGAGAAGAATGTATATCCTATGTCTTCCATTATCTTGCATGAGGAAAAAAATGAGAGTGCATATGAAAATCATAAGGAAGTACTTTAAAAACATGCATTGTTTTGGGACACAGATAAAATCCCAAGTATATTTCATTTATCATTTGTAAAGAGAAAGTCATATAGGATAAATAAAATCAAAATACATTACATCTTCTCTCCCTTCTTGACAAAGTATAACTAGAAGTGAACATTACACTCTTCCCTCTCATGAGGTTGTTAATGAAATATAAAATGTTTATTTTCTTCTCTCCTTTGCACTTTCTGATGCAAAATACCAAATGACTATAAGTGCATTTCTTTCCTCTACTCATGATCACTGTCAAGACATTTCAAATGGCATAACACTTTTTATTTAAAATAATACCAACCTTCATGCTATCCAACATGATATACTCACCTCTTTAACCATGTATATGCATTTACAAAAAGAAAAAAACCATGTGATTATCTTCCTAACCCTAATAAGTGTGATAAATCTCATCCCTCTAGCTAGGTTTAGACTATTATTTATCCAAGGAGTAAGGTAGACCACCCTATAGTTTTAAATGAAGGTAATCAATGTGAAATACCTAGGGTTTATGCTTGTGAAACCCTAAAGGATCAAATCACTAGTATGAACAAGTTAATAAAGGAGTTACAAGATCAAGTCACATACCTACATAATCCAACACATGATAGTGTTAATCATGTGTTTGCGTCCTCATCTACCAATTTTATGCCCAATAAGCTTTCTCATCGAAATGAAAATAAAAAATAGTCCATATAAAAAATAAGTGATTCAAAAAGTTACCAAATTTATACTAAGATTCCAAGTGAAATCCTTAGATACATGCTTTAAAATAAACTGATCAAATTACCTCCTCCGCATCCTATAAGGAAATCTAATTACTATTGTGCATATCATAGAATACATGAGCATCACACATATATATTTTTGTATTAAAGAACTAAATTTAAAGTCATAAAAATAGTGGTGATCCTATCATTGATACATCAACCAATAAAACCACTCAAAATATGCATACCTCTCCCAAACCACAAGTACCCAAAAAATAAATGTGGGTACCAAAGAAAAATTTAGAGCAAAAATAGTTACAAATATCAAACTTAGAGCTATAAAAAGTTCAAAATGAAAATTTAGATAAAGAAAATGATATAAATTTACCTTTCAATAATGATACTTAGTTTTCCAAACAACATAATTTAGGAATTAACTATTTACAAAAAAATGGTTATCATGGTTAAGGATTGGGAAAATATTCCCAAGGCATTACTACTCATCCTATTTCCACATACAATCAAAATGTTCATCAAATCTTGGGATATATTAGAAATACTAATGAAAATCATTCAAAGATACATTTTTCCAATGCAAAACAACAACTTAAAAATGAGAACAAGTCAAAAAATAGATCACAAATACAAAAGGCACCATTACAAAAAATCAATGGGCACATTAAGTGTTCAAAATAGGATTTATAACAAAAAAGGTCACAAAACAAGAAACACTTGACAAATATAAAGTTCTAAAGGTGTTTATGAAGGGTTAAATACAATCCCATACTCATACCAAAACACTTATACTCTCACTACTCATATATATGGTGCATAATCTATAGATGAATAGTTTAGCAAGCAATGTTCTAATCCACTCAATAACTTACCACATGATCATTATAGTAGGGATTTCTTATTTCTAGCTGGTTTTCATTGCATATGGTGATTACCTAATTTATCACTACATCAATTTAAAATATCCAAATTAAGGTTGGAAAGTTTCAAACATATCCAAAAAATAAAAAAACATTCAAAAATCTAAAAATATTTTTGACACCTACATATTATATTGGATGCTTGGCAAATATGTGCTAGTTTCATATTGATGGATGACATATTTAGTTAATTATACATACACATGTATGTGTCAAACATATTCTTGAGTGTGATACATAAATACATAGATACATGATATATTCTTATTTCAAATGTTAGGCATTCCCTCTACTCATGTCATGCATACATTGGGGGCATCCACTTCTTTGATCTTGATACACACAGTTTATATGGTTTGATGATCACATTTAATTATCATATTTAAGCTTACATGTGTACTTACACATGCCTTTATTCATGATTATATCATTGTTGGATGAATAATATATCATGGTAAAACTAAAATTATATGAGATGAACACATGTGCAAAGTGTATGATGTTGTCTTTTGCATAACTTTTATGTGTATTCAGCCTTGTAAGCCTAATCAGGCAATATAAAAATGAAAAGATTCTTTAATTTTTAATCTCAAAAGCCTAGAATTTAAAGAGGTAAAAATATTGTAAAACGCTATAAATAGAACTTTGATGTAATATAATCTAGTTTGATGCATTGATAGAAATTAATAAAATAATTTTATTGTAGTTTTCCTTATCTTCTTTTATGTATTATTTGTACATAGTAAGTACTCTATTTATCCTTAATCTATTATCTAATGTGATACTAGTTATGGTTTAGCTTTTATGTGTATCTACTTATCTTTCTCTTTAGTCTATTCTTGTATATCATATATGGATTATAATATTGTCATGTCTTCTATTTATATTAGTACTCTCCACTGTGTAAGTTGTCTCTATAATTACCATGTTCTGGAGTAATTATAGTAACCTATGTTAACAATGGTTCAGTGAGAATGGACCCTATTTGGATGAAGTATGCTAAGATGGTTTTCAGGGTAAAGAGATGTAGAAATATGGATAGATGAGAATCAAGAACTTTATAGAGGAAGAAGCACAAAGAGTTGGAAAAACTATAAAGGAGATTATCCAAGAACACCTCTATGCCAAAATCTATGAAATGTTTTGGTGCAAATTGTCAATATTATTATCTATATGGTTATGTAAATTAGAATACTATTGCTTTATTCTTAGGAAAACATAATTTATAGTATAAAGTGAGGAAAAAATTTAAAGACTACACAACCTAGATACCAATTGGTCCCAAATAGTGGATTACTAAACAAAGACTATGATTGATAGCTATATCATAGAGTTTACACTATAAGGATATGTAGCTTTTGAGATTGCACAAGATTTATTTGTCCAAAGAATCATAGGGAAAAAAATTCAATGACTACCTTTGTTGATCAAGATGTTGGTTGTGGAACATGGTGCCTATTGCCACCAAATTTTGTACCCTAGAAGAGGTTGTTCAATCATATTATAGATTTGGGTAACATGGGAAAATTTATAGGTATTTGGGTGTACTTATATTATAAATGAGCCTCTAGATTTAAGGGCTAGCTCCCTGAATAAATCATGCACTATTTATCACTTAAATTACTACTTGCATATGGGGAAAAGAGTTAGAGAATGCATAAATCAAACCTACTCTAAAGGAGGTGTTGCACAAAAAATGTCTTCCACATGACCATAATATCCATGCCATGATGAAAAAAATCATGCATACTAGTCTCTAAGATTTAATGGGTTCTAACATGAGTATTTAAATATAGAGGTGAGATGTGAGAAGCAACACAAGCCAAATGAACTAGAGGGCAGATTGTACACTCCAAGGATAATTATACACTTGAAAAAGATTTACACACTAGACTACACTCTATATGACCTATTAAACTAGGAGCTCTTTCTTAAACATGAAAGGATAAGGAAAGGAATGATAGAGAATTATCACTTATCATCACCATACATCACTTGTAGACTTAGACAATTATTTAAAACTCAAAAAATAAACTTATATTAATGTTCAAAGGTAAAATATAACATCAATATAGTAGGGAATCACCATACATGGTGTGGTACTCTTTTACAATAACTCAAGATCTATATTTATAGATGAAAGGAAGAAAGATAAATGGAGCTTTTGCACTGAGAAAATAAATCAAATGAGAACAAATCCATTTGAACTATAGTTACAACTACCTCTATAAAATATGATCCTTCTGACCTTTTGATTGATCTGAATCACTTCAAGTGGTTGCATAATTACATAATTCTCTCCTTGATCTTCCTTGATAGTTGCAATAGTGGGATCAAGTTATTTCAATTTGGGTTCCAGTATCAATGCAACTAGAATAATTAAATCAATCTGTTAGGGCTTTATCCTAATGCTAACTATGAATTCTATGTGTTCACCTCAGTTGCATCCTTCAAAACATTAGCTCTAGCCTAAACTGAACCATACTCAGACTCATATATATGCTTTTTATTTACATTTCCCCATTGAAAATTGCTTTATTGACCTTTACCTAAGTCACTCAGGCTTGCTTTCATCTAATTGGCCATCAAAAACTAGCTTAAATCATTGATATTTTGATTCATCTCATTCCATTGATCTACCTGATATGAACAAATGTAATTTGTATATCCTCTACTAAGACCCACATGTTTATGCCACTTGTCACCTACACATTCATACTCAAGGTTCACTATCATATTTAACCATTGCTCATCATTGATCCTAATTTGCATGATTAAACATGATCTATTGATCTTCTATTAGATTGAATGTGCTCATACCACTTGGTGACATCTAGAGCTCCTTGAATCATTGACTTGATCACATGTTGTTAGATTTAAATCCATGATTAAGTGTGAGCCATTTATCTATTTGGGCCCATAAAATATCAGTCAAGCTCATGTTTTTAGATTTTTACTCAATTGATCCACACTATAAAATTCTAATATTAGTATATTATTTTATGCACTTACACCATATGGTGACATCTTGAGCTCCTTAACTCATTAACTTGCTCATGTGTAATTAGATTTGCATCTATGATTGAACATGAGCCATTGATCTACCTGGGCCCATTCTCCTACCAATCAAGCTCATACCATTAGAATTATAATTGATTGATTTTCACCATTAGATCCTACCATTTGAATTCCAATGGATACTTCATGAGATTGAATTTGACATCTACATGATTGTATTTGACATCCATATGATCATCATTGTGATATTTGAACTTCAATATTTATTTTATGGGGCTTGAATTTGACATCCATATGATCATCACTCTACTTCTCAATAATTATTTTAGACTTTATGTTTCAGCCTTTTGTTGTAGAACATTTTCTTTGAGATATTTATTTTGGGCCTTTTGTTGGACATTTATTATGAGCTTTGTATCTCAGCCACTTTCCCCAAAATAAATTGTACTTAGTATTTTTCTCAAAAAAAATTCTCTAAAAGAATTTTGCCTTCAGGAAAATTATCTCAAAAAATTTCCTTGAAAGAATTTATTCCCTTGTGCCTTTGTCATAAACTTTATCTTCAATGTTTTTTCAAAGGGAACTTTGTTGAAAAAGACCTCTTGATATTTTTACTTGTAGACAAAATGTCTAAGAGAAATGAGATCTACATGTAAACTGTCATGGGATAATTTTCCTAAAATAATTCATACTTAGCTTCTTTCGTTTACCTTTTGATTTGAATGAAACTTGTGACCTTTTAAAACTATTGTCTAAGATATTTTGTTAAATAATGACCCATCGATAAAATTGTTTAGATAGTTTTCCTGAAAGAAAATGACCTTTTAGGCTTTTCATTTAGGTCACTTTCCCAAGAAAATACCCTTTAAGATTTTTGTATGGGTAATTTTTTCAAAGCAATGGCCATTTAGAATTTTTGTCTTAGTCACTTTTCTAAAATAAAAATAACCTTTCAGGCATTTTGTTTGGGACACTTTTCCAAGAAACTGGCCCTTTGGGATTTTTCCATTGGCCCCTTTCCTAAAAGTAATGACCCTTAAAGGGAATCGTATAAGACACTTTCCTAAGAAAAATACCCATAAAGATTTTTATTTCAAAAGTATTTCTATGGGCCTTGTGTTTCAGATAATTTGTCCAAAATAAACCTACCTTCATAATTTTTGTCAAACATTTTCCCTAAAATAATTATGTCTTCAAGAAAATTGTGGATAATTTTCACAAAATAAATCTGACACTTAGATTTTGATGCAAACAATTTTCCCAAAATAATTAGATCTTTAGTAAAATTTGTTGCAGAACTTCTGCCCAAAAAAATAAGTCTATGGGATCCTTGCCTTGGATAATTTTCTTGAAAAAGTGCCCAACACTTAGCTAAAAGTTGAAATATATCCCAAGTGTAAACATAGGATTTTTTGGACTTACTCTTACAACTTTCCAATGCCATGAAACTCTACCACTTTCATAAATGATTAAAAAAATGACCCTTAAGACACCAAAATACACAAGGACTAAGCTAGACCATGACCAAAACTTAGATTGGCATATGAAATGACATAAATTGAGATGCAACATACCCTATAGCATTATAAAAATCCCATATACAAGATTTTAACTATAGGAGGTTGATCCATTTTATCCAGCGAGGAAAAATGGTTAACATCTTTGGTGATTTCCCAAGGGTTACATGTTTACTATGCCATGACTAGTTTCCTAATCCTATTTATTGGGATATGGAGTCACAAGTATATAGGCTAGACACATAAACTACCTTGAACAACACATAAAACACAAGGAAATACATAGAAGAAGCAACATACAAGACAAGAACCAAGCAAAACCATAATTGTACCTCAAAGCACTTATTTAACACAACACAACAAGAAAGGAAACACACACCTAACCTAGTATTTACAAGACTAACCTCTAGAGTTGAAACATATACTCATACCTAAACCAAGGTCAAAAATTATTCCTTTGGTATCTTTGTCACTCCATGAAGGCAGCCTAGCATGAGGAGCATGCTCATTACCAATCACTTTCATATGCAGGTGATTAAGAAGTCTATCAAATTTGAATCTTATTAGGTATAAAAGTGAATTATCTAGGACCTTCATGAATGATATTTTTTTCTCTCTAAAATCCTTGGTTAGATCTTCAATCCTTTTGATTATTACCATATCTGATATACATTCCTCATACTGTAAAATAGGAAAGATGACAGTTGCCTCAACCTTTCTATCTTATTTTATAGGATATACTTGATGCTTGGGAGTATTAAGTTCTCATTATTTATGATCCAACCCCTATAAACTTGGCTCAATACTAGATGAATCACCTAACTATCCTTTAGGCACAATAACTTTTTCCTTAACCTCTTTCGGTCCCTTTAGAATTGTAGGCTCTTGAATAACAAATTGATGTCCATCTTCCTTTAAAACATGCCCTTTAATTTCATACTTTATACAACACCTAAGATCCTACTCATTAATTTCATTAACAAATATATCAGACATACATTTCTTGGGAGAAGAAGGAATATTACCAATCTTATCAAATTCTTGACATATGGCCTCAAATCTCATCCATAAGTCATCCTCCTCTTCTTCGTAAGTGTCATCACCTAGAGACTATTCATAAATAACATGAATGAAAAAATTTATCTTCCCACTATGGTGCTCAATTAGGTTCATCAACCTATGATCATCATACTCATGAATCATATAGTTGCACTTAGTAGCATGAGAATTTTTTATGCTTACTTTAGCTTCTTCAAATGGCTACTCATACATCATGTAAGTCCCAAGGTCAGTATACTCAAAGCATGCATAAGGATCATAACTATATGTATCTACACCATACTCACCCAAGAATAAATTAGATATTCCTTCAAGTTTAGAAGCTCCCCCATCCACATTAGGCTCCTCCTTCTCATGAACAATGTAATTCAAGTTGGAACTTGATTTAGTGTAAGGTTCAATATGAAACCTTGCAATAGGTTGTGTCCTAATTATCACCTTGAACCTTTAAATTTTTATAAAATCCAAGAAAGACATATTATATAATAAATATCCACCTATCTTGGTTGTGAAGTCTCTTGATAGGCAGATTGTAAAGTGAGTTGGGAGGTCAACAACAACTATATCTTGAAGGATAGGAAAGCTGGGACAATCATGCAATAAAACCTTCAAGATTTTTATCAACCCTAGGGTCTTATCATGTGTACCATCTATCTAGATCACCCCTTTTCTATTTGGCTCATATTTCATACCCAGTTTGTCAGTTACAACTTGGGGTATGACTGAGGTAGAGGCTCCACTATCAACTATGCAATTGTGAACCAATTTATCACCCACTATAAGAGTGAGGTAAAATGGTGGAGGTTTATCAATCCTATTAAATGGTTAAATAATAGTGTTAGGATAATTTGCAAGGACAACATTACTACTACTTTTTTTTGAAGATGAAAGACTAGTAAGAATAGTGGATAATTGCTTTTGTAACAATTCTTTTTGGCCAGGCATATGAAGGATATCCCATAGGGAAATAGATGCTTTGGCACTTTTCAAGGAATCCACTATGTTTATATCATTATTACTCACCTTTTATTATGTAATTATAGGTAAATAATTTCTTGGAACTTTAGGAATAGAGGTACCTTGAATAGGCCTTAACACATTTTGACTTATTAGAGGTATAAAAGCTTCTAAAACTATCACACTTGCAATCATGCCTTGCTACCTTGCATCCATTTTGATTGACATCCATGAATTATTCTTGCTACCAATCCTCTCCCTACACCATATTACTATTAACTAGTATCATCTCCTTTGCATTAGTGGTAGATTTAGGTTTGTATGTGTTAGTAGGCCTATTGGGATTAGGTTTCCATTGACCTCTTCCTCTTCCATATTGTTTACCATACTAATTCTAGTATGGGTGATGGTTATAATAGGCACCTTGTTGCACATTATCTTGTCTATTTTTAACCTCTAAGGCTAGGAACTATGCTTTCTAATCAACTTTATTTTTTGCTTGCCTAGGAGCTACCTTAGTTTTGGTATTGGAATTAAGAACTTGGGATCAATATGGAGTATTAGTAGAATCATGATACAAAGGATGAATACATAGTTTAGGTGGCAATATTCTATATTGGATGATATTATTTTCAACTTTGATAGAAATCTCATATACTTCATGGAGGGTGGATCCTCCCATAGATTAAAGTATTATAGTAACTTTAGTCCCAATGGGTCTCAAGTAGGTAGGGAACAAAAAACTATTAGGTGGTCGCATAGGAGGAGGCAACCTATGCCAAGTCTTCTAAAACCTTTTGTTGAAGTCATGCATTATTTCTTTGGGTCCCCTTATCACATTGAGTTGATGTATGAGAGAAGCATGGTCACTTAAATTTCCAAATTTAGAAGTCAACAAAACTCCAAACTAATCCCATGTTATGATGCATCCACCTTCTAAATTCCTATACCAATCAAGGGCCTTCCCTTTAAGGGACATGGTAAGGAGCCTAATGGAAATTTTCTCTTGAATAATATTATGTAAACTAAAAAAGTTAGAAGCATCTCTAATGGGCTCACTAGGTGTGATATGACTCTCACCATTGAATGAGGGCACACCTTTTATGGCATTAGGAGGGATAGGATCATATACATAAAGTTAGATTGGATTATTAGTGTTAAAGGTAGGGAAAATATGAGGCCTGGCTATGTCTTCTTCTTCAATATATTCAAATTCTTTAGCCTCTTTAACATCTTCCTCTCTAAAAAAATCTATTCATTATTCAAAGGGTAGATTAGGTTGTGAGGATAGATTAGGTTGTGAGAATACTAATTGTAAGAGGAATTTCAGGTAGAATGGGTAGGTTAATAGGATTGGATGTTCTATTATAAGATGAACTACTAAGGACCATGAATTATGGGGGCAATTTTATAACATAATAATGGTCTAAAACTAGATTTAATTTGAGGAGTTGCCAAATGTTGAGTACTACACCAATTTGCACCTAGTGTTTGTCAAGATCAGATATCACCTTGACAAGTTGTCTTGAAGACAATGTGTCCCACTGAGCATGCCATAACTATTATCACCAAATATTTCACCCTAGAAGAGGTTTTTCAATCCTCTTCTAGATTTGGGTAATATGGGAATATTTATAGGTATGTGGGTGTATCTATATTGGAAATGAGCCTCTAGATTTAAGGTCTAGCTCCGTAAATATATCATACACTATTTATCACTTGAACTAATGCTTACTTATGGGGAAAAGAGATAGAGAATTCATAAATTGAACCTCATATAAAGGAGGTGATATACCAAAAATGTCTTCCACATGACCATCATAATTCTACCATGATGAAATAAAGCATACAGACTAGTCTCTAAGATTTAATGAGTTCTAACATGAGTATTTCAATATAGAGGTGAGATGTGAGTAGAAACACAAAGAAAATGAACCATAGGTCATATTTCACACTCCAAGGATAATTATACACTTAAAAAATATTTACACACTAGACTACACTCTATGACTTGTTAGACTAGGAACTCTTGCTCAAATATGAAAGGATATGGAAAGGAAGGATAGAGAATTATCACTTCTCATCACTTACAGACTTAAACAATTATTTAAAACTCAAAAAATAGAATTATATTAATGTTTAAAGTTAAAATATAATATCAATATAGAAGGGCTTAGCTAGACATGGTGTGGTACTCCTTTATAATAGCTCAAAAGATATATTTATAGAAGAAAGGAAGTAAGAGAAAGGGATATTTGGCACTGAGAAAAGGAATCAAATGAGCATAACTCCATTTGAACCATAGTTACAATTACCTTATTAAAATATTCTCCTTTAGACCTTTTGATTGATCTGATTCACTTCAAGTGTTTACACAGTTACATCATTCCCTCCTTAATCTTCCTTGCTGGTTGCAATAATAGGATCAAGTTATTCTAAGCTAGGTTCTAGCATCAACATGATTAGAACAATTGGATCAATCTATTAGGGATTTATCCTAATGGTAATTATTATTTATTCATTCACCATTACATGAAATAGAGAGGAGAGGGGTCCTTTTTATGAAGTTGGTCTTGGATATGAAAGCATTAAATTCTGCATGTCTACCTCAGTGGTGTTATTTGAAATGTTTGCTTTGACTTGAACTAAACCATGCTCAAACTCATATCTATGCCTTTTATTTACCTTAACCAATTGAAAATTTCTTTTTCAACCTTCATCTGATTGGCCATGTAAAATTGGCTCAAATCATTGATCTTTTTATTCATCTCACTCCATTGATCTACCTAATGAAAATGAATGCAATTCATAGATCCTCTATGATAACCCATGTGTATGTGACACTTATCACCTACACATTTGTTCTCAAGCTTCACTGGCCTCATTGACCCTCACTCATCATTGATCCTAATTTTCATAATTAAATGCACTCAATAGATCTTTTGTTAGCTTGAACATGCTCATGCCACTTGGTGACCTCTCAAACTCCTTAACTCATTAACTTGCTTGCTTGTTGTTAGATATACATCCATGATTGAATATAAGCCATTGATATACCTAGTCCCATTCTCCTACCAATTGAGCTCACAGCATTGGATTTTTTCTTAATTTATCCACACCATCAAATCATACCTTTTGAATTCCAATGGCCAATTCATGAGCTCAAATTTGACATATATGTGAATGTATTTGATGTCCACATGATCATCACTACGATATTTAAACTTCAACGGTTATTTATTAGGGCTTAAATTTGATGCTTTTATGACCATCACTCTAATTCCCAATAATTATTTTAGATTTTGTGTTTTAGCCTTTTACTATGGACCATTTTACTTGGGCTATTTCTATTGGGCCTTTTGCTAGACATTTGTTATAGGCTTTGTGTCTCAACCACTTTCCCCAAAAGAAACCATACTTAGTCTTTTGCCTCAAATAAAATTATCTAAAATAATTTTGCCTTTAGGAAATTTATCCCAAATAATATTATCAAAATAATTTGTGCCCTTATACCTTTGTCTTCAGGATTTTTACAAAGGGTAGTTTTGCTAAAAAAGACCTCTCAAGATTTTTTATTATGAACAAAATGTTCACAATAAATGAGGTCTTAGAGGAAATTTTCATGGGATAATTTTCCTAAAATAATTCATACTTATCTTCTTCCATAAACCTTTTAATTTATATGGCACTTGTGACCATTTGAAACTTCTTTCTAGGATACTTTGTTGAAGAATGACGCTTCAAGAAATGGTTCAAATGATTTTCTTGAAACAAATGACCTTTCAAGATTTTCATTTAGGGAACTTTCCTAAGAATATACCCTTCAATATTTTTTTATGGGACATTCTGTCAAAGCAATGGCCATTTGGAATTTTTGTCTTGGTCACTTTCTCGAAAGAAAAAGAACCTTTTAATATTTTTGTTTGGGACACTTTCTTGAGAAACTGACCCTTTGAGATTTTTGCATTGGCCCCTTTCCTAAAATAAATGACACTTAGATAGAATATTATAGGACACTTTCTCAAGAAAAATACCCTTTAGTATTTTTGTTTTAAAAGTATTTATGTGATCCTTGTGTTTAGGAAAATTTATCTAAAAGAAACCTACCTTTAGAACTTTTGTCAAACATTTTACCCAAAATAATTATGCCTTCAAGAAAATTGTGTGGAAATTTTCCTAAAATAAATATGACAGTTTTTGATGCAGATAATTTTCCCAAAGTAATTATATATTTAGGAAAATTGTTACAAAACTTCTACTGGAAACAAATAAGTCTATAGGATCCTTACCTTGGATAATTTTCCCAAAAAAGTCCCCAACACTTATCCAAAAGTTAAAATATCTCCCAAGTGCAAACTTAGGCTTTTTTGGACTTGCTCTAGTAACTACTCAACACCATGAAACTCTACCACTTGCATATACGATTTAAAAAATGACCCTTAAGATACCAAAATACACAAGGACTAAGGTAGACCATGACCAAAACTTAGAATGGCATATGAAATGACATCAAATGAGTTGTAACATATCCTATAACATTATAAAAAACCCTTATACAAGATTTTGACTATTAGGGGTTGATCCATTTTGGTATGTCAGTTAAAATGGTCAATAGTGCCTACTCTGACCAACATGGAGTAGTTACTTCAGGCACCATGATGGTGAATGTGAGAGAAAGTGGATGATGAAGAGATAAGTAAAAGGAAAGTGAACCTGATCCTAGAAAATGGAAGGTGAATAGACTCAGATCAAGAAGAAAATTTTGGGGCTCAAAAGGGAACTAGGATAGCAAAAAGAGTGGGATAAGAGAAACAACCCTGAAGTAACTGCAAGTAGGACTAGGAGTAAAGAATTAATTTATAGAGCTATAGACATACAAGGAAACTATTCTAGAGAAGAGAGGTTTCTAAGAGAATATGTGGAAATTTTTGAAAGAGAAGGGTGAGTGGAATATGAGATAGGGCCTGATGAGAAAGAGGATACTAAAAGTAGTGATGCTAAGGTAGATTGGTTAGGAAGTAAAGGTAGATCATAGTCAAGTGAGGAGTTTTTAGATGGAATTGGGATGGAAAATTCTTGGTAAAATGTTAAAATTGAAGGTAGTAATATTTTAGGTTCAAGTTCAAAACATGAATAAGTTATAAATAAATGTGATTCATTTTAAGGGTATGCATCCCCCAAGCCCACTTTATTTATAGAAGGTAGAAAAAGTATAGAGAAAATTTGATTCATGTTGGTTTGATTCCTTTATCAACAAGTTTAGAAGGATCAATGTAGAAACCAAATAGGTATTAGAAATAAATAAGTTATAGGAAGTAGGATTTATTGTTACTCCTAAAAAGAGTAGTGTGAAGTAGCCTATAGTCACATTAAACACTACACAATTACTTAATAATACAACAACCAGTGTGTAGACACCATCAGTCATAGTTGTTAGTATTCAAACATCTATGGTAAAAAGTACTAGCCTACCAATTATGGTGCTTCATGCAAGTATGTTTGTACATTTAATGTTGTACAATGGATCTTCAAACCATTGAATAATACTTGGTAACCTATGAAATGAAATGTATCATAAAATGGGTGACATTGAATGATGTGGATAAATGCAAACTCATAGGGGATTTGGAAAGATATGCTCTGGAGTTTGTTTTCAAAATAAATGTAAATTGCCTTTATTTCAAATAAGTTAAATATTTGGTAGCATTATAATTTAAGGTAAAAAATGTTCCAATCAAGTGATTTAAGACCTAAAGTAAATTTGACAAAATCAAGAGAAATAATTAGAGAATATGATCATAGGTTCTCCAATGTGATGAATAAAATTTAATTTATATTAAAAGATAAAGATAAGGCTACTTGGTTTGTAGATTGATTGTGATCAAGAATAAGGATTGTTATTTCATAAACCTAGTTCTTTGCCAAGGCTAATGCTTAGTTTGCTACCATAAGAGTTGAATAGATAGAAGATTATGAAAATCTTACATCAGTGGGATCAAAATTAAAATCTAAGTTAGATGATTTTATGAGAAAGATGAATGTGATGCATGAAAATGATAAGCCTAAATTAGGCTTATGGTGCATAGAGTGTGGCCATGAGGGACATCATAGGAATGACTGCCCAATAATTAAAAGATAATTTTGTGAAATATATAGGATAGTTGGACATCCTTTGTCCAAGTGCCATCTTCTCCAACAATGTATCCAAAAGTCACACAATATGTACTATAATTTTTTCAATTCTACAAATCATGATGAGAGAATCTACCGAGCCTTATAGGAGTTAAAGCAAGATATAACAAAGAAAGTCTTTATAGCTTCATCATAATAAATACCCACTATGAAACAAGTAATTATAGGACCAGAGATGGATATGATAAATGTGACTCAAGGTAGTCTAGAATGGGCACCTTCATCACTATAATACTAGATGCCTTCATCATCACATCACTATCCATAGGGCTTATCAAGATGGAACAATACATCATCTCCCTCATATCAATATTTTGGTCAATATGTACAACCCTAAAACAACACAAATCTTCAACAATAGTAGGCAAATTAGACTCCAAGTTCCCTTCATCATCAATATGGGACATGATGCATAGATGAATCAATAAGGAGGATATATTAGATAAAAATATCAAGGGTGGGCTTATCAACAGAATATAGGAGGCTACATAAGGGAATATAGGGGAAGATATCATGGTGGATATCAAGGAGGTCATAATAATGATAGATGGTAAACTAGACCTCCCGTGCAATGTTGTCTATATTGAGTGTATAATAATTATATAAATAACTATCCCATAAATCCTTAGAGATAATTTTATTTTGCATATTGTAGGATAAAATGTAAATATCAAATATAATATTGACATGTTCTATAGAAATAAAGGAAGGAGAAGCCAATGCATAATATAAACATCATTAATGCATATCTAAAGTAAAATGCATTTGTGCAAGCCATCACAAGGAAATATCTACAAGACCACTTATGAATTCTATACATGTTCTATTGAATTCATTTTTGGATATCTACAAGAGTATCTAAATTGGTCTATTGAATTCCTTAAGAGATTACTAGGGTTAAGAGTATATCTTTGAGGCCCTACAACTATTAAGAGATTATCAAGACATGTTTCCAAGAAAATTATCAGAAGGCATAGATCCATCTCTGGGAGAAATGTATATAAAATTAAAAGAATGTGTGCACCCTATCAAAAAGCAACCCTATAGGCTCAATCCTAGTATGAAGACCAAAGTAAAGGCTAACTAGATTGAATACAAGAAGCTATAATTATTTTAAAAGAAAGAGTGGGTGATCCTATGGTTGTTCAACCTAAGAAAATAGGAGAAATTTGGGTATTTTGGGATTATTGTTTTCTCAATGATGCTTGTGTTAGTGATTCATTTCCTATTCATTTTACAAATTAAGTACTTGAATCTATGGCTAGGCATGAGGTATATTCCTTTACAGATGGTTTCAGTGGATATCATTAGTTTTAAAATGCTAAGGAGGATGAGGCCAAGACTATCTTTTCTACTAAATGGAGGTAATTTACATACAAGGTAATGCCATTTGGTTTAAAGTGTGTACACACCTTCTATATTTTCTATAGTTATGGTAAATTCATTCAAAGACTTCATTCATGTTTTTTTGAAAGTCTATCTAGATTATTGGTCTATCTTCTCTATGTTTAATTAACACTTATCAAAACTAAGATTGATGCTAGAGTGATGTCAATATTTGTGCATCACCTTAAATTTAAATAAGTGTCTAGTCATTACACCTTTTTGTGTTTTGATGGGCCATGTCATGTGTAATGTTATAATTTTGGTCAACCTAGCTAAAAGTGTTATTATAGTAGGAATGCTATCTCCTATCAAATCAATTGAATTACACACCTTTTTTTGTCATACTATATATTATAAGAATTTTATAAAAGGGTATGAAACTATATCTACATCCATGGAGAAACTACTTCATAAGGATACTGAATTTTAATAGACACTAGAATTTCAAACAACATTCATTGAGTTAAAGCAGAGGTTGGTAACATTGCCCATCTTAGTATTTATTGATTGGAAGAAGCCATTCCATGTACATGTGGATGATTTTGGCATTGTAGTAGGAGTTGTCTTAATGTAACCATGTGAAGGTGGGTCGGACCACTTGATACATTTTACTATAAGTAAACTATCATCTATAGAAAATAATTACACAACTATGGATAGATAATTACTAGCCATGGTGTTTACTTTTAAAAAGTTTAGAAATTACTTATTGGTTAATATTTTTGAGTTCTTCATGGATCAATAGGCATTGTGATTATTGGTTAATAAACAAATACTAGGAAGATGTATATCAAGTTGGTTGATGCTATTTCAAGAATTTAAATTTTAGATTAATGTTAAGCTAGGATAGGAGAATATGGGACTAGATTATCTTAGCTAAATTTATAATGGGGAGGATCCAAAAGAAATTGAAGATGAATCCCCTTATGCATATTTATTTTGAATTTTTTTACTTTTTGATAACATGGAGGGCATTATAAATTTCTTGGAACAAGTAACTTTTCCTGCACATTACATAAATAAGGATTGGAAATAGATGGTTACTTGAGCCATATTGTGTAGCCTCATTAATGAATTCTTGTATAAGCTTGGCAAATATGATTTATTGTGTAGGATAGCTCTAGAGCATGAGCGACTATATCTTATTCAAGAGGCTCATAAATGGATTATAAGAGGTCACTTTATAGGAGAATCCACTACAAGTAAACTAATTTAGAGTGGTCTGTGGTGGTCTACATTATTTTAAGATGTGCACAAAGTTTCTAAACATTGTGATTTTTGTCAAAGAATGCATAAGACCAACTAATGAGATAAAATTCCTTTGGTACCTATGCTTGTGGGATAACCTTTTAAGAAATGAGGAATTGTTTTTTTGGGCCTATAACTCCCCTAAGTTAACACCATCATGTGAGATACATTATCATTACAACCAGCTATTTCATAATATAGGTGGGAGCTATTACCACTCCAAGCTATGGTGTGAAGGATGTTTCAAAGTTTTTATATGAAAAAATTATCATGGGGTTTGTATGTTTAATTAAGTTGGTAAGTGATAAATACATACACTTTCTCAATAATACTATCAAGACTATCACTAAAGAGTTCATGATATCACACCATAAAAACACTTACCACCTATAGTCTAATGGATAGGCAGAAGCATCCAATAAATTTTTGGGTAAAATGTTAAAAAAATCAATGGGAAGATCAAATTATTGAAATTTTATGGGCCTATCAAACACATTAGAAGAGAGCTACTAGGTTCACTCCATTTTAATTAGTTTATTGTGCCTAGTATATGCATTGTGACAATCATGAGATTAGTAGATTAGGATTCACTAGGGGCATAACTGATGGATTTCAATAGGATGAAAGAAAATAGATTAAGAGCATATTAGTTGAAATAGATCAATAAACAAAGTTAAAATGTATGGAATGATTACAACTTACAATCTAAGCAATTTTGCCTAGACCAAATAGTATTAATTTATGAGATTAGATTTAAAGTATTCCCTAGAAAGTTGTGCATAAGATGGAAAGGACCCTACATCATTCATGAAGTGTCACCAGAGGTTATTATAGTGATGAAATATTTGAAGGGAACTATATTACCAGATGAATAAATAGATGTAGGATTAATCCATATCATCTTTAATCTCTATCATTCTGATAAAAAAAATTGACTAGGTGTTAAGTAGAACCATGTAATTAGGATTTCATTTAATTTTTTTGCCTTATATTTTGTTTTTTTAGGTTAGAATATTTGTATAGTGTGTTCATTACTACACAACCACTAGGAACCAATTATTATCATAAGATGTGATCACATTCTAGAGATAGCTCATCAAAGATAGTTAGATGCAACTACATCAAGCATTATCATTAAGTCTAATAAGGTGGTGATAAGATAGGTACAATGATCAGAAGGCCAATGGTTAGGTCAGACCATTAATGATGCAACATTTAAAATATTGCATTAGTTTTAAAGTATATTTGGTAATAAAAGGATAAGTTGGTACATAAAGAAAATTGATTAACCAGATAATCACCTATAATAACTATCAAAGAAGTAAATTAAATATCCTAGGCACCAAACATCCCTATCAAGGTAATATCCAAATTTTAATATAAATTAAAAAGGGAACATTCATGCACATGTAGTTAATGTATTCAAATGATACATGACATGAAATTAGGTGCCAAAAACTATAAAAGGGTAGGGTTTTTATGCCCCTAACATTTGGCATGTCTTGAGATATGTGTGGCTAAGTTGTGGCTTACATACCTCTTTTATATTGTTGTTACATTTCTCTATGTTCTTAGTTAGGTCAGCCTATGGAATAACCATAGATAAGTAGACTATATATATGAGGTAGTGATTGGTATTTGATCATCATATTAATTATTCTACTCTTAGTGTATTATTGTAGAGGTTTCCCCCTCAAAGTGGCTTTATTATATTATCTAGTATTTTGATCTGCTATCAATTATTGATGTGTGATCTCTCATATTTTCTTATTCTATACAATATAAAATCATTATGTGTGAACATCTAAGTAATTTTATTACAAGTGGTATTAGATCATAAATTAGGGAAAGTTTCCCATGGTGTTATTTTTTGGATCTAGCGATGCATGACTTCTATGAGGAAAATGAGGAAAAAAACATAACTTGCAATCTAGGAAGAACTAATTTTTTCTATCAGCACAATATTATTTGAAACACTTTTTAGAAAAAAATAATTAAAAAAAAGTCTATAAAAAAATTTCATCTTGCACAATTTTTGTCATGGGATTCATCTTGATGGGATGATCGCAATGGTATATTCCATTGGTACATTCTTTTGTGCCAAAATTTTTACCCTAGTACACAAAAGCAATCAGTAGATTCATCTTGGTGAGGTGATCACCATGGTATCATCTTTTGGTACACATTTTCTAAGTAAAAAACCCTCCTAGGGTTTGTATATGGCCAGTCCTTCTACATGGGGATGAAAAGGAGGGAAAAAAATTCTTAAGACTCCTATCAGTAACATGGAATTTGGAACTTTAGATCCATTGATTTCTCAACTTCAAGTTGACATAAAGGGCTTGGTGTAGCATGATGACTTTGTTGTAGTTCAAACTGATGTTTCAAGGATACATGGAGATATTAATAGGGTTCATAATAAATTTAATTATATCACTACTTCATTGGCTACTCTTTCATCTCAATTATAGTCAAACAACCCTCCACTTCATCATTTGAGTCCTCTTCTCAAAACTAACAACTCTAATTCTAATGTGAAACTAATGTTTCCAAAAGTGGGCATACATAATTTTGATGGTAAGGATTCTCTCACTTGGATTACCCAATTTTAGAATTTATTTTATCTACATCAAACTCCTAGTTCTCAAAAGGTGATAGTGGCATCTTTGTATCTAGAACCTAAGCAGTTCATTTGGTATCACTAGTTTTGTGCTCAAAATAAAAATAATGGTGCTCTTATTACATGGTCTATTTTCAATGATGAGTTATTGTCTCATTATTTAAATAATGTCTCTAAGAACTACTTCATCCAATTATCCAAACTATAGCAAATGATAACTATGAAGGATTATATTCATCAGTTTCAAAATCTATCTTTATGGGTGGAAGACATCACTGAGGAAAATTTAATTGATCTATTTTTGGGTGGTCTCAAATATAGCATCCAATTAGAGGTTTGTATTTTTAACCTAGAATTTGTATCAGAAGCTATCCCATGGGTACACATGGTTTAGGAAAAATATATGGTCAAATAAAAAACCTTCACTACTGGTCATGATGACACCTTTCTAACACCCTCATATCCTCAACCCACCAGATTGGCATCTTGACAAATTGAGGAAAAGTGAGCCAAATGGTTTTATTATGGTTGTGATATAAAATGGAGAAAAGACCATTATTTTGCTAAAAAAAGGTTGTTTTACATCGAAGGTGCCAATGAGGATGATGATGATGATGAGGAGGCACTTGGTGAGGATGAAAAAGGTCCTAAAGAGGAGTATAAAAACTCTCAACCTACTATTTCCTATCATGCCCTTTTAGGTATTAGTACTCCCCAGATTCTTAAGGTGGTGGGTTTTCTAAATAAATAAAAGGTCACTATTCTAAGTGATTCTAGGATCACACACAACTTCATTAATAATAAGTTGGTTGCTTGTTTGAACTATTTCATTTATCCCACTCTATAATTTTAGGTCATCATTACAAATGGTGGCACTATCAATTTCTCAATAAAATGCCATAGTATTAAGCTAGCCATGGGATAATACTTGTTGGAATCTCCTATGTTTATTATTCCCAAGGGGGGATCTGACATTTTTATGGGATTATAGTGGCTCACCACTTTGGGCACTATTAAGATGAATTTCTAAGAATTATTCATGCATTTTCATTCTAAGGGAAGGACATTTGAGCTAAGGGGATTAAGGGATAAATCTACACAACTTGTTATCTCCCATCAAATGACAAAGATTATCTAAAAAGGTGCTAAAGGATTTATAGCTTGCTTTTTTCCATGGAAGTTCATCCAACTCAACCATTTACACCTCTTGATCTACAACAAGTGATTGATGCCCATTCAATTATTTTTGGTGGCATGCCAAAAGGACTTCCACCTATCTATCAAACTTATTCTTGGTAGTAAACCACCCAACATTAGGCCATAAAATTATCCCTATGCCTAGAAAATTGAAATTGAAAAGATGGTATAGGAGATGTTGGATGTCAGAATCCTTCACCATAGCCAAAGCAAATATTCTTCACTAGTTGTCATGATGCAAAAGAAATATGACACTTGGAGGATGTGCCCTAACTATAGGGAACTCAATAAGTATACTATAAAAGATAAGTTTCTTATTCCTATCATTGATTATTTTTTAGATGAATTAAATTGTGCTCTTTATTCTACCAAGTTAGATATGTGTTATGGGTATTATCAAATCTAGATCCATGATGAAGACATACCCAAAACTACTTTCAAGACTTATGAGGGCCATTATGAGTATTTGGTTATACCTTTTGGGATGACAAATGCACCATCTACCTTTTAAATTTTGATGAATACCATTTTTAGGCCATTTTAAAGAAATTTGTTTTGGTATTTTTTGATGATATCCTCATTTACAATAAAAATTGGGAAGACCATTTGCTCCATTTGAAATAGGTACTCTCAATTTTGGAACAACATTAGTTTTATTACAAACCTTCTAAATTTACTTTTGGAGCTTATGAGGTTAAGTATTTGGGTCATCTAGTTTCACATACAGGAGTAAAAGTGGATCCAAAAAAAATCTAAGTAATGGTGGACTAGCTGATTCCTAAGACACTCAAGAAACTAAGGGGAATTATGGGGCTAACTAGTTACTATCATAGGTTTATCAAGAATTATGGTATAATTTCATCCCCACTCACATCTTTATTGAATAAAGACTCCTTTCAGTGGATAGATACAGCTACCAGGGCATTTGAATAGTTGAAATTGGTAATGTGCACCACTCTAGTATTGCATACTCCTAATTTTTCCAAGACTTTTGTGGTTGAATGTGATGCCTTTAGATATGGTATGGGTGTTTTACTCATGTAAGAAGGTATACCACTTAAATTTTAAAGTCATCAATTGAAGGTAAAAAATCATCACAAGCCTATTTATGAGATGGAAATGATAGCCTTTTTGCATGTCATCAAATAATGGAGGCCTTATTTGATGGGTCCTCACTTTTAGGTAAAGACTAATCATGATAGTCTAAAATAATTTTTGGAACAAAGGTTATCATCTAAAGAATAATAGAAATGGGTAACTATGATGTTAGGCTATAATTTTTAAATAGTTTAAAAGAAAGGCAAGGACAATGTAGTGGTATATGAACTATCTAGGAAGGATGAATCAATTGAGGCATTGTTATATGATATGACCATTCTACAAGTAGATTGACTAGAGGAAGCATGATTAGAATGGGATAAGGATAGTGTTACTCATGATTTGATTCAGAGTCTTCAGCAAATTTTGGGTGGATTTGAAAAATTCACATGGAAGGGTGATGCATTATGGTGTAAATATAGATTATACCTATGTAAGAATTCTCTGAAGAAAAAAATCCTTCAAGAACTTCATGCAACTCCAATTGGGGGTTATTCAATATTTTTGAAAACCTATCATAGAATCAAGAAAGATTTTTTTTGGGAAGGACTCAAGGGGGATGTCCAAAAATATGTGGCTAAATGTATGATCTATCAACAAAATAAAGGAGAAACCATCAAAATCCTAGGTCTTTTGTAGCCTTTATTGATCCCTAGCCAACATTGGGAAGAGGTGTCTATGGATTTTATTACAGGGTTACCGAGATATGATGGTCAAAATGTTATCATGGTTATGGTAGATCATCTTAGTAAGTATGCTCATTTATGTTCTTTATCATAGCCATTTGTTGCTAGTATAGTAGCTTCTACTTTTTTAATACAGTTCAAAAATTGCATGGTACCCCTAAGATATTTGTTAGTGATAGAGAACCCATCTTCACTAGTAATTTTTGGATTGAGTTATTTGCATTTTTGGGCACCCAATTAGCTCATAGTACATCCTATTATCCTCAATTAGATGGAAAAATTGGGGTAGTCAACAAATGTCTAGAAGGATATATCCATTATTTTATTTCTGATAAATAGGATAAATGGGTTCATTGCTTGCCTCTTTTTGAATGGTGGTATAATACTTTTGTTCATAGTTCTTCCAAAATGTCTCCTTTTCTAGAAATATATGGATACCATCCAGCATCCATCACTTCAACCTTGAAGTTCTATCCTAAATTTCATGTAGTTAAAGAACATATTCACCAACAATAGGAGGTCCTTGCCAGTTTGCATGAAAATTTAGCCATGGCCCATAATCACATGAAATAGTAGGTAGATCAACATAGGAGTGAAAGGCACTTTGACATTGGTGATTGGATATTTTTTCATTTACATCCATATAAGTAGACGTCCTTGAAGTAATAAAAAAATGATAACAAGATATCCCCTAAGTACTATGGGCCTTATCATATCTGGTGAAAAATTGGTAGTGTAGCCTACAAGTTAGAGTTTACTTCCTCTACTTGCATACATCTAGTATTTCTTGTATCATGCCAAAATAAAGTAATTAGACACAAAGTTGCTACCCAAATTGAGTTACCATAATTAGATGAGGAAGGAAGATTTATTATTGATCTTGAGGTGATCCTTCAAATGTGCACTAAGTAGTTGCAATCTTGAGTGATTAAGGAGTACCTGATTAAATGGAAGAATCTGCCCTATGAAGATGCTACTTGGGAGGATGAATCTTTTGTGAAACAACATCTAGAATTGACTCAATGTTGAAGATAATGTTGTTTTTAATGTGAGGGGCATGCTACACCATTAACCTTTGGTGTGTCCTTAGATATCTATGGCTGACTTATGGCTTACATACCTCTTTTATATTCTTGTTACATTTCTTTATGTTCTTAGCTAGGTCAGCCTATGGAACAACCATGGCTAAGTAGACTATATATAGGAGGTAGTGGTTAGTCTTTGATCATAATGTTAAGTATTATTCTCTTAGTGCATTATTGTGGAGGTTTCCCCCATGAAGTGGCTTTGTTATATTATCCATTATTCTGCTCTGCTATCAATTATTATTGTGTGATCTCTCATATTTGCTTATTTTATATGATATAAAATCATTTTGTGTGAACATATAATTAATTTCATTACAAGGGTATGGGTAATGATCAAACATTATAACCTTTAACCAATAAGATACTTCTATGATCAACCTTTAGAATATCTAATCATGAATGGATTTCAAACTAGAGCATAATTACACAAAATAATCATTCAACCTAGACTATTTATTGAGCCATGGATAGAGGTCAATTATTGATTCCACTATCAAATGACCAAAAAGAATAAATGGGAATTGGTCTAAGTCTATGATAGACTAAATAAAATTATCTATAACTATCCAACTTCATATATGTAATAGAAACTACTCTATTTTCCTAAGATGCTCAAAGAATAACACAAACAAGAACCCTAATACTACAACATCCATTATGAGGATCCAACACCAAATGGTTACTTAATATGCCTATATTTAGGTATCTAGATGAAGTTATGATGAGTTTACTAAACTAATATAATCAATGAGCTATTTATTTAGCTCAAGATGTTACAATCTAGATTTATGTGCACACTATGGCACAAGAAATTGTCCTACCTAATCATAGAAAATATCTCATGATTTATAACTCTATAACACCAAAAATCCACTTAGATATCCAAAAAAAAAATACCACTAAGTCAAGGTGAGGATATCCTATTAATTTTATTGAGTATGCTTCACTATGCATCATGGTGTAATGTATCACCAAAATATTCATGAAAACCACTAAGAAATCAAAACAAGTGACAAGAGGCATCATTAACATTGCCTATCACATGATGAATTTTCAAGAAGATTTCAAATGGCCTAAGTATTTGGTATTTGAGCTTACCATGAATATAGAGAAGGTACTTGTGGGAAACACAAAGACCTTTCAGTACCAATTTTTAATCTTGTTATGGTGTTTCACATAGTTGAAGTCTCACTAGGGCAAGTGAATATAACCCCAATTTTTTGTCTCAATAATGCCTTCACAAGTATTGAATTAATAAAAAAGCGAATATTATGATCAATTGGGGTAATTAAACACATGGTGGCTAAAATTCTTAGCCTTGATCTAATCACACCCTAATATTTCACAATATGTAATGTAGTATCTAGGACAACATGTTTAAGTTACTAAACTGCATAATGGCATATAGATTAAGATTCATGAGTTGGACACCCATCTATCACTCTGATGAAATTTTTCATCTCAATTGTTGAAGTGAAGGCTTAAGTATACCACCAAAAATTCCTATATATAAGGTTGGTTCCTCCTTCACAAGTCATCCCTCTATAGGCACAATAACCACTAGCAGAGCAAGCACCTTCACAATAACCCACATAGATACAAACCCAATAAACATATCTAGTATAGCTACAATTGCTAACATAGTAAGAGAAAGGAGAGAGGAAAGCACTTATGCATAGAGTCTCACCAACTCTATCAAAGAAAATAACTTGGAAAATAGAGTCATGGATTGAGAATCCCATGGTTCCATAAATAAATGTTGAGTATAACCTACCTAAGTTGGGGGTATAAGAATGAGAAGTGATTTAATTGATGTTAAAAGACATTGTAATAGAGGTGTATGATGCATAGGATGAGAATGTGTTTTTATTTTAGAAAGTAGTGAGCACTTACCAAGTGAAAAATCAAGTAAGACAAGACCTTTGGGATGATATGATTCAACCACCTTTTTTCATCCTTGTTGACACTATAGGACAAGAAGCAACACCACATAATTTAGAGGCTAAAATATTTTCAATGAAACCATCCATGGGATCATCTATTGTGTAAGAAATGGATTTATTTATAGAAGATAGTCCTACACAAACCTTGTTCTATCAAATATGAACACATCTATATGATAAGCCATTATAAATGGTGCAAGAAAGGATGGTATATTTCAAAAAAAAATATAGGAAAAATTAGTGCACAGTAGTCTTAGGTAGCTCAAAAATAACCTTAGCCTTAGGGTGAGAAGAAAAAAATCAAACTCTTAAGCCTCCAATGAAATATAGAATAAATAAGCTGGTATAAAAAGGTCATAGATGTGAAGCACAATCACCCAAACATACCAAATCCAAAAATGAGATTGAAGGGGATGATGAACCCATGGATACAACCATGATTAAAAAAGTAGATTAAAAATAAATTGCTTAGGGTAAACTTGAACCTAAGGATATTAAGGAGGAACAAAGGCCAAGGAAACACAAGAACAAGCATCAATACCATAAGCAACATGATAGGAAGATGTGCATAGTAAAAAATAGAAGTAGTAAGATACAAACCCTAAGAAATAAAGGAAAGTTAAGGAAGCAAAATATATATAGAAGTAAGCCAAAAAAGTAGAAGCTATCATAAGAAAAGTTGAGTAAGCAAAGGTTTCACAGAAGCAATCCAAATAAGATGCAATAATAAATAAGAAAGATGAGGAAGTAAAAGTCATTTGCAAGCAAGCTAAAGAAGTGGAGGTAAAGAAGAAACAACAATGGGAAGCACAATGATAATAATAAGAGGTGAAATCTATGTATTATAAATATAAAGAACAAGAAGCTCAAGATAAGTTTGAAGTTAAAGCTAAATCTAAGGTTGAGATAGATGCTAAATCTAAATCCCAAGATGATGCTCAAGATAAGGCTAAAGAGGAATCTAAAGTTCAATTTGAATCCAAAACCAAGGCTAAGGTAGAAGCAACAACCCAGTCTAAACATCTCAAGTACATGCAAACATAGGTAGAGGTAGTAACCCTAACTCACACTAAGGTAATTGAAGAAGTAACATAGATCTTTATCCAATGGCTATAGAATGTCCTTGCTATATCAACACAACAAACTACTTTGTTACTCCCACTAGCTCAATTCACACCTACTCCTTTGACATCTATGATCACATACATTTCACTTGTCACCACTAATATGTAAACATTATTATACATTACCTAACTACCTCTCTCTAAAAATATTAAAGGATTAGTCAACTTCTAGGAATCCATTATATAGAAGGCCTTAAATTTTGAGTAGGAAGTCCTGAGGCTAGAGGGTGAAAGGGATCAAGAAAAAGAGAAGCTAAAAAATATGAGGTAATTGATCGATAATGATTATCCCACCTTATTTATGTAATTAATAGGTGATTAAGTCATGTTGGAAGATAAATAATTCACTGTTATATTGATAAAACTCATAAATAATTAGGGAGTTGTAAAGAAATGTTTAGCAGTGTACACACAAGGAGAAGCTCTCAAGATAGAAATACAGGTCATGTGTCAACTCATTGATGAGTATGAGTAGGTCCTAGACACCATTACAAGGTATGATAACTATATAACCTAAGATATTCTAACTAGAGACAACATTTGAATCAATCCCTGGCTATTGTGAAGCTTAAATTTACCACTGTCGACAAAGCTAAAGTTGTACTAAAGGATCAAATATAAAATGTAAATAAAATAAGTGGTACACTCAAATAATTACTAGATTATATAGATGTTGCAATATAGAAGCTACAATTATGGCATAATGAAATAATGTGCAACACTTTGGTATCCATCTAAGCCCAAAAGATAGAAAATAGATTGGATGAGCTCATCTTGAACATTCAACATAAACAATATAATACAAAGGTGTTGCTAACAATAGTAGATGATGAATATCTATAAAACATTATGATGATCTAGGTACCATTGTGCATTTTACTTTCCATGGTATAATAAGTGTTCACTGATTGGAAAATGATCAATTAGGATATTACTCAAGTTGATCTAACCATTACCTAGGTAACATATGAGCCCCAATTCATTCCTCTACAATAGCTTTAAAAAATCATATAGGAGAGGAAGATATACATAAAGGTGTAGTCTTAAACAACTTATTTTGGTACTGGATACATCAGAATCTAATGGACTAGCAATTACTCAACCATAACATTCTCTGTAGTCATGTAGCTAAACACCCCCTCAACTATAATAGTAAGGTTTATGCACTTATTTTTTACAACTTATAGTATATTGAAACTTTTGTAAGTTATTATAAACATTAAGAGTGGGGTTATAATGGTTGAAAATTCATAAAGGGTGGCCACCTAGTTATGTTACTCTATTAAAAACCTAAAAGGGTGGTAGTGTAGTATGATAATTAGTTAAAATTTTGAAAGGGCAACTAAGTAGTGTGCAAAGGGTGAAAATTGATAAATGACGCCTGAAGTGATAACTATGACTTTTATTTATGACTTATCTTTTTATCTTAGTTCAGATCAACTTACGACTTTATCTCAAGATGAGATAAATATTTAAGTCCAAGAAAGTGTTAGATGAATAATCATGATTGGTAAAACCATGAATTATATGAGATGAACACATGTGAAAAGTGTATGATTTTATATTTTTTATAACTTTTGTATGGATTCAGCCTTGTAAGTCTAATCAAGTAATATAAGAATAAGAAGAGTCTTTCCTTTTGTATCTTAAAAGGTTATAATGTGAAGAAACAACAAGATTTTAAAAGACTAAAAATATCACTTTTATGTAATAAAATCTAGTTTAATATGTTGATAGAGATTAATATATATTTTTTGTTATGGTTTTTTAATATTTTTTAATGTATGGTTTGTGTGTATTGAGTACTCTATTTTTGTTTAATCTATTATTTGATGTGATACTAGTTATGGTTCAGCTTCTATTTATATCTACTTCACTTGCTCTTTGGTCTATTCTTATATATCATAGATGGCTTATAATATTTTCATCTCTTATGTGACTGTTAGTGCTCTCCATTAATCAAGTTATCCCTATAAATATCTTGTTATGTATTAATTCCAATAACCTCTATTAATAATCACAAACAAGGTACTTGATATGCTATACATTTGACATTTTTTCCTAACACATTGGATCTATGGTCTACTATGACATGTTTATGTTATTCACTTATACTTTACATTATGCACTTCATTGAGTGTCTTGCCTTATTATTATCTTGCTTTTTTGAGCATTTGAATATGCTCCTTTACTTTCATTCTCCATGCCTATGTATTCTTTCATTGACATTTGAATATGTCATTGTTTGTTGTATGGACATTTGAATATGGCATCCTTAATTTTATAGACATTTTACTACATCATGTCCTTTTGATTGTGTGATATTTGAATATGCCCCTTATTTGTAGTCTTCTTAGACCATTGCCTTTTGACTTGATTTTGAGTGTTATTATATGTGTGTTTGTTTTATTTTTGAGCTTGTACTATTACTATCTAGACATTGCCATGATATTTATCATGCATCTTAGGCCTTAATGTGATCAGATTAGTCTATACACTTTAATTATATATCTACCTAGACATGTTCTTTCTATATGCTACGTGGTTGCATTCATATAATATAAAGATGTATTATAATTTTGAGATGAGGTAGCTACCAGTTTTTATCTTTACCCCAACTCAAAATGGGGTCATATTAGTGGGGGCATGTCATCGAGGCATGTTATCCACACTTAGCATAGTTTTAGATTCAGTGGGGGCATGCTTTAGAATCATGTTATCCACACTCATTTAGTATATGGTACTTATATCATTTTTCATATTCAATGGGGGAATGTCATATGGGCATGGTTTCCACACATTCATAATTTTTATATTTAGTTAGGGCATGCTTTGGAAGCATGTTCACCATAATATTAAGTATTCAACATCTCCATATTATAGTGATAACATGTTTTGGAAACATGTTATCCACATTGGTACTTATATGAATTTTTATATTTAGTCATATGACATGTTTTTGAATAATATTCTCCATACATAGTTTTATGAGTTGGCTAAATCACAAATTTATATGATTCAAATTCATAGTTGTGGTATAATTTTATACATCAATACCATTTTTATACATAGTTTCAGCATGAGACATATCTAAAGTGCATATGTTATGAAATTTATGCATGATATTTAGAAATATAAATTAGTTTCATATTTTAAAACTCTTTTTGGATTGTTACCACATCACATAATTTTTCAGTGGTGTTTTTTTTTGTATGGTTGAGGTGATTAAATCTCTCAATATTGTCAAGTTTTTAGGTTAGAGTTGATTGTATCATCCAACCTCGGTAGGTTATATGTATCATTAGGTTACATGGTTGAGCTAATCTCAACTACCAAGTGTAAACTCACTTTTACTCTAAAGTTGAGGGCATGTGCCTTCCAATATCTTTCTCCATATCTCTCTACTTTATTGGATATATGCACTTTATATATTTATATATAATTATCCTAATATCAATTTTAGAACCATACAATGATACATCTTTTTCAAATCAACTTTCCAATAGGAAAGATAATTACATCAACACATAAGTATACTCTTAAACCTTGCTCTTTCAATTTTAATATATTTTAAGTATTTTTAATCTTATATTATATGCATTGATTATGCACTTTAACATTCTCTTGGTTTCGTGTTAGTCACCAACAAATCACTCAAATTGGGCACACAAATACAAGATGTGCATACACACCCATGTATGCATTCCTTTCATTTAAACTAGAAATTTCATTACTAGATTAAATGGGGTAATAAAGAAACTCTTATATTATTATATATCAAGTCAGTCTTATACACTTATAAAAACTTAAACCTTGGCTATTCCTCTGAGTTTTAAACCTTTCCCACTTTTTCAAGTCTTGTATCTACTCTATCTTGTGTGGCTTGGCCTATATCTCTTAGTTTAACCAGTTGTATGTTGATGAATTAGGCCTTATATTATATTGTCTAGAATGATTACAATATACTTATCTTATATCTCTATAAATTTTGAACCTATACCTACTTTCTTTCTCCTTAAATACTAACATCTAGGATAAACACTAGCATGAACATTAGTGTCCAATGAGTAGGAAAGTAAGTACAGGTTTGGAACTTGTAGAGATGGAAGATAAGTACATTTTAATCATTCTAAGTTATATATAAGGCTTGATTCATCAACATAAGATTGGTTAGACTAAGATATATAGGCCAAGGGACACAAAATAGAGTAAAAATGAGACTTACAGAAGCAACAAAAGTTTTAAATTGAGAGGAATAACCAAGGTCTATATTTTGCCAAGTGTACAAAAGTAAGGTGATATATAATCATAAAATAGTATCTAAAAAATATCAAATAAAAAATATTTTAAATTTATAATATTTATATAAGTCATAAATATAAAGTGTATATAAAGGGAAATGCAACTATCTATTAATCAATCCTAGCTTAGAGAAGATAAATCCTACTTACACTTTTGATTGTTGATATATTAGACATTTAGTGTCATGACCAAGATGGATCCACTAGATCTAACCAAAAGATATCGTATCACAATAAAATCACTAGAGAGGGTTTCAAAGCCTCCAATCAAATAACACCATGTAATAACTCTAGCTAAATCCTATGTTTTCATACTCACTAAGTAAATAAAAATCTAATATAGTGCTCACCTAAGCTTGTGGCATAAATTGGGGGTAATAAACATAAAAATTAAACATGTATAGAAGATTTATACTCACATCAATGTATAGGAAATATTAATGCATGGGAGAGAAGTACTAATGCTAATCTATCTACTCTTAAAAAGGAGAACACTTACCTTTGAAGATGAACCTATCGAGCCTCAATCTCTCCCTTGGCCAAGGTGCTTTGTATGAGGTTTTTGTGATATGTAAGGATAATAAGGATAATTCAACTCTAAGCTACACAACTTCTCTATGCATCTAAAATACTTCTCCAAAAGATAATATTTGTATCTCCAAATAAAGTATTGAAACTCTAAGCTATGTTACTCAAGTAGAATGGTGGATAAGAAGATGCAAAATATATTATTATTATTCTTCTCTTCCTAATAAATGACATAAATTGATGCTTATATATAGCTGAATTTAACCCTCAACCTTTCTAAAAGTTTAGCTAATAGGGTCAGCCCAATCAACTTTATATAGTTAATTTATAAAAAATAATTAGGTATTGATTTAAGTTAGCTAAGAGCTAACCTATTCCCTTAAAATGTTTTATCAATTTGAATACAGGGTTGATGGGGCCAATAGTGTAACATAAACTATTAAAAAGGGTTTTAGGCATAGGAAGGGGCTGAGTAAGGTAGTGAATGTTTGGAGGAGTGTGCAAGATAGGACATAAGTCTTATAAAAATACAAAGGATAAGGTTGTGTAGATATAAAGTGGTAGTATAAGGGAGAAAAATACTTTAAAGCATTAATGGTCTACCCACCCCTTTCTCAGTGCACCCTTTAAGGTGTGCACTCAGATAGATTGAGACTTCACAAGTTCCTACAAGAGAAAATGCATCATTAATTGATAAAATTTGAAAATATTATGTATATAAATATACCCAACTTTAATCTCATCATGTGTCACATAAGTGTAACAAGGTATGGTGCTTCGTGAAAAGAACATAGAAACACACAACACTGAGGCTTAATAAATTGTAGTAAGAAGCAAGGAATATAAATAAAAGGACAAAATTGAAAAACACATTCCTTTATTTACCTTAGTGATGTAGATAAGGAATGAAGTGAAAGAAATATAAAGGTATCTAATATCAAGAACATTAAGATAGCCTATAGAGATTAGTGAAAAATATTAAAAAATCAATTTTTTTGCAAAATGTACATGTAATATGTGAAAAGATTATCTAAAATGTTAGGATTCCAGAACATTTTATGGTGTGGAAAAAGAGCTAATACAAACAAAGATATGGTTGAAAAATAGAATATGGTTGTAAATATTTTATAGGTAAATAATTTTTAATAGTAAATATAAATAGGGTGAAAAATAATTCATTTATTGATCCGGGTAATAATTCAGGCGACAATTCGAGTGACAGTTCCACCCCAATTGATGACGAAACTTTTGGGAGCCATAACTTTTGTACTGTAGCTCCAATTGACTCACCATTTGAGCCATTGGAAGGATAAGAATGAGGAAAAAATCATGAGATGGCATGGATATCTACTCAATGAATTTTGACCCTTAAAAACCCAATAGAAGTTCCCCAAATTTCAATTCTAGTAGTGCAGTCTAAAAATAGTAAGTTTCTAAAAATAGTAATTCCTCAAATTCTATATTATTTTAAATCTTTGAAGTCAAACCACTTAATATCCCTCAATATTTTTGACCTTCCACATCCTCCTCATTCTTTCAAAATGTGTATAAATGAAGAGGTAACCTGAAATGAAAAGACAAACATCTCTTCCCAGAGATAAGCATATAATTGTATTATGATCTTGAGTAATACTAAATCCCTTCTCAGAGAATTCATTGTTACTATGTTATTTATATATTCTTGAAATATTTATCAATCAAAACTTCTAATTTTTGGATCATTTATTATTTTTACTATTCTAAGAAAATATAGCTCTGAGAGACCCAGTGTGAGACTAGAGAGAAATCATGGTGAGGAGATGATAGTTAAGATGGGGAGGATGCCTGGTGGTTATAGTGAGTGAGACATAGGTACGCAATCATGAATTTAAAAAAAATGAGTAATTTTATTTAAAATTTATATAGGCATAAAAAATTGAATGGTAAAAAAGCTATAGGCACTAAAACTGGCCCTAGGAAATTTTTGGGTAGACTAGGGCTGAAATGAGGTACTGGATAAGAAGATGTTAGACTAATAAATTACTAAGTCATTTATTTTAAATGGTTAAAAATTTACCATAGTGAAAGAACATAGTTGACCTGGTCAACTTAGTTTGTAAGGCAAGTAGAAGATAGGGGGTGACTACATAGGTGTGGGCTAACATAGTATTGCTAAAGGTGGTTGACTATATAATAGTGGGTTAATGTAGTTTGAAATGAAGAGATGACATAATATGCACTTTCTATCTCATGTAATTGGTAGTAAGTGGCTAATATAGTTTTTTAAAGAGGGTTGACTATGTATTAGAGGGCTAATGTAGTATGCTAGAGATGAGGAAGAGTCTAATTTAGTATCAAATGGGCCAATTTAGTTGGAAAGAATAGAATGGGTATAAGGATAATTTAGTATCAAATGGTTTGATTGTGTAGAAAAATTACAAAACATAATAAACTAAATCAAACTAATTGATGAAGTAATTAATTTGTGATTTTTTAAAAATATTGTAATTATTTATGACATGGATATCTGATACATCTTTTTTTATTGATGTTTTGTAGATATGTTGGAGATATTGTTTATTTGTAGATGCATCATGGCTACAAAATTTATTGGATCATTTGACAAATGTGGATACAGCTCGACTAGTTGTCTTGGGTTTTAGAAAAATCATGAAGATGAGACAAATCCCTTTGAGTGTTGATCTCATTTTCATGTTCTTAGGAGCATGGGAATGGTTTAGCAACACTCTTTTATGAGAGGTGGATGGTGGAAAATTTTAGGTGGGTATTAATCTAGAGGATGTCCATACATTATATGGACTTCTGATATGTGGGACACTAGTGATTACTAATACATCAGAGGATGAGGATGAGAAAGGATCCTTAGCCCAGTGGGATACCTACTTAGATAAGATTCACCTTGGGTTGAGGGTGATCTTGTTAAACATTTATATTTCATATATAATAAATATATTAAAGGTGGTGATAGGACTTATGATAACACAAGTGATGTGTCACAAGTCAGATGATAAGGTATTATTACATGCAATAGCCTTATGCCAATCTATATTAGATTAGGGAGCACTCTATGGTTTGAGATTTATCATTTAGGTGTAACTCATGCATGATATGTATGGGATGGTGTATAGATGGAAGAATACCATGGGGTCTATGATTTTATTGAGTGCATAGATATATGAGAGGTTTCCCATGTATCGATTAGTTAGGTTACCCCATATAATTGATGATAGGTAGACTTAGGTCTTGAGATGGAGATAGGACCATGTAGCATGGGTCATTCCCCATGTGTTAGTGTTATAGACTATCACACTATGGGATATCATGTGGCATCTTTACATGCACATATTTGCTATATAGCCTAGTTGGTCGACCATTACAATCAGGTTAGCACAAGTGTGGATCATGGGCCACTACATGTCATGGGTAGAGCCACATCCAATGGAACACTTACCAAGATAGTTTAGACTCACCCATATGTCAACCCCTCTAGTAGTTCTTATTTATTGGGCATGACATGATAGAAATCTAAGAGGGAAGGGAGGCAAAGGGGTACTTATGGAGATACCTATGATCAAGCCTCATTATGATAGACCATGGACTAGTAGAGCATAAAAATAAGAAGTAGTGGATCTAATAGGGGAGATGTGATGGATGTGGATGTAAGGAAATAATAAGTACCAGAGTAAAGGCAATAATGACCATTACATCCTCATTAAAAATAGAGGCACCATCAGTGTAAGGAGATGCAAATGTGAGCTATTGCATAAGGGGACCCAACATCTACTCTAAGACATAGTTGGTCTATAAAGTCACCCTTGAGGATAGGATCATAGCATGCATGAGTGTTTAATCTTGTGTTTACACTAGTATAGAGAGGAGACCAAGAGAGGGGTACAGTGGGCGAGTGGATAGGGAGACTATAATTAGTGGCACTAGCACTAGTGAAAAATGTTTTAATTTTGATTTAAGTTTCTAATATAAGACACTATTCATATTTTGATTATGGTAGATATATTATTTGAGATATATATGTGATCTAATGCCTATCTATTTTTAGTTTTATATATATTGTGATAGAATATATTAGATGGGGATCCCTGGTTATGGTTGTGCACCATGACATTTTGGATGGGGTATTGGCACGATATGACCCCGCCACATCAGATGATCATGTAGTTTCATCTACCCTAATGTAAGCAAGTTGGTTTATAATATTGGGAGATGTTTTGGGGTAGCTATAGTCACATGGTGATAGGTTAAAACCACTATAAGGGGTTGGAGTGGGAGAGGCATAGGCCTAGAAGGTCCTAGCACAAGAGAGAGTTATACATATGGTGACCACATTATAATTAGGAAAGATACAAGCCCAAGTGGATAATTTTCAAGGATAGGTTTTTGGATTGAGATCCCACACTACCTCTTTATAGTACACTTTTAGAGTGGATAGTTGTAGGAATCTATGGGTAGTGTGGCTAGGCCATAGGATAGACATGATGAGGCCTAACCTTAGAGTTATAGCTATTGTATTTTGTATAAAACACATTATATATACATATATATATATATATATATATATATTGATATTTTGATCTCATGAGTTGTACTTGGATTTGGATGTGGATACATGGATATATTTATTTCTAGCACATGTATTTAGCTTTTGTTGTAAATGCTATAGGAAATATGTGATGAGTGCTTTATTTTTTATTAATATTTGATACACATGCATGGTTAAAAATTAAAAGGCAAAAATGATTTGGAAAAGTATAAGTAATCAAAAACAAATTTATTACACACTATATCATGATGGTAAAAAGAAAGAAATGTTTTAAACCATGTAAAATATTTGAACTAAGTTAAAACAAATAATAATCACACTATATCACATTCAAAAGTATGAAAATATTGTAATAAAATGGAAAGCACATGAAAAATCAATGGTATAAAAACAAAACAATTAAGTCAATCACTCATACTAAATCACATTAAGAAGTATAAAAAGAAAGACAAAAATGTAAAATGAAATTAAATTTATCACACTAATTCAAGATGGGAAGTATGAAAATTCTAATAAAATGGTTGTAATCATACATGCAAATAAAAACTAAGATAAAAGTGAAAGATTAATGAAGTAATCATAAAACATACTAAATTAGTCTAGTAGGTATGTTAATGATGTGTAAGTCATAATCAAATACTATTTATCTCAAATTTGATCCATGTGATTTCATTATGACTTGGGTATTGAAATATTTTGTGAGGAGGTTTTAGTCCTATCCATGGCCTTACACTTTAATTCACAAAGGGAACACCAATGAAGTGGAAGCAAATATAAGAATGATTGCAAGAGATGTTTGTATTGTGGTAATTTTTGTAAGAAGACCTGGTCCTATCCATGGTCTTACATTAAAACTCATAAAGGAAAACCCTAAGGGAAATGATCGTTAACAAAATAATATTTCCCAAGGTGAAATATTAGGAATGTTATAAATGAAATGTGGAATGTGAAAATCATGACATAGGCATCTATGAGAAGACCTTAGGAAGAATGAGGCAAACTAGGTACATAGGAGAGACACTAAGAGTCTAGTGACCATAAAAATATAAAGGATACCCATTCACAATAAACATAAAGTTGTATAGGAAAATATGTGAGATACTAATATTGACTCATTTTGTTTATATGAACAATAAAATTATAATGGACCTACCTTCCCACAACATGTTACCCATTATTAAGGACCTTTTACAAAATTGTCAGTCTACTACAAAGATTGGGTACCCATGTGAGAAAGTAGGTAGCATTAAAAGATTTTTTTATTCTATTTTCCAAATCTACTAGCCTATCGCACCCCAATATAACTTGACTCTATCATGATGCCAACTATGGAGTTTGAGATTCAATTAGAAAAAGGAGATGTGTTATGAATCATGTTTTTTAGTGTGATTTGACTTTTGAAATTTGTATGTTGCCTTTTATAATTATTTCCTTTTGTATATATGATTTGGATTTTATATTTTATGGATTTTATAATTCATCCTCCATGTGTATTTAGAATAACCAATATGAGTGATGAAATTGATACACGTGAATGAGCTTTAGACTTTGGTTAAAAGAATCAAAATATATAAAGATATGACTGACTAAACACTTAGGCTTACCTATGAAGCAATATGTTATCTCAAGTTTCAACCATAGGTATGCTTAGTATGTGAAAAAAGATAAGGGAATAAATGGAGATTCAAAGTAGATCAGTAAAATAGGATTACAATTAGATGCCCTATTTTGTAACTAATCACATGGTAAAGAAGGATGGCTAAGTGAATTAAAGTCTGTATAACCAAGTCACAATAATAATTATCTGAGTTGTTGAGATAAGGTATCAAACAATCATTAGGAAATACAAAGACATCCATTAAAGAAATGAAATCATAAATATAAGTGTGTAATCATGGAAATAATTAAAATAGGTCATAAGGAAAGATGAAAGATAATGAAACCATATACAACACATAATGCATAATATAAAGATCCATGTGAAATAGATAAGTGAAACTAGATTTGACACAGTCAAATGATATAAAATATATAAAATTGAATCATAAATCTAATCTAAAAACATAATGAAGGATAAAGTGAAAGAACATCATGTTGTGTTCATAAATATAGATAAATTTATCTATAAATATTATCCATGACATCTGAAATATATTTATGAAGTTGGATCCTTACAGCATCCACAATCTCATCTATCCTTAAGGAAAGCTATAAAAAATACCTCTCACCGAATATCCTTAATAAAAAATGTAGGCATAGTTGAAGATCATGCTCATGAGGGATCATGTGTGTAAATTACTTGAGGAGGGGAATAGATGCCAGAATAAGAATGGTATTTGTGGGGTAAGAAGGTGGCACCACTAATGGGGAAGGAGCCACAGGAGGGGAAGAAATAACCAAAGGTGAATAAAGAGGAGACTTATTACCTAGGTGACCTATGGAAGGATGAAAAGTGGGCACATGAATCATCAAAAGGTGATCATGAAGCCACTACTAGAGAATGCAGTAATGATGGGTATGATGGGTACTGCACTAGTGCTAAAGATAATATACCTCCCCATATTTAGGGATATACTTAGGTAACAACTTGGGAGGAGGTATAGCCTTGTCTTTGGGTTGAGAAAGGGTATGATGTAATGTGTCAATATAGTACCAAAGATTTCAAAAATGGGTGGAAGAATTATTATTTATGCCATGAAAGTAACATATACACTTGTTAGTAGACTTTGGGGGTCTACTAATGGAAGAAGTAGAAGAAGAATCCTTAGAAGACTGATATAACTTTAATTTTCATGTCTAATGATTCTAAACTTTTTGAATATCATAATAAGGTTGATCAGCCCATTGGGTGGGCATGGTATCAAGCTAAGGCAAAGGAAGAATGCCATTACCAAGGTAAGGAAAGGCTAGTGTAGATATTAGCATGGGCTCATCTAAAGGTAAATTAGAATCATATATAGGGTGAGGCTCAGTTAAAGGTAGAGTGGGAGTAAGAACTAGTTTAGGCTCAACTAAGGGTGAAGCAGGGCATGCAAAAGGATTGAGATCAGTATATAACATCTCTAGGAGAAGAAAACTAGAAGGATCCTAATAGCTAGCAAAATGATAAGGATCAATCATGGCATGATCCATGAACATGTTTATATGAGGACCTACTGAGACTAGAGGTGTACCATGAAATCATTCCATCTATACTTTATGAAAATAAAGAAGAATACTAGAATTAGGTACCATGAAATAAGGAACATAAGAAGATGAATAGAAAGATTGAAATAAAGAAGTATAATACCAAAGAATCTCAACATCTCTAACCTAGATAAGTCCTCCTAGAAATGGATCATCTAAAGGATAATAATTATCATAATTAGGTGTATACAAGTTGATAATATGGATAGGTATGATCTATTCATCATAATTCATATGATGAATAAAATGCCTAGTATTGGTTAAGACCATGTATATGTTATTGGTAAGAGGTTAATGCAAGTGTAGTTTTAAAGATGATCAAAGTTAGGAAATGAGATAAAGGAATAGATCAAAAAATTTGATCTTGAATCTGATCTCATTTGGCTCATCATCATTATAATTGAGGAGGTTAAGTGGTATGTTCCCAATGAGTTTGGGGTGACCATTATAACCTCAAGGAGAATTGACATGATAATTGAAATGTTGGTATTCCCTAGATAGGATACTAGGAAAGGGTTCATGGGTATGAATTTAAAATACACCATGGTCTTAAAATTGTTAAAAATTACAAGGGTTTGTGTCTCCTTGAATCTTTTAAATATCACCATTATGGGGTAATTTGATGCATATGTAGGCAGATGAGGTGGCAGCCTGATATGATGAGTCTAAGGTCTACCAAGTGAGATATTATAAGAAAGGGGAAATTTAAATATCATAAATTTTATGAGAACAACAATAGGAGGGATGGTAATAGGAATCCACATGCAACCTAAATGAGCCATTTGAATTTTATCATAGCCTTGACATGTATTATGTGTGGACTTGAGATTTCACTTGAAATATCCAAAAGTTTTAAGGAAATTGAGGGAGGTGATGTAAGTACAGTAACCTTCATCAATAAAAACACATTTAACTTAGAAATCACTAATTTATATGCTAATAAATAGTGGAAAATCATCCACATGAAGTAGAATCTCATATAGAGTCATGGAAGTGATAGGAAACTTAAGGGAAAGAGAAGTGCCCATTATTTCATCAACATGTATGGGCATATCTTCATATTATTTTAATATAATATCTTCAAACACTTAAGGTAGCTTTTCATCCTACTAGGGGAGGATGAGGAATGTTCATTTCATATAATAATTACATCATATATTTTGATAACAGGGGTAGTTTCACATTAGTTCAAGAAAAGTTATCTGAGGTGGGAGATGAGAAATTTACACTATGGGGTCCCATTCATCATAACCCATGAGGGATTTATAGATAGAGGTACATAACGTTATAGGAGCTCTTGGGAAGGAGGGTTAGAACTTAATTCAAACTTATATTGGTAAGATGTGGTTGGATTAGTTTGAGGACAAATAGGTTGATTTTATTTAGATGATGGGATAATTGATTTATGTATTTCTTGTGATTGAGTTGAATAAATATTATTGGAAGGATGAGGAATGTTATTGATGTGTGTAGATGTTTAGAAAATGGTAGAGATAGTGTGAGAGGTATTATCTAGTTAAGATGTTGGAAGTGGTTATATATAAGGTCCTCTTACCCAAATTCTATGAGATGAGATGGAAAAGAATCTTGGATGATGTAAAATGTTTATGACATTTAGTGTGTGTGTGTTGGATTATAATCAATAAAAGCAACTGCCCTTTGTATATTAGTCATACTTACCACATTTTATTTAGTATTAAGGTCTATAATAATTTCAACATTATTTTTGGAAAGAGTAGGCTTGTCATTGCTATCTTGATGCTTAGGAAAAGGATATTTGTATATAGCTAGATGAACATTAGCTTGGTTTAAAGCTTGATTTTTGTTTTGTGTTTCATGAGATTTAAAGGCTATGTCATATGCTTGTTAGCACTTTCAAATGAGTGATTCATGATCAAAGATTAGGCCAAGAAGAAAATCCATAGATAGATTATGTAATTGTCTATAAGTCTCATGAGATTGACCCCAACTTGAATGAAACCACCAAAATTTGTTTGGATCATACCATGATTTCATAGGATGAGTGGGTAAAGATATTAAGGTAGAGGCCTTAGAAGACACTTTTTAAGTTAGGCTAAGGATAATGGTTTATGTACATTAATGTTCTTTTATTGGGAAAATGTCGGATTAGGGGTGATTTTTGGAGGGGGGCATGCTCCATAACATGGTTGGGAGTGATGGTTTGAATGTTGTGAATAGTGTCATAAGTATCATTGACACCATCATTGGTCACATGATAGTTTTTGTTTTTAATGATCATACAAGTTCCCATGAGAGGTTGTGATGGTTCAAATTGGTGGATGAGAAAATATTGGTGCTCTGTTTGGTCAAGGGCTTATTCCAAAGTTCTTGGAGAGAGAGTCCTAACCTGATATTATAACTTGGGGTAGAGAGCATTAGTAAATAGATGAAAGATATTATCATATACCATTTTATGATCACATTTAATAGATAAATTATTCCATTTTTTTAAATAAGTCTCATGCCATTTTAGTTTCAAGATGCTTATAATTGATGAATTGGGCTAAGATATTCTCAAGGGGATCACTAGTTTGAAACTCTTATACTAGGGATTTAACCAAATCTTCCAAGCTAGTGATAGAATGATATTTTAGTTGATTATACCAATATAAAGCATCTTTAGATAATGTTTTAGATAGTATATTTGTATCATCAAAGGTATTAAGTTTGACCCAATCTTTATATAGTTTGCCAAATGTTTTTAAATGTAATGTGGGATCAGTGGACCCATTATAATTGATGGTAAGTGTGATACCTCCTATATCTGTATTGGTAATTTTAGGTATAAGAGGTTAATTTTGGATATTTTTAATCATTTTATTAATGAGTTATGGTTGAGTAATGAGGTTACCATGAGAATCCCTAAGGGAGGAATTTATATTTTGCACTCCCCATGAAACTAGTTAGGGTTGATTTTGAAGGTGAATGAGATGATTCTTCATCTACGTCATTTAATTGGCATTATTGGTTTGAAAAGTGTTTATTTGATTGAGTGTTTATAATAAGATTTGATGAGTTTGGGTAGTATTTTGACTAGTGTTCACAACATGTGAAGCATTGGCATTAGTATTAGTGGTTTGGGTTATACTAAGTATTGGTATGTGTAGTACTAGTGACATGAGAAACATTGGTAGAAAAGGAATCACTAGTATCATGATTGGCATGTGTATCAAAAGATTAACCAGTGTAATGATTAGTATTAGAATAAAAATAATAACTAGTAGCATGATTAGCATTGGTATCAAAGGATGCACTAGTGTATTTATTGAGGAGGAGGATCTTTAGAAAGGGCCCACTAGATGTTGAACCTACCATGTTAGTGGAGATACTTGGCATGGAGGTTGAAGAGGTCATAAAATAAGAATTTATGGTGTGGGAATGAATCAAAATAAAAGGGAAAGGTTGAGAATTAAGTAAATTATCACATCTAAATCCATAAGACAATGTAATGGAGGGTGAAAAAGGTTCTTCTAATTGAGCACTTATCATCAAATTATAAATGGTTGAAGGGTCTTTTCCTATATGTTGAGGAAAATCATTAATAAAGAATAGAATTTTAGGTGTGTACTCTAATTTAACATCATATTCTAAGGATAATAGAGTATTATGAACTAATGATTAATGAAGAGAAGTTTCATAATAGGTTTTGTGAGTGGCAATGTGCACATTGATATCATCTAGAGTGGAAGCCACAAATTGTTTTAGGGGAACCTATTCAAATGAGTAACGCTCATCATGTTTGTTATATTCAACTACATATTATCTTTAAACAAAAAATTGATGATGAGAAAAGTAAGTTAAAGAGGTGATGAATATCAAAATCAAGAAACAGGATACAAAATCAAACTAGTTAATTGTTCAATGAAACATGAAACAAAATAGAGAAAAAGAGAACATAGTCATACAAGTCAACTATGTACTACAAAATAAGGAATAGACCAAGAAATAAGAAGATAGTTGGATAGGTTGAATATGTAATATTTAGACAAGGAATAGGCTAAGAAATAAGAATACATAGCTAAATAGATTGACTATGTATTGCTTAGATAAGGGCTAAAAATGAATATAAAGAGACACAATCAGATAGGTCAACTATGTACTAAAGGTAGATATTTTTAATCACTTATAAGAGACTATGTTGAGATAAATGATATTATTCTAAAATAGATAAATGTTTTTCATGATAATATCTAAGCAAATAAAATTAAGTACATAATCAATTGGTCAATGTAAATGATCTAATTGGAACACACAATACAAACATTATACAAATGGTGGCTAATACAAGTTTTGTAATGTAAAATACAATGATAAAAGAGAAATAAACAACTTAAATGTAAATGCTAACTAACTGGTCATTCCTAAGTGTTATTAATTTATAATAAAGTTAAATTTTAATGTGATTAGGAAGTTGGTTGTAATGAGGAACTATAAAGCAATATAAGGCTAGTTTTAGGAAGTTTAGTTTAATAGGGATTCGTATTGGCAATGGTATTGGATTGGTATTGGGGCTTACCCCCTCATTTCACAATCCTATAATGATAAGTGTGTCAGGTGCTATGCCAATATATACTATCAACTAATTATTTATACTTGGCTAGAAAACCAATTCGGCTTCCCTCTTAGTGATGAAATCCAAGTAGGTAGACCTTGGCAAGACAAATGTTTAATTTTTTTATATGTAAATTGATTTGTAAGTGTGTGTAAAATAAAAAATAGTGTGACTAAATTATTAATTATAAAAACTACCTAATTATTCTATGTTTGTTACTCTAAGCATACAAGCAACTGAAAGGAAAGGTGAATTAATTACTACCAAAAAGAGGTTAATTCTTTGAATGTGAATATTATAGAGTCAGCATAGGTAACATTATATGTATATAGTGTAGAATAAATTTGATTAGGTTATTATTTTTCTATATAAGTAAGATTTGGAAGGACATAATCAAATAGGTTGACTATGTCTTTTAGAGAGAAGATAGGTTATAAAATGGTGTCGAGCTAGTTAACCTAGTTGGATGTAAGGCTATAGTTTTACAAACTATAAACTTTTGAAAATAGTACTAAAAGAGAAGAATTAAAGTGATATAGAGAGTAATAATTAACCTTGGTGGGTTGGAAGATGTTTATATTGAAAAATTATACTAACAGATTTGATCAGTTTGATAGAATTTACAAAACCTGTGTTGATAAAGAAGTTATGAATAAAATCAACTAGCTTAAATATGTTTATAGGCCTATATGCATAAAGAGGGGAATTATGAATAGATTCAATTAGTTTGACTATGTATACAAATATATAACTAAAAAATAAGATTGTGGTGAACTGATCAATCTAATCACCTGTATATAGAGAAGACTTGCACAAATAAAACATAGTCATTTTGGAATGACTATGTGTTAAACATGCATACAGACTGTTAGAACTACATTGATAAGTTTGATACATTACTGTAAAAATAGAAATATATAATATGATGGTAAAATTAAAGTTTGAAATAAAACCTACAAGGGTTTGATTCACCTCAGGTTCACTAGAATATATACAAAGGGAAATGCAATTGATCTATTAATTAATCCTAGCTTGAAGAAGATAAATCCTACTTACACTTCAGATTATTGATCCATTAGCTATTAAATATCATGACCAATATGGATCTACTATACCTAACCAAAGGATCTCTTATCATAATAGCATCACTAGAGAGGGTTCTAAAGCCTCTAGTCAAGCAACACCATGCAATAACTCTAGTCAAGCAACACCATGCAATAACCCTAGCCTGATATGGAAATAGGGATGAATATTTTAGGCTTTCTCACTTGACTTATTTATTTGGTTCTCTCAGTAATTTTCTTTGTGAGTTACTTGTGTTTTCTAGGTGATTAATGAGTAAGTGTTGATCTTGTATATATACTAATCCCTTTTGAAAATATCTCACACTAAAACACTTAGGCCAACATTTAGGATATGTTTCATTTGCAAATTAGATGATGTTTGGGCACTATAAACTTAGTTTAAAAAGGGAAACATGTGTCGACATAAGTGTTTATCGAGGATGCAAGTGTCTAAGAAGCTACAAAATAAGTATAGATCTAAAATTGGTAGTGAAGGATCATGATCAAGTTTATATCATTTTTCATAGTTTAAAAGGCTTGATCATTAGATTAGTAGTGGTTGGACTAAGATAGTGAATGTGATCCTTTTTTTGTATTTGTAATGTCTTATAACTGAAGGGCACAACCATTATAGGTATTTTCTAAGTGTATAAGACTAAAGTGTTATATAATTCATATTTAGTGTCTATAGGATTGCATAGTATAAAGGGAAGTGCAATTGCCTCACCCACTAGAGTTTATTTAGGTCAAATATTGTATTCATCTTATGCTTCATTTTTTATTTCATCATTCTCTTTATGTTCATAATTTTTTACATTTTAATTCCATCATACTACACCTTTGTTTTATTAAGAAAACTGGTGTGTAAAAATCATTTAACAACTACTTATTGAGATAAGCCTATAAGATTCATGTTGGTGAAGCCTAGGGTGTAATATCCACTTGATTTATATATCATATTATTAACATATTTGGTTTAGTATCAATCATTTTGTGTCTATATTTCAATTTATAATTGGCACTAAATAAAGTATTATTAGTGGTAAATGTATCTTAGTTCCCTTTGAAGAATACATTTGAAAAAGGAAATAGAATCAAGATATCATAATCATGGCCCATCCTTATAAATAAGATTCACGTATATTAGAATATATATTTCATGAGCTTGAATAAGGATAAGATAAAATCTCTATTTTGATGATCAATCTTGATTGGTCAGAGTCTATCATGGGGATTCTCATAGATAATCTTAGTGTTTCTATAGAGGTGATGAAAGAAAATAAGGAGGACATTTCCATGTTTGATAAGGTGGAATAATAACCCCTTTCTAACCAATATCCACACCCATCCAAGGCCAAGTAATATAGATATTTAACCATATGATGGATATGTGAATTTAGATAGTTTACACCATTGACTAGCCCAACTATAGGTGTAATTTAGTTTGCATATGATTAATGAAAATGAAAAAAACATATTTTATGAGGTTAAAATTAACCAATCATGATTTAACTTGGTTTGAGAGATATGTTATTACTTTGTATGTTAATAAACTTCCTCCCATCACTAAGTGGGATGATTTTAAGATGTTAATCAAGAAGTATTTTTATCCTATTTATTATTAGGAAGATATCTCTATGTATTAGGAATATCTTAGGAAAAATAAAGGATAAATGTGAAATAACACAAAAATTAGCTCTATAATATATAAGTGGGAAATTATATAGGAAACCATGAAATCATGATGAAGTATGTCAATGTTCTTCATATCCATTTAAGGATACTTTTCCTCTTGGACAAGCCTAAGGATGTAAATGGGGCTTGTTCTCAAGCTCACTAGCTATATATGGACACAAATAATGTTATATGTACCTTTAAAAACACTTCCAAGCAACAAGGTGGCTCCAAGAAAAAGTTTAAAGGTAAAAAAATGTAATCATTGTAAGATGGAAATTATGAGCAAATAGATTTGATTATGCAATTTAACCAAAATATCAATCTACTTCATAATTTAGATCCATCAAATTATAATGCAAGCAAAATAGAAATTTAAAAAAAAATAGTATAACCTAAATCTAAATGCTCCAAACAAGATGCAAAATAATAAAAAGTTTTATTAATTATGGATTATGGAATACTTAGCAAATACTTAGATTTTTGCATGATGGCATGATATTGGCTTGATCAATGACTTTGAGAGCATCGATTGGTTGATATCATGAAGACTTGGAGATATTATGTGTATGCCAATTAGTTTATAAATAGATAGGGTGTATATTTAAATAGTCCATGGAGGGAATATCAATGGCCAATATTCAAAGTTTGGATAGGAGCATTCATGGTGGATGTTTGTCCAAGGAATTAAAATTTCCTTGGAAGCCTCTAGAATAGAGGCTTATAAAGATAAAGGGGATAAGATAGATATGACTCAAGAATTGGATAATTATAGAATATGTTAGGGGATACTAAATATTAGTAAATTATTAGGATGAGTGATTAGATAGGTGATTAGGGACTAGGGATGTAGGAAAGCCTAGGAGTAGGCTAGGGTAGGTGGGATTGGAATTTAAAATTTCAATATAATGAATAAGTGGGATTAGTTAGTGGATAGTAAGGGATTAGGTGAATTAATTGATTTTTGGGGTAGGGATAAGGTTATCATTATAAATAATAATGAAGGGGAATGTCAGATAAAATTATAAGAGGATTAATAAAATTAGATGGGATTAATGATCATTAAATAAAATTAAGGATGTTAGTGCCAACTAATAATAATATTAGTGATGATAAATGAAGCAAGTGAATTTATATGTATAAATTTTTCCCCTCTTTCAAAGGGTATTATTATTGGATGAAGTGGAATGAGGAATGCTCTTTCAATGAAGAAAGACATGAGACATATTAATGCTAGTAGATGATGTAAGTGGACATATAATTCCCCCTCAAGGGGACATGTAGGGAGGAAGGAGATGGATGGCCACTTGAAAGAAGAAACAATGGATGGGTTGTATGAAGAGAGAATGGGATGGGATGTTGGATTTAAAATAGTTGATGAAGAATATTAACTCAGCCTGAGTAGTGAGATATAAATTAATGGTGTCCTTAGTAAAGACATATGCATAGGGAGTGGAAATGACTATGTCATAGTTATCGACATATCCCAAGAAAGAATTAGCTATAACATAATGATGATCAAGGACACATGTTAGGGAGATATGTATACCAAGATGAGACTAATTTGATAAAATTAATGATGAGTGCAGCTCAAGGCTAAAGCCAAGTGATATGATAAAAGGGATGAGAGAGAATAAATGATATGATCAAGTGACCAAATAATGAAGGAGGCATGAAAATGGTGGCCAAGATATCTATTGGCACTAAATGGTTTCCAATTTTTGCCTACATAGTCTAAAAAAACCGCAGGATAATGTAGTTTAGACTTGGGATGATAGAGGATGATGATGGTGATGGATGTAAGACATGTTAGCTTTTAGATAGATGTTGGGTGTGATGATAATTGGTTTGAGAGTTGTGTTGATTTTTTTATGATTAGAGATATGTTATATTATTGATGAAAGGATATAGATGTGATCATAAATGACATGGAGGAATTATTGGATATTAAATGATTAGACTTGTATGATCAACTTGAAGACAAAGGACTAGGATAAATGATTGGATATGGTTATTAGAAGTTATGATAGGTGATAGAGGATAGGAATAATGATAATTGTGTCAATCCATAATTGATGTAATAAGGCTCAAGATATTCTAAGCAATATGATGTAAATATATAACTAGGCACTATGCCACGTGATATAAGTATGACCAAGAGGAAATTATGCCAAAATTCATGATTATAAAGGGGGAAAGATAAAAAACTTTACATCATCAAAGGAACCTAAAACATCATTTTGGATTTTGGTGTCATCATATTTTTAGTACCCAAAATTACAATAAATCAATTGAGCCCTTGTCAAGTGTAAATGCCTAAGTCCTCAGCTCAAGTCATATTTTTGAATGTTCATTATATGCCAAGTTTCATGTTAAATTGGTTAAGACTTAATTCAGTCATTACTTAGTACTTATAAAGCCTTAGGGTCTTTGGGTTTTTTGTCAAAACATTTTTCCTAACAAAAATAAGTCTTTGGGATTTTTGTTCATGCAAAAAGTTTGAAGACTTATTTTCATTAAGCAAATTATCCTCAACAAAAAACTTGATAAAATTGCATTGTTTTGAGAAAAATATAAATCCCTTATTTGTTTCAAACATTTTTCTTGCACAAAAAGTATTAAGGGTTAATTCCTTCATACATTTTTCCCATTCAAAAATCTTTAAGGGTTAATTCCTTCTATAGACACTAAAAAACTGCACATGATGGTTTTATATGTCAAACTAACCCCTAGACCACTTCAAGACCCCTTAGGGACTATCCCACAACCTATTAACCAAAAAAATTATTCAAGTTAGTTGACTATCTAAACTAACTAACCCACCTTGACCAAACTTAATCTTACCCCTCAACCACTGATGGTCACCCTAACTACCAACGGTTAGGCTTGACCACCAACAGTCAGGTTCTAACTACCTGAATAGTCAACTCTAATCAACTCTAGATTAATTTTTTATATTTATCTTGTCTAATTTATACATGAGACAATGCATGCAAAATATAAATTTAAACTTCTTATTGAACCTCTTTTTAACCTATTGTTTCACCTCTCCTTCCTTCTTATAAAAATAGAGGAGGAGGAGGTGAAAGGGATCATCATCCACATTCAGAATCAGAACCTCTTACATCAAAATGTATTTTTTAGGTATTCTTCTAGGGAACTAATAAGTTCAATAAATATCCAAAGTATTGACATCTATTGACCAACATCTAAGTATTATTACTCTATTAAAATTACTCTAGACTTCATCAATAAGTTCTCAACCACACACCTTGACGCTTCTTTAAATTAGCAACCAGCAAGCTAAGTATTTATTTTCACTAATTAGTTACTTTTTTTCTATTTTGCAACCAACCTAGCCAAAACCCACTTTCCATAATCCCATTTTGCAATCTCATCAAACCAATTTCTTAAACTAGGCCAAAATCATAGTAACCGTTGATAGTCACCCTAATCATCGATGGTTTATCCATACATGTAAATGGTTTCCAACCACCGAAAGTCACCCTAACCATCGATGGTCACCCCAACCACTAATAGTCACTATGTTGAAAACAAATAACAAGCTATTTTCCCCCATTAGACCTCAACCAAGTCTAACTTTTTACTTCTCTACCTGATCATAGAACCTCACCCTATTTTATGGACCACAATTGATTTATTTATCATTAATACCGGTCTATTTATTAATATAGTGATTCAAATTCATTTATCAATCACTTCTTGTATTTCATTTCAGTATCTTATGTGATATATACAAGTACTTTATCTTTCTCTTTTAGAACTTGATTGTTTAAAAGTGTGGATTGATAGCCTCCAAGGAAGTTCATGCTTCTTAGATCTATCTTTCTAGGCAATCCACCCTACTATCTAACTAATCAACCATTTATTTGAGTGCTTTATTAAATATAGATCATTCCACTTAAGCCAAAAAGGAGTATCTACAATTGTTTAGATCAACACATGCACAACATATCAGGTTCTACTAACCATACCCTTTTCAAGTTTATTTTCTCTTTCTTCCAAAGAAAATAATAAAAATTTCTCTAAAACATTTGAGTACACCCAATGGGACCATTGATTCTTTTTTTGGGTTCATAGTTATATCTAGGTGTTTGTTCTCCTTATCTTTTTGCTCATACAATGAAATCAAAATTTCATCTTGGGCTTAAAATTAATTGCATATATTTTTTGCTTGATTATTTTAGCTCACATAACTTAATTAATCAAGTGAATTAATATTAGTTTCACTCTTATTACACACAAGACAAAACCACTTACACTTAATAAAGCATAAAAATATTGACATAAGGCCCAACTGGGATTTCATCACTTAGTGATCACCTTTCTTGACCATCCTACTTGAATTTCATCACCAAAGGGAGAACCAACTCAGTTTTCTAGTTAAGTATAATCTTTGACAATCAGTATATCTCAGCTAAGCACCTAACACCCTTATCACTATGGTGTGTGAAGTGAGGGGGTAGGCCACAATATCAAGCCACATATTGATTTCTAATACAAATCCCATTGAGAGCTTAAACACAACCTAAAACCAACCATAGACTTCTTTTCTAATACCTACTCTATAATCTAATTTGAGTCACACAATTCTTAAAAATTAAGGCATAAGCCACAAGAAAGACAAAAAATAACCTTAAGATTTAAAGTGATTTAGTGTGTTTTTTGTTTCCTTAACTATTTTTTGTTTTCTCTTTGTTTGAGTAGTGAGATTGCTTATATCTTCCTCCTTTCCTTATCTACATGTTTTTAACTAGGCAATAACTAAGAAACCAAGCAAATCAAGACCCACCTCTTAATCATTTGTCTTTTTCTTCTCCCTCATCCATGGAGTACATCTTAGATGCAGAGAGTTCTCCCCATCTTTCAAGAAGTATTACCATCCCTTGGATGGTTTCCCAAGGTGATGAAAATTTTGCCACATTTATAGATAATAACCCCATAGCTCTCCAATATTACCTTAACACCATATCCCATCATACCCTTACTTTAATTCCACCTATTAACCTACCTTATGGCATACCATCCCACCTTATGGGTAAAACTTCTATTTTCACCATCTCCACCCAACCTTTAGTCACCTAGGCATCATCCTCTACCAATAACCCTATTGATACCACCATCCAAAACTAACTCACTCAATCGAACAATGTCTAAGCACCTTCTTCCCCAACTAACAACCCTCCTAGTATTGGAGTATCCTAGCTATTGTGCATCAGTACTTCCCTTACCATACGAGTACCCTATACTTGTGTCACCACCATTCCCCTTATTCTGAACCCACTTAGCTCCATTCCATTCTAGAGTGTAGTTGTCCCCATACCTTCTACCCTTCCACCCATCAGTACCAAAGTTACCACCTACCCTCTATCTATTAACCCAACCATACTTCCTACCCAACCTATGTTATTTTCTCAATAGGTACCTATTACACCAAACCTAAGCTACATACCTAACCCATAAGGGTATATACCTATACCTTCCACCCAACCACCTATCTCCATGTATTCATATGTGACATCATCCCAACCACCCATATCCACATACTAATATGTGGCATCATCTCAACCCCCCACTAACTATATATATGTTATAGCTACCCAAACCCAACATAATCTACCTTACAACCACAAGGGTGCAAAAACACAAACCAACCTTGTCAAAATTTTAATGGATAAAATGTCTAATTTAGAGTCATCTATTTTTGGAGCTCATAATATTTTATCATATGACCAAATTTTTAATGAAAAAATTCACCATTCAACCCTATCCTCCTCAATGGGAACTTCCCAAATTTCTAAATTTAAAAGTAAGGAAGACCCTCCTGAGAGAATTTAGGCACTGATGCTATTTGATCACCTACAATCATGCTCTCCTTATTTTTACCTTCCCCATGTCTCTAATCAGTCTAGCACTAGATTGGTATAGTTCTATAACAAAGAACTCCCTCTTTTTTTTCACCTAGTTGCTTCAAAATTTCTTGGATCACTTTTTTATAAACATCTCCAAGAACGTTTCCATCATCGATCTCTACTCCATTTAGTAATTTGATGATGACTCCATAGCCAACTTCATATCCCATTAGAAAATCTTGATAAACTAACTCTCTTTCTCTTTGCCCCAACCCAAACTAATTGAACTCTTTACTTGGGCTTATTCCTAACACATTTCTTCTACCTTATGGGCTCAAAGCTTCAATACCTTTGATGAGGATTTTACCATGGCATGAAAACTAGAAAATAGAGCCATTGATGAAGGAAAACTAAAGTTGAGAAACAAGAACTATACCTTCAAATCAAATGAGGCTTCCTCCTCTAAGCATAACAACCAAACCAACACAAACTCCAAAAATAAGGGAACTATAAATATAGTCATCCTTAAGACCACCCTTCCACCTATTTTTAACCAATCTCACTCTTCCAATTCCTCTAATCAAAATACCAAGAACCCAAATCACAATGCCCAAAGGCAATTTAATCTACATGGGGAGTCATATGCTTTGGTCTTAGATAAATTGTTAAAATCCAACATCATACATCTCCCTTTGATCAAACCTCTACAATAATTTGATTCCTCCCATCCTGTAACTTGTTGGTATAAGGAGAATAAATTATGCTTCTTCCACTAAGTTATTGGACATGATAGTAGGTGTAATACCTTAAATAATGTTGTTCAAACTCTCATTGAAAAGGGGTAACTTGTATTGGATAACTCCAATGCATCCCTGAACCAATCACTTGATATTTTTAGATAACCATTTCCCAACCATGTTCCTTCCACCAAAAAATAAAATAAATTGGAATCCTCTCATAATCATGAGGCCCATACTGTCAACATGGTTCTCGATAAACTTACTACTAAGGAGACTATCGACTGAATCATCTTTTCCCCTAATCCACTTATTGAGGTAGTGAAGTCACCGAACTCTCCTCTCATATGCACATTAGAGGTGGAAACCATTCCCACTTTATCATTTGTATCAATCATATAATAATCCACTCTCCCTTTAGTGATCACTCTTAGGGAATAAACCCTTTTGCCTACACTTCCCACCAAGGAATTACCTTCCCAAACCTTAGAACCTATTAATTAGGAAATGGATGAGGTCACCATTCCTCCATCTCAACCCCTAGGCCTATCTTCTAAATCTACTACCGAAGGGCTTACACCTATAAACCTTTATTTAGACTAGTTAAAAACATAGAATTCATATGTGATCCTAATCTAGATCGAGCCACCTTTTAACAATATCTTGGGCTCCCTTTTATAACCAAATATGAACCTTATTCATCAAAACAACCTACCCTTGCCACTATAAAACCTAATTTCACCACAACTGAGCCATTATAAATCTTCACCTACCAAACCATACCTAAACTGCCCAAACAAACCCTACTTAATAAACCAAGCCACCTTTTACCATTCCAACCAAGCCTACCCAAAACATTGGCATACTCCTTACTCAGGACCCTACTCACCCTTAATTTAAATTGGAATTAATTTCACCAAACCCACTAAATAAACCCCAAATCAAGACAATGAATAAGGCAAAACCACCTAGAAGCCCAAAATCCAAAACTCTACCTCCCCTCCCCACTTTACTCTCTATGTTAGGACCTCATCCCTCTACCTTAATTGGGAAACCAACCATCCCAATAAAAACCCAACCACCACTTTTGGTTATGACATTAGTCATACTTTCATCCACATCTATTTTCATTAAACCACCCATAACCAAACCCATTATCTCCTGATCATCTATAATCAAACCACTTACTTCTCAAACATCTACTTCAAAACCTTCTAACTCCAAGATATCAACCTCTCTATTGAAACTAAAACCTTCTGCCGAGAATGATTATTTACCCAAAACCTATACCACCAAGCATACTTCTAAAACCTTTACTGAATCAACTACTAAACTATGAGGATCCTTCTTGAACAAGTTATTAGATAATTACAAATACAAAAAATAAACTATGAAAATTAGAAATATATTGACTCAAATAAGTAGAACTGAATTACATTGGCCAAATTTCAAAATCATTAGTCTCTTCAAGGGTACAACCTTCTTTGAGTAATCTTAATATAATAAATTCATGTATGCCTTCATTGGCCTCAACACTTACTTCTATACTAAGTCTAATCTAAGCAACTACTACTTCCCATGAATGTGAGATAAAACAAAATGCTCTTGATATGACTTATAAAGCATATACATCCATATCAATTATTATACTAACAAATTAAAGAGAAGGGGTAGCATGGGTTCTTAACATCCCCTCCCTCTTTGAAAAATCTTTGTCCTTAAAGCTTCAAATGTGGGAATTGGTGTTGAACCTAAAATAGTGGTTCCCATGTGGCATCTTATAGTTATATTCCATGCCACTAAATTAAAACCTTTGTGATGGAGTGGGAACAAATTTGGTATGTGCACCTATCCAGGATTGCCTCCAATTGAAGAAGGATGGATCCCTCATTATCAAACTCTGGTAAAATAGTTTACACTCTAATATTTGTGCCAAGAACTTTTTGTAGACAAGAGACATGAAATACTAGGTGAATTTAGGAAGAAAGTGGGAGATCCAACTTATAAGCAACTGACCCAATCTTCTAGAGAACCTTACAAGGTCCATAGAACTTGGGAGATATATTATGACACCCTTTGAATTTTAAGGAAGATTTTTTGTATAAATACAAATCAAGGAAAACTATATCACCAACTTGAAAAGTGCACTCAAAATGGTGTTGATCGACCTATTGTTTCATTCAATTTTGTGTCATATGAATATTTTCCCATAAAGTGTTGAGGATCTGATCTTGGGTTCAAAGAATAATGTTAATTGATTAAACTAATGAACTACTAGGGATATATAAAAGGAGCACTAGTGGTGCTTGACCATAGACTACTTCATATGGAGTCATTTTAGTTGAGATGTGGTAGGAGGTATTGTACCACCATTCAGAAAGGGGAAGCCACTTCACCCACTAATGTTGTTATTTTGAGGTAAAGCAATGAAGGAAATATTCCAATCATTTATTGATAATTTTAGTATGGCCATCCATTTGTGGATGATACCTAGAGCTCATCTTTAGTTGGGTTCTAGTGTGTCAAAATAGTTGATGAAGGTTGCATCATAATTTAAAATAGTGGATGAAGGAATGCCATTAAAATGGGAAATTTGGTCTAAGAAAAAAATTTGCCACTATAGAGGTAATATAGGGGTGGATAATGTTAAGGTATGGAGCTAAAAGCTTTACCCATGAGCAAGTACTGAAGTTATTGGAAGTCCACAGTTACCATCGATGGTCAGGGACAGACCAAAAGCTACCAGCATTAGTAGTAAGTTAGCCGACGTCGGTCATAGGTAGGCATACAGGGACTGACATCAGTCACCTATGTGTCCAGGATCTATTTTCATGTGAGAATAGAATGTTTGCATGATGAGATCAACTATTGGTGTTGAGTCTGAGTTTCTATTTTAAATAGAACTAATTAGAGCCCTTGATTAGGAGGTGCATCTAGTGGCTATAATTGTATGCTCATGAATATCTAAAGTTATATATTAGGGATAGATCTTCATAGCTTAGAGTAAGAGAAAGTGTGATAGAAACAACTATTATTATAGAATAGTATTGTAATTGAGAGAGAGAACTCGTGAGGGAAAGAGATCTAGAGAGAGATCTGTACATATGAGAGAGGTGTGGAAGAAAAGAAGTTTCTTCAATTGTAATTCCTTCTATAAAGAGTTTAATATAAGTTTTCAGGGTGGTTTCTTGTATCTCTTGTTCTTTGCTATTTCTAATTCTAGTTACTTGTCATTATGATTTAATTCTGCATATAATTGCTTTCATATAGTAATTAATTTTGTTGATTGATCCCCAACAAGTGATATTAGAGCCTGGTTGTAGGTTCAGAGCTTGATATCCAACAAGTGGTATCAAAGCTCAGTTTGACTAACAGGTGTTTCAGATCTGGTTAGTGTGTATTGATTACAGGTTACTCACAAGGATTTCTATTTGAGTGGGAGAAGCAATGGCAGAAGAAAGTAAACTTAGAATGGAGCAGTTTAATGGAAAGAACTATCAATTATGGAGAATGTAGATAGAATATTATCTATATCAAAAAGATCTATACTTACTGTTAGGTGGGATTGCAAAGAAGCCCACAGACATGGATGATGAAGAATGGGAATTTCTTGATAGAAAGGCTCTTGGATCTATAAGATTGAGTCTAGCATCTACTATGATATCTAATTTATCACAGGCAAAGTCTACAGTAGAGCTAATGACTACTTTAGCAAATTTATATGAAAAACCCTCAGCTTCAAATAAGGTATATCTTATGAAGCAGTTATTTAATTTGCAAATGCAGGAAGGTGGATCTATATCTAATCATCTAAATGATTTCCATGGAATTGTGAATCAATTAAATTCAGTAAAAATAGTGTTTGATGATGAAATTAAAGCTCTATTAATCTTATGCTCTTTACCTGAGAGCTGGGATAGCTTGGTAATGGTAGTTAGTAATACTGCATCTGCTTCAAATATTTTAAAAGTAGATGATGTTAGTGTAATCTTTAATGAAGAAATTCACAAGAAAAGCATAGAGGAGACATCAGGGAACGCTTTAAGTTTTGAGAGTAGGGGAAGGTAGAAAGAGAAGAGCAAGAAAGGGAGATCAAGATCTAAGTCAAAGATGAGAGGAAGATCCAAATTTAGAAATGGTAGGAGGACAGCCTGCTGGAATTCTGGAAAGATGGGGCACACAAGCAAAGATTGCTGGTTAAAGCCTAAAGAAGATAGACAGCATGATGATAAAGAAGAAGCAAAGGTGGCAGGTATTGTTACACAAAATGCTCTTATATTCTCTTTGCATAATAATATAGAATCTTGGGTTTTAGATTCTGGTGCATCTTTCCATGCAACCCCCAATAGAGAATATTTCAGTGACTATGTCCATGGAGACTTTGGAATAGTTTACTTAGGGGATGATGAGCCTTGCAAAATTGTTGGCAAAGGAAAAGTGCAGCTTAAAATGCAGAATGGAAACACATGGGTGTTGAGAGATGTCATGCATGTTCCCAGCCTGAAGAGGAATCTGATTTTTGCAGGAAAGTTAGGGGATGAGGGTTGTATAGTAACTCTCACAGTTGAATCTTGGAAGGTTACCAAGGGTACACTTGTATTGGCCAGAGGTAAGAGAGTAGGTAGTCTCTATTTATGTAATTGTATTACTAATAATTCTCCTTTTATATTATCTACTTCAGATGTAGATGCAAAGCTATGGCATTAAAGGCTTAGCCACATGAATGAGAAGGGAATGACAATTCTTAAGTCAAAAGGTACGTTTCCAAATTTGAAAAGCATAGATCTAGATTTCTATGAAGACTATATTTTTGGAAAATAGAAGAGAGTGAGTTTTCTCAAGACTGAGTCAACAAAGAATAATCACAAATTGCAGCTTGTTCACATAGACGTGTGGGGACCAGCTCAAGTTACTTCTATTAGAGGATCATAGTACTATGTTTCCTTCATAGATGATGCTACAAAAAAGGTATGGGTCTATTGTATTAAGAATAAATTTGATGTTTTTGACACATTTAAGATTTGGAAAGCTATGGTTGAGAATGAAATAGGTAGGAGATTGAAGTGCATTAGATCTGATAATAGTGGTGAGTTCTACAGCCACAAGTTTAACTAGTATTGTTATATGCATGGGATTCATAGGCAAAGGACTGTCCCAAGAACACCTCAACAAAATGGAGTTGCTAAAAGGATGAACAAAAAAATCATGGAGCGTGCAAGGTGTATGAGATTGCATGCTGGATTGCCCTTAGAGTTTTGGGTAGAAGTTGTGGATACTACAGTTTACTTGATTAACAGAGGACCCTCTACAGCTCTAGATGGTGGAATTATAGAAGAGGCATGAATAGGTAAAAAGATAGATCTATCATTTCTCAAAGTTTTTGGTTGTGAAGCCTTTGTGTACGTTGATAAGGAAAATAGAAAGAAGCTGGATGCTAAGTCTATGAGGTGCACATTTATTGGCTATGGCTCTGATGATTTCGGATTCAAGTTTTGGAATCTTGGAACTAACAAAATAATTAAGAGCCATGATGTTGTTTTCAATGAAAAAGTGATGTATAGTGATCAGCTTAAGAAGTTGAATCAATTTGAGCAGAGCAATGGAGAATTGGATGAGGTGAAGGTCCAAAATGAGCTCACAGGAAAGAAAAATCACAAACAAGAAAACATAAATACTGACGTCGATTAGGCAGGAATCGACGTCGACCGTATAGAAACCAATGTCGATCACACAGTGACTGACGTCGGTTAGGAAGAACCGACGACAGTCAGTTATAGGCCTAGAAGTGATCGAGGTTGGTCACTATCAGAGAATTTGGGCAGATAGAGTGTTGTGAATGAGTCTCAAACACCCATCAAGAGGTTAGACAGGGTAAGTAAACCTCCAATTTGATATTCCCCTTCATTATTCTATTTATTACTTACTAATGGTGGAGAACTAGAAAGTTTTGATGAAGCAATATAGGTGGAATCCAAGAGTCAGTGGGAGCTAGGCATGAATGAGGAAATTGATTCCTTGAAAGAGAACCAAACATGGGATTTGGTTGAGTTGCCAGTAGGAAAGAAGACACTAAAGAATAGATGGATCTACAAATTGAAAGAAGGTGAGAATGGACAGATGAGATATAAGGCCAGATTAGTAGTGAAAGGATTTGCACAAAAACCAGGTATTGATTTTGGTGAGATTTTTTCTCCTATTATTAAAATGACTTCTATACGGACTGTACTGTCTTTAGTTGCTATTGAGTATTTGCATCTTGAGCAGCTTGATGTTAAGATAGCATTTCTTCATGGAGATTTGGATGAAGAAATATATATGGATCAGCCGGAAGGATTTGAGGTCAAAGGTAAGGAGAAACTTGTGTGCAGATTGAAGAAAAGCTTGTATGGCCTCAAGCAAGCTCCTAGACAATGGTATCTGAGATTTGATAGGTTTATGACTGAGCATGGCTACAGTAGATGTCAATCTGATGATTGTGTGTATTTTAAAAGATTGGATAATGGTAGATATATTATTCTGTTGTTGTATGTAGATGATATGCTAGCTGCAGGATCACACATGCAGGATATCTCTAAGCTTAAGGTGAAATTAGCTCACACATTTGCCATGAAAGATTTGGGAGCAGCTAAGAAAATCCTTGGCATGAATATTAAGAGAGACAAAAAATCATAGGTTGATTTTGTCTCAAGAGGATTATGTGAACAAGGTGTTGAAATGGTTTAATATGCAAGATGCAAAACTGGTAAGCACACCTATGGCTAGACACTTCAACTTGAGTAAAGAACATTGTCCTAATTCACATGATGAGGTAGAGTACATGAATAAAGTTCCATATGCTTCTACAATTGGAAGCTTAATGTATGCAATGGTTTGTACTAGGCTTGATATTGCCCAAGCAGTGGGAGTTGTAAGTAAGTATATGGCCAATCCAGGAAAGGAACACTGGAAGGTAGTTCAGTGGATCCTTAGATATCTGAGAGGGACTAGCAGTAGGCATTTGTGTTATGGAGGTTCAAATACTTCTCTACATGGTTATGTAGATTCAGATATGGTAGGTGATTTGGATGGTAGGAGGAGCACCATAGGATATGTTTTCACTGTTGGTGGAATGGCAATTAGCTAGATTTCAAAGTTACAGAAGGTTGTTGCCTTGTCAACTACAGAAGTAAAATATATTGTAGTCACAGAGGCTAGCAAAGAGATGATATGGATGACATGGTTCATGAAAGAGTTTGGAAAGGAGCAAGAGAGTTGTAGACTATACAGTGATAGTCAGAGTGTAATTCATTTGGCTAAGAATTCAGCCTTTCATTCAAGAACCAAGCATATACAGCTTAGGTACCACTTCATTAGATAGGTATTAGAGGATGGTGAGTTGAAGTTGGAGAAGATCCATATAGATAAGAATCCTACAGATATGTTAACCAAGGCGGTAACAAAGGAGAAGTTGAATCTTCATTCAACTTCCATTGGTCTTCATGATTGAGTTGAAGATGGAGGAGCTAGAAGATGTTGTTGTATAGGTACTGGTGCAGCTGTTTATCTCCAAGTGGGAGATTGTTAAGGTATGGAGCTAAAAGCTTCACCCATGAGCAAGTACAAAAGTTGCTGGAAGTCCATAGTCACCATCGATGGTCAGGGATAGACCAAAAGTTGTTGACATCGGTAGTAGGTCGGTCGACATCGGTCACAGGTAGGCATACAGGGACCGACGTCGGTCACCTATGTGTCTAGGATCTATTTTGTGTGAGAATAGAATGTTTGCATGATGAGATCAACTGTTGGTGTTGAGTCTGAGTTTCTATTTTAAGTAGAACTAATTAGAGCCCTTGATTAGGAGGTGCATCTAGTGGCTGTAATTGTATGCTCATGAATCTCTAAAGTTATATATTAGGGATAGATCTTCATAGCTTAGAGTAAGAGAAAGTGTGATAGACACAACTGTTATTGTAGAATAGTATTGTAATTGAGAGAGAGAACTCTTAAGGGAAAGAGATCTAGAGAGAGATCTATACATCTGAGAGAGGTGTGGAAGAAAAGAAGTTTTTTCAATTGTAATTCCTTTTGTAAAGACTTTAATACAAGTTTTCAGGGTGGTTTCTTGTATCTCTTGTTCTTTGCTATTTTTGATTCTAGTTACTTGTCATTTTGATTTAATTTCGCATATAATTGCTTTCATATAGTAATCAATTTTGTTGATTGATCCCCAATAGATAAGGGCACAAAAATGATTGTATTTGGAGAGGTAATCAACCACAACCAAGATCATTATTTTCCCTCTAGATTTAGGGATCCCCTCAATAAAATCCATAGAAGTATATATCAAAATCTTGGTAGGGATGGGCAAGGGTTTGTGCAACTCAGGGATGAGTATGGTTTCACCCTTGTTGCATTAGTAGGTATCACATTCAACCACTATATATTAAATTTCCTTTTTCATTCCCTTCCAAAATAAGTTACATCATGCCCACTCATAATTTTTGAGAAACCCTGAGTACTCTATAGATAGAGAAGCATGGATTTCATAGAATACAACCTATTAAAGATATATGTTCTAGGGAAGCACCAGATGACCCTTATATCACAAAGAAGCACCATCCAAATAATAATACAGTATGGTAGAGCAAATTAGTGGATAATTGTTGAATGATTTGAAATAATGAGGAGTCATATACATACCCCTACTATAAAACATCCAACCAATTTGAAATAGTTGTGGAAATACTTGAAAGGGAAGTTTGGTCCACAAATGTGCATGATAAAGAATCAACCATAATATTGTCCTTACCCTTCTTTTAAGTGATCCCATAGTGATAACCATTGAGTTTTCTAACCTATTTTTGTTGTGATGAGGTGGATACCCATTATTCCAAGAGATATTTTAGAATTTGGTGATAAATTTTGATGCAAAAATTATTCCCCAATAGGTATGGCCACCACTTCTATACTGCATGCAAAATGGCCATCATTTATTTCTCATAAATAGAGAGTGTTAAAGTCTTCCCATAAAGGGCTTTACTGGTGAGAACAATAGGGCATACTTCTTGGAGGAGAATATCACCAAGTCTATTGCCATAAGAATCACTCTTGATAGTGAAGGTCTTGGCAAAATCTAGCATGGCTAAAATAGGTGCAGTACCCATAGCTTGTTTCAATTCTTAAAATGCACACTCAGAAGCTTGTGTCCATGTAAAAGCATCATGTTTTTAACATAGTTATTAGTGGAGCTAAAATCTTATCATAATCCTTGACAAACTTTAAATAGTATCTAGTTAGTCCTACAAAACCATGGAGGCTCTTAAGTGTCTGAGGATGAGGCTAATTTGTCATGGCATCTATTTTTTCAAGATCTACCCAAACCCCTTGGGCTGAAAAAATATGCTTGAGATACTCCACTTTATCATAACCAAAAGTGAATTTGGACTATTTTTCACAAATATTATGGTCAAAGAGAAGTTACAGTGTGAGCTCTAGATGTTGGAGATGCTTATACCATATTTTACTATAGATGAGGATGTCATCAAAGAAGACTAGAATGAATTTTTGAAGGTAGGGATAGAATATTTTATTCATCAATACCTAAAATGTTGAAGGATCATTAGTGAAGCCAAAGGTCATGATCAAAAACTCATAGTGGCCATCATGTGTGTGAAAATCTATCTTAGGGATATCATCCTCATGATTTCAAATTTGGTGATATCCAAAGTGGAGATCCAACTTAGAGAAAAAATGAGCACCATGAAGCTCATCAAGAAGCTCATAAATAATAAGGATCAATAACTTATCCTTAATGGTGATGTGATTAAGTGCATGGAAGTCAATGTAGAGGCACCATAGCTCATCATTTTTTTGTACAAGGAGAACTAGGGAAAAATATGGGATGGTATTGGCATCAATAATGTCTTGCTTTAGTAAGTCTTGAATGAGCATCTTGATCACAATATTTTTCTAAAATGGGTATTGGTAGGGCCTGATGTTGGGAACATTGCTTCTAGGAAGGAACTAAATATGGTGGTCCTCTATTTGTGAAGGTGGTAATCCCATTAGTTTGACAAAGACACATGTATACCTATCAAAAATGGTTTGTAGATCAGAAGGAGTGGGACCATTGATGATTGCATTTGAATTGAATGGATCTAGGCAATGATGTTGTGTGAATTATTATTAAAAAGATTTTCCATGCAATGTGAACTGATGATGTTGAGAGATCTTGATTTTAATCCTTTCAATGTGTGCTTTTACCCATTGTCTAAAAATTACATCTAAATTTTAGAAAAATCCCATAAGATGGGTCCAAGTGTGCATAATCATTGGGATCCCAAAATAACATCACATCCATCTTACGGCAAGGTAAACATGTTGAAGCACAAGTTATAACCTCTAATAGACATACGCACATCATGATACTTCCCTTTGTAAGATAACGTGCCCCCATTAACAATCATGACTTCAAAGTTGGAACAAGGATATACAAAACAATCAACATGTTTGGTAATATAAGGGTAAATGAAGTTATGAGTGCTACTAGAATCAATGAGTATTGTGAGAGGGAAATTATTGAAGTAACCCTTGACTCACATGGTTTATGGGGTGATGACTCCTGCTAAGGCATGAAGAGAGATCTCTGGTTGGTCTTCTTGAGAATTAGGTTCCACAATCAATGGAGCTTCTTCTAGATCATCTATTGTATCTTGAACATCTTCCCCATCTTTATTTCTAGGCAAAGAGTTCACATCTAATAGGTAGAGCTTTTGGTCGACACATTGATGTCCCCAAGTGAATCTCTCATCACAATTACAACATAGTCCTTTTTCTCTATGGGATCACATCTTTGATTTAGTCAAATGCTTGATAGGATTGGTTTTGGGGGCTAGCATTATTTGAGATTGTTATGGAGTTGTATTTCTAAATGGATCAAAATTGTATTTGAATCGTTGCTGAGTTGTGATCTTATCCTATGCCAATTTACCCAACCCTAGGGCTTCCATCATCATGTTGGGTTGGAACATTTTTACCTCAAATAAAATTACATCCTTTAGTCCACTAACAAAGCAGCTTCTAAATAATTCATCAAACAATCCCTATGTCATTGGCTAGTTTTTCAAATACTATTTGATATTCTCTCATAGTTCTTATTTGGTGAAGTTTAGTGAGTGTTCTCCTAAAGTCATCAAAATCACTAAGGCTAAACCATTGTAATATGAGGGCAAAAAAATTAGTATAGCTTGGCTCATCATGAGCCTTGGTATACCAATGATATGATTAAAGGGCTCAAAGTTCTAAGTGAAAGGATGCAAGTGGAACCTTGTTGGCATCAAAAGTATTATGCGGGCTAAAATATTGTTTTGCCTGATAGATCCATCTAATTAGATTGACACCATAGAATTAAGGAAAATCAAGTTTTAGCCCATGAAAATTACTAGAAGAAGAAAATCTAGTGTTGGAAGAGGACTCTAGATGTCATCTATTATTGAAAGTGGTATGTTTAAGACTAAGGCCACAAATTTTTTCATCAAGATCTTTGATGTGTGTCTTGGGGGTAGTAATTTCATCCTCCATGTTTTTTTCTCATGTTTGGGTTACTAACGTGACCTGAATAAGAGTTTTTTTTTGGAAATGAGTAGGAAAACTAGAGTTAAGACACTTTTAGTAAGGCAAATTTTTGATTTGGGTAAATTTGGAAGGGGTAAAGGTACTTTTACTAATTTTTTTGCATAGTGGAAGTATGATTGACAATGACAAGGGCAATTTCAAGAGTGAAAATGGAAAAAATGGAAAAATTATCAAATAGGGATAAAGGATCAAAAAAGGGAGATGAACACTATGGAAACATTTCGATGGAAATAAACAAAAATAGAAGTTATGGCAAAACCCAAAAAATGGGTAAATTGAGATTTGTGGGAATTAGGAGTGGAATCAGGATATGGAACATCAAGGAAGAAAATGTGTGGAATGGAATTTTAGGTGTTTGGATCAACTTTGAGGATCAACAGGGCTACAAATGGAGAGATATGGTAAATAAATTAAAAACAATTACTCTAGTTTTTTTTCTAATTTATGTTTTCTATCTATCTATAAGTCTTCTAAGAATCTATGAATATTTTTTGAAACTGATAGAATAGAGATTTCCCAGTTTCTAGTTTATTCCAATTATCTAGTTATAAGTCCTTTGATAATTTATAGATACTCTATTGATTGATTTTTTGATAGTCAGTTGGAAATATTTTGAGATTGATATAAATGGGCCCAAATTTTAATGGTTGCCTAAGAATTTAAATATATCACTCTAGACACCAATGCTATCTAAGCGAGTACCACTCTCCATAAAAATGTTGGCCATGGATTTACCTCTCAATGATAGCTATTAGTTTTTCTCACGGATGGGAACTACTTAATCAAGAAGGGATCATTATCCATTTCATTGGCAAGTCCTCTCAATGGCCAACTACTTTGGGGTTTTTGTGGTACTCACAATGATTTCTATGGATTTTACCCAAGCTCTTCCCATAGCTATATAATTAGGTTTTTACCCTAATCCAAAATAGATTATTTTGATATAGAGAATTAATTTCTAAAAAATTACTTAAATGGATTATGCAGAAAAATAGAGTTAAGACTTTTAAAGGAAAAAAAATTGGCCCTAGAAAGTGCTTTGGTACTAGATGTGAGGATCCTTCCTGAACAAGTTATCATATAATTACAAATACATGAAATAAACTATGAAAATTATCAATATATTAACTCAAATAAGCATAACTAAATTAAAATGGTTGAATTGAAGAATTGTTGGCCTCTTCGAGAGGGAAACCTCCTTTGATCATGCTCAATATAATAAATTCATGGATGCCTTCATCGGCCTCAACACTTACTTTTATACTAAGTCTAATATAAGCAAATACTTCTTCCCATGAATGTGGGATAAAACAAAATGCTTATAAGATGACTTATAAAGCATATGCATCTATAGTAATTATTATATTAGAAAAGTAAAGAGAAGGGGTAGCATGAGTTCATAACATAGACATAAGACCTCCATTCCTTTACCACCTTTTACCAAATATTACGTAACCATCCTATAGACATTATTTCAATCATATTGTTTCACCTTACCACCTATCAGACCATTTGACCCACATAGTCCTAAACCCTCTTGGTATAATGATAAATTAGTATGTTCATACCATAAAACACCTGGGCATAATACTTAAAACTGTAAGGATCTCCAAGTATTAGACTATAATATATATCATGAGGATGAATTATTGTCATATGACCTCTCATTATCCCACCATTTATCCAATAACTAAGAGCCATTGACCAACATTTACCTACTCCACTCTCACCTTAAAGTGAAGAGGAACCAAAATAGCCCTCTAACCTGACTCCTCCCCCAATCCATACCATCCATGTGGTCACATGATCACAATATCAACTAAAGGATAAGGGGAAAGTAAAAAAATTCCATTCCATGGACATATCCCTCTTCCACCACCCAATCAACTAGCTAACACCAAGCACCTACACCTTCAACTAATCCCAAGGTGTCTATTTTGGGTCCCTCTTAATCCAATCCTTCTAAATCAATCTAACAAATAGTTTTGAAATAGCTTCACCAAACATTAGTGAGGATGAGTTTATATGAAATGATCAATACCTCACCCCATCACCACCAAATGATGATAGAGGCTTTGTAATCCATATATTTCCAACTGGAAGACCATAACCTCTAGTAACCTTTGTTGGAGCTCTCTAACTTTCCAACTTTTTCACCTTCAAGGATTCAAAAATACCCTCCATCCATCCACACAACCCAGATCCTCCCCTCTTCATTATCATATGCATTAACCAAACCCACATCAAGTGGGTTATGATTGATGGTGGAGTTATCATCAACATTATCTCCTCCCATGCATATAACCAACTCAAATTACTTGAGAACATTATTTCATAAACCTTTATGATACTATGATCATTCAATGATGCCATGGCTATGACTCTAGGAACCGTTGTCCTTCACATTTTTTAGGACCTCACATGCTTCATGAGCTCTTCTATTGTAGTATAAGAAGAGTTCTAGTAAAATATTTTGTTGAGATGCCTTTGGATCCATTCCATGGGATACATGTTATCCACCTTGCACTGATGCATCAAATTTGAGTACAAAGGTCAAATTATTACCATGTAAGTTGACTCAAGTCTTTTTCCATCATGCAACATGATGTTCCAACCCAATGACATTCTCCTTCCTCTATCTAAAAAGCCTTCACCAGTAAAAGATGAAGATCCATCTCCCTTTACTACTAAAGCCTCCACCAATTCATTCATTCCTTCTACTCAAATCCCCACAATAGACCCTTTGAAATCAACCTTATAGCATCTTTCATTAGGTGAGTATCACCTTCTGACCCTTGTTGTTTTCCCTACTCCCCAAGAGTATGGAAAACTTGACCACCAACATGGTTATGACCCTAATATCATAACCATTGTTCCTTTCAGGACCTTAACTTGTCAAACCAATTTTATATGTGGGGGACTTGATAAACCCCATGACACTTCCACCACCTCTTTTTCCCCTTAACCATTCACATCTAGCTTCTCCTATCTAGATAAACCAAAGTTCACCCAGACATACCTTTATAGTTATGCTTGGAAGGGATTTGGTCTAAGTTGGTTCGAACACAGACCACACAAGTTGCTTCCAATCAAAACCTAAAAAACTCACAAAAAACATGGCCTTAGTTTCACGCCACCTAAATAAAAAACCAACCTACCTCTCATTACCATCATTTATGAAGAAATCCCATCTTAACTATCTACTCCACCATCAATAATTGAGGATACCAACATCATCTCCCCTAACTTTTTCTTTGCATCAACATGATCAGCCTTAGACCCTTGACTTATCAATATAATGGGGTGACCATAATCATTCATTTGACCCATCTTAAAATGATAGGAGATGAATCTCCTACCATTAATACCATTCAATATTAGAATGATGATTCTATTCTCACTTATCTTGGTGAAAAGGATTCCTCTATCCACAAATCTCTTCCTCCTAAGACTTCAACCATGTCAAATGAATCCACCATCAATATCAACTTGGGTACTCTAGATAACTGGGACATTTTCAAAATTATCCTATTTCTAAATTCTTAAGAGCTTCAAGACTTCCCCTCCTTCTTGTAAGACCACATATCATTTTCTTGGTCTTATAGTGAAATGTTAGGAATTGATCCCTCCATCGCTACCCATAACATAGTCACCATCTATGATTCTAAGTCCATTAGGTAAAAACTTTGATGAATGCACCCTCACATATCCCTTTTCATCAAAGAAGAGCTTCAATGTCTCTTATCCATCAATTTCATCCAACCCATTTATTATCCCCAATGGGTCTCAAACATTATACCTGTCACCAAAGCCATAAGGGGACTTCACATTTATGTGGACTTTCATGACCTTAACCTTACTTGCCCAAAGGACGACTTTCCTCTATCAAACATTAACTAGCTAGTTGATCTTACAATTAGCCATGAGATGTTATCTCTTATGGATGGATTCTTGGGTTATAATCAAATTCTCACTACCCCTGAAGATCAACACAAAACTGCCTTCATCACCCCATGGATAATTTTTTCTATAAGGTCATGCCTTTTAGACTGAAGAATATTGGTGTAACCTAACAACATAACATGACCTATATTTTCCATGACCTTATTCATAAAATCATAGAAGACTATGTTGATGACCTTCTTGGGAAATCCAAATTTCATAAAGATAATTTAATCATTCTTAATATTATCTTTGAGTGACTCATCCATTACCATATTTGCCTTAACCCTAAGAAATGTATTTTTGGGGTCTTATCAAGAAAGCTCCTTGGATTTATTATCTCCCTTCAAGGAATCAAAGTCAATCTAGCCAAAATCAAAGTGATCATCAACATGCCTCATCTTATCCACCTCAAGTAACTTCATAGCTTTCAAAGGAAGCTTCAACCCATTTGTCACTTTATCTCTCAGCTCTTGGATCGATGCTAACCTTTACACCACTTTTCAAAGAAGGATGTGTCTTTCAAGTGAAATAAAAACTATCGAAAGGCCTTTGATTTACTTAAATAGTACCTTTTATCTTCACCTATCCTCATCCCTCCTAAGGAAGACCAATATTTTTGCCTTTATATTTTTACCACCGACCACTCCTTAGGGGCAATGCTAGATCATCAAGATGCGTAGCATAAACACAAAGCCATCTATTACATTATTCATATGTTTATAGATTATGAGACTTTATATACCTATACTAAGAAAATTTACCTAGATTTGGTCTTCATGGCCACCAAACTCTGCCATTATTTTCTCAACCATAAGATCTATGTCATAACCAATACTGATCCACTCAAGTATATGCACTCCAAACCATACCAAAACTAGTGTATGGCTAAGTTTCTCATGCTTTTGGCTAAGTTTGACCTTGAGTTTCTTTAGTAAAATTCAATTAAATGGAAAATCATTATTGATCAATTAGTTGACACACCTTTAGTAGACAATAAGCCTCTTCCTCGTGAGTTTCTTGATGATTCCATCGTAACCCTTTCTCAAGCAAACTTTATCTATCAAGTGACCATGTTATTCAATGGATCAAAGTGTCAATGTAGTGGGGGATCTAAGATCATCCTTATCCCCCTTCATGTTAAACCTCTCCTTTTATCCTTTTATCTATATTTTGAATATACCAATAATATGGCCGAGTATAAAGCCTTAGTGATAGGCCTCTAAATTGATTTAGCCTTGGGAGTCAAAATGATCAACATATTTGGTGACTCCTAACTTGTAGTTAGTCAAATCAATGGATCTTACTAGTTTAAGAATGATGTTTTGTAATAATACAAAAAATTAGTTGACATCCTCTTAGCATCATTTAAACACTATCATATCTAAGCCACTCCATGATCCAGGAACAAGTTTATTGATATGATGACTTCTCTTACTTCTCAAATCCCATCTACACCTTCTAAATCTAAGATATATGTCATTATCCATCAACTTACCCATCCCTCTTATGTCAAATTAGACTCCCCTACCATCTTTAATATATACTAGACACAACCCAACATTTGGTATTAGTATACCTTTGACTATCTCAACCCTACCATCATTCCTTTCTATCTTTCCAAAAATGCTCGAAGAGCATTTATTCAGGGTACCTCATGTTATACCATACTAGGGATAATTCTTTATAAATGTGGATTTGATGGTCTCCTTTTCTATTTTCTATGTAGTCATGAATCCTCTCATGCTATCAAGAAAACACATGATGGGATCTATGGGGGACACTTTAGTGGCCTAACTGTCACTAAATGCATCCTTTACCTTGGTTATTATTGGCCTACCTATTGACATTGTGGATTGTACCCTTGACAAGAGGTTGATCTCATGTCCTCCACACGGCATAATGGAGACTCCTCTCTTGCCTGTGGGTTTGGAAAAACTGAGGGGAGAATATCTAGATAAGGGCTAGCTCCCTTTGATGCTTCTCTGAGTTATTCAAGTAATATTGTTAATATATATATATATATATATAATGTGGGGGGTTGAAAAGAGAGAAGGATTATTGAAAATAGAACCTAAACTAATACGGTGATGCACCAAAAAAGTTTGATCTACTCATTTACTCACATTTTATATCAAAAGAGGACATACATACACTTTATCTACTAGGAAGACCAGACTATAGAGAACTTAATAGAAAGGCTTAATGAAGACACATAAAAGATGAACTTACCATAGGCATTATAGGAAAACACACTGTTTAGTAACCCTCTCTTATTTCTACACTCCAGATATAGCTTTTTTTCTACCTACAGGAATGGCACTTGGTCTATACCAAGCGTGTTGGTATCAATCTTGTGAAAGCATCATGGAAAAATGACTGAACACAAGGTTAATACTCAAGCACACTCAAAGATATATCCAACCAAATAGAGGTAAAAATGCATATTCTATTGATTCAAGGTGAAAATTGGTAGGGCATCACCTTACAAAATGAGAGATATCTTCTCAAATGAGAGATTACAATATATAGAGAGAGAAGGAGGAAGTAATGGCACCTTTTTTACAAGTGTCCCATGCTTCATTGAAAATATTGGGAAGAGGAAGTCATTGAAAAAAACATATTGTGTTAGTCACCAGTCTTGACTTTGGCATTCAAACATTATTGTGAAAGCATGGGCCATGCTCTCTTGTCTACAAACAAGACTGCTTCTTCATTACATTCACATGGTTATCTGTTCATCAATACAAAGTAAATAAAAATAGGCTACACCTTCACTGCTCATGCTCCTTGATGGCCACTTGGTGGAGACTATTTCAATTACTAGAATAACTCCTCTATCAATGTTTTCCTTTTGTCACCTAAAATATTTTGTCTACTTCTATGCTTGGCTCCTTGATCTCCTTTATCAGCAGGTCACTGAGTTTGTTCTTGACTTTTATCTTTTCCCAGCTTTGTCCTCTCCTAGATTTGTCTTTTATCATCTCTTTTGTCTTTTCTTGGATTTTTGGCTCCTTTCTTAGTGGTCTCTTCCCTTTAGCCTTAACCCCATTGAATTACCTCAAGTTCATGCTCAAGCATTCAAAGATCAACGGATACTCCATTGCCCTGAATTTGACATCTGTGGGGATATCTTTGGATGTCTAGATTCTAATGGCTAGTTTATGATGCTCAATTTTGACATATTTAGGCCCATCATCTCCTTGGCAATTCCTTCAGCTTCATTTTCCTTCAACTTTCTTAGCTCTATGTTCCTTTGACCAGGCTTAGTCTTTGAACCCTCCTAAAGGGAAGGTGTCCCTTTGGCATGGAGAAAGTTCCCTTCTCAGTCACTGAGAGTCCCCCACAAGGGCACTTGCCCTTCAGGGTCCTTCAGATGGCCTTAGCCTCCCAATTCCTTTGGATAAAATGTCTGAAGGAATTCTTTTAGACATTTTGTCTGATGGAATTCTTTCTTTTATTTGGTCACTTCTTTTCTTCGGTCGGGCCTTCTTGTAGACAAATTCCTTCAAACAAAATGTCTAAAGGAATTCCTTTAAACTTTTCATCTAAAGGATTTGCCCTATAGATTTTGCCATGGAATTATCTCTAAAAGATTTTCCTTTTTTGGTTTTTTTTGCCTCATGAATTTATTTAAACAAAATGTCTAAAAGAATTCCTTCAGGCATTTTGCCTAAAGAAATTCAACTTTTATCTTGTCTTTTTTGAAGGAAAACTCTACCCCTTTTATGCCTTTTGACCAGTTATCCTCTGCAAGGGTAAATCAATTCCAAAGTTATCATTCAAATCTTTTGTAATGGTCCAATTTACTCATCACCTACCCTCTACAAGGGCACTTGGCTTTGAAATGCCCCTTTGAACCTTCTGATTGAACCTAAACCACTTGAAACAAATGATTGAACCAATGATGGTTCAATGGTTTAACATTGTTTAAGTTCAAACTTCAAACTTCAAAGCCTTGGAAAGATCATGTCATTGAACCCTGACATTGAACCACTTTTTCCAACCTCAATGAAAAATGTCTTGAACATTTTTGGTCTCTTTCCTTGTGAATTTCTTCAGATAAAATGTTTGAAGAATCTTTGTAAAAAACCTTGCATTATTTGAACTAGTTCATCTTCTATTGAAAGACTTGTGCAACCAAATTTATGATTAATGGCTAGAATAGCAAGGGAAAAAAGAAATTTATTTTGCCTTCTAGGGCTAAAAATGGTCAACAAACTGGTGATTCCTAGGGGAAGCATGCATGTTATGCTTAGAAACTAGTAGCCTCAAAGTCCATGGGGCACAGAGTCAGAATGCAGCTTAAAAAAAATTAGCAATATCCTCGAGAGATCTAAGAATCAATCATGAAGTTTTTTACCCCAAACACAAAGGAAAACACACACAAGGCTAAAAAACACTACTTGTGTAAACAACACTTAGGGAAAATAGGGAAAGAAAAATTGAAAGTAAACTACTATATACAGCTAACCAGATATATTTGCATCCCTCCTAGATCAAAGGGAAAACTTATTAAGTCTCCTTCATGGCAAGGACACTTATGGTGCTAGACAAGTGGATGAATAGAATGGAGATTTGGTGACTTGCTCTTCTTGCATGCCACCTTGATTGGCTTGTATCCAAATGAATCGAGGGCAAACATGCTTCCAACATATATGTATTCTTCTTTTCTTGGAGTCTTACCTCCTATTGGTTCTTCATGCTGGTGTGTTTTACCAAGAAATCGATGGCTGCTAGCTCATCACCATAAGCCCTTTGATATGCATAGCCCCTATGACATGTATCATGGATTCGCTTATCCCCTTTAGCTTCATTGAAAACCCTATCAAATTGATCCTCTACTTTATCATGGCTTTCTTTAAGAAGGGTGATTGTTGTGATGTCTAAAGTGAGATCAAAAATTGATTGCTCATCCCACAGAACATCACCTTCTTATTCAAGGCTCTCTTCTTCAAAGTTTTCCTCAAGATGGATAGGCCTCTCATTTTCTTGCTCAAAGACCAGAGTCTCTAGTTATTCAAAGACATCCTCCTGATCCTCCTCTAACTCAGATTCCATGGCATGGTCATCCTCTTTAATGACTTCAAAAATATCATCTTCCTATTCACCAACCTCTTGAAAGGATAAATCTAAAAGCTTGCAACCCCTTTGCATACTTATTTGAGTCCCAATGTTGCCTTCTCCACCCTTAGCCAGCTCATAGCCTCCTTGAAGAAGAGTGTAACCTACCGCAATGACTTTGAATAAATCATTCAAAACATGATCAAAAATATGTCCATACTCCTCCATGATGTCTTGCAAAGTGAGAAAAGAGTCAGAGATCACTCTTCCTCATCAAAGATAGAGGCAAAAGCTTGTGACTTATCTTCTTGTTCATCAAAGGGGGTACCTATGGTGATCTCCTTCTCATCTGTACTCATGAAGTCTCCTTGATCAATCATGAACTGAGCACACTCCTCCTCACTTGCTTCCTTTAAGGTGGATTTCTCAATACCAGAGAAACATTCTTCATTTACTAGGTAAGGAGGTAGAACACAAGGATTGTCAAAATTAGGCTGGGAATGAAAAGTAGGGGATCCTTTTGAAAACTTATGAGAAAATGGGGGCAGACCTTGGGCCAAACTGACTTGATTTTCTTCCCTCCACTTGACCAACACTTCATCAATAATTAAATTAGCTTTAGGATTGGTAAAGGGGTGTCTTTTGGTGTAGGCTCCTCTCTAAGGTCTAAAACCTCCATCTCTCCTTCACTAAGAAATTTCACCTTTGCCTCTAATTCCTTAATTTTCTTGGCTAGATTTTCTTAAAAGAGTCTTTCTTGGAGCTCACAGGAATCATCATGGAAATAGGGAGTGCATGAAGGTTGCCATAGAGTATAAGAAACTTCTTGAGGAAGGATGGGAGGGACTTGAGAAGGACTAGCCTTATTTTGTACCTCACACTCTCAAACAATGTCTTTCTCCTCCTTATTGCTCCATGACTCAACTAATTTACTCTAGCTCATGATATTAGGACTAGAAATTTCCTTTTGGGGTGATGGAGTTGTAATGTGAGAGGGTAGTGAGGGTTTGGATTCCACTTCCCTTGTTGCCAACATAGACTGCTACATTTGAAGATTTGCCAATTCAATATGCTTATCAAGATTGGCCTTAAACACAATATTTATTATTTCAAAATTCTCCTTAACATGATTGGGGAAAGTACTTCAATAGGCCTGACTTGGCTCATGAGTAGGAACTACGTATGGCTGATATGAAACTTGGGGCAGTAGGTATGCAGGTTGATAGACTTAGGGAGGCTGAGCAAGATTATGAAGAGACTGTTGATGTACAGGATGAGTTTCCTAAAGAGAAACATGTTGGTTCATGGTATTCCCTTCCAAAGAGGATTCACACTCTAAGGAATTGAGAAGGTTCATTTCCATGGGGGCTGATCTAGTTTCCTTTGATGCTGAAAAGCTAAGTGCAAGGGATTAAGAGCATGATTGGTTACTACATCAGATGAGCTAGAGTGAGCAAATGCCATCTTATAGAAAGGATTTGGTGTATAAGAGGGGGCTTTATTTAGAATAGGAGGGGGCACATGAGGTTGATTGCCTTGAATGAATGAACCCTTCCATTTTTCTACCTCCTCCTCCATGTATTGCAAGGCCTGAGCTTGCCTAAACAAACACTCTTTGTACATAATCTCCTATTGATATCTATAATTCTCATCCAATCTATCTATCTCCATCACCTACTTCTCAAATTTTAGTGCTACTTCCTTTATTGTTGAAGGGCAACTAGGAGAGTTGCTTGAGGAGATTCCATGAACAACCTGAGCTTGATTAAAGTTATAGGAAGGGATACAAGACCCATGGTTCTAAGCAATGGAATTATACATACAAAAATAAGATTTCTTGATGGCACCTAGACTGCTTAACTAGCTGAGTCAACTTGGAGTCACCATTGGTGTTGGTAAAGAAGCCTCTAGAGGTTGGTTGGTTCAATAACACACCAAGATTCTTCAACTCTTTGGATAAAAACTAGTAAGTCCCACTGGGCATGCCAAAAATTGTTGATGCTATGGATTGCACCCTTGACAAGAGGCTAATCTCCTATCTTCCACATGGCATAATGGAGAGTCCTCTCTTACCTGTGGGTCTAACAAAACTGAGGGGAGAATCTCTAGATAAGGGCTAGCTCCATTTGATGCATCTCTGAGTTATTCTAGTAATATTACTAATATATATAATGGGGGGTTGAAAAGAGAGAATGATTACTAAAAATAGAACATAAACTAATATGGTGATGCACCAAAAAAATTTGATCTACTCATTTACTCACACTTTATATTAGAAGAGGACATACATACACTTTATCTGCTAAGAAGACCAGACTGTAGGGAACTTAACAGAAAGGCTTAATGAAGACACACAGAAGATGAACTTACCATACGCACTACAAGAAAACACACTATTTGGTAACCCTCTCCTATTTTTGTGCTCTAAATATAGCTCTTTTTGTTACCTATAGGAATGATGCTTGGTCTATACTAGGTGTGTTGGTATCAAGCTTATGAAACCATCATAGAAAAATGATTGAACACAAGGTCAATACTTAGGCACACTCAAAAATATATCCAACCAAATAGAGGTAAAAATGTGTATTCTATTGATTCAAAGTGAAAATTGGTAGGTATTCACCTTAAAAAATGAGAGATATCTTCTCAAATGAGAGATTATAATATATATAGAGAAGGAGGAAGTAATTGTGCCCTTTTTTACAAGTGGCCCATACTTCATTGAAAATATTAAGAAGAGGAAGTCATTGAAAAAAACATGTCGTGTCAGTCGCTAGTCTTGACATTGGCATTCAAACATTATTGTGAAATCATGGGCCACACTCTCTTGTCTGAAAACAAGACCGCTTCTTCAAGACATTCACATGATTGTCTGCTCATCAATGCAAAGTAAATAAAACTAGGTTGCACCTTCACTGTTCATGTTCCTTTATGGCCACTTGGTAGAGACTATTTCAACCACTAGAATAACTCCTCTATTGACACTTTCCTTTTGTCACCTAAACTATTTTTTCTGCTTCTATGCTTGGCTCCTCAGGCTCCTTTATTAGTAGGTCACTGAGTTCATTCTTGACTTTTGTCTTTTCCTTGCTTTTTGGCTCCTTTCTCAGTGGTCTCTTCCCTCTAGCCTTAACCCTATTAAATTCCCTCAAGTTCATGCTCAAGCATTCAAAGATCAACAACTATTCCATTTCCCTAAATTTGATGTCTATGGGGATGTCTTCAAACATCTAGATTCTAATGGCTAGTTCGTGATGCTCAATTTTGACATCTTCAGGCCCATCATCCCCTTGGCAATTCCTTTAGCTTCATTTTCCTTCGGCTTCATTTTCCTTCAACTTTCTTATCTATGTGTTCCTTTGACCAACATTAGTCTTTGAACCCTCCCAAAGGGAAGGTGTCCCTTTGGCCTGGAGAAAGGTCCCTTCTCGATCGTCGAGAGTCCCCCACAAGGGCACTTGCCCTTTGGGGTCCTTCAAATGGCCTTGGCCTGCCAATTCCTTTGGACAAAATGTCTAAAGGAATTCCTTTAGGCATTTTGTCTAAAGGAATTCTTTCTTTCATTTGGCTACTTGTTTTCTTTGGTTGGGCCTTCTTGCAGACAAATTCCTTCAGACAAAATGTCTAAAGGAATTCCTTCAGACTTTTTGTCTGAAGGATTTGCCTTATAGATTTTGTTGTGGAATTCTCTTCGAAAGATTTTCCTTTTTTGGTTCTTTTTGCCTCATGAATTTCTTCAGATAAAATGTCTGAAGGAATTCCTTCGAGAATTTTGCCCAAAGAAATTCAACTTTTGTCTTGTCTTTTCTAAAGGAAAACTCTGACCCTTTTGTGCCTTTTGACTAGCTGCCCTCTGCAAGGGTAAATCAAGTTGAAAGTTACCCTTCAAATCTTTTGCAATGGTCTACTTTGCTCATCACCTGCCCTCCACAAGGGCACTTGGCTTTGGAATGCCCCTTTGAACCTTTTGATTGAACCTAAACCGCTTGAACCAAATGATTGAACCAACCACTTAAACCAAATGATTGAACTAACAGATTGAAACAATGATGGTTCAATGGTTCAACATTGTTTAAGTTCAAAGTTCAAATCTCTTGGAAAGATTATGTCATTGAACCCCGACATTGAACCACTTTTTCTAACCTCAAAGAAAATTGTCTTGAACATTTTCAGTCTCTTGTGAATTTCTTTAGACAAAATGTCTAAAGAAGCTTTGTAAAAAACCTTGCATTCTTTAAATTGGTTCATCTTCTTATGAAAGACTTGTGCAACCAAATTTATGAGTGATGGCTTAGAACAATAGGGGAAGAAGGATACCAATTTTGCCCTGTAGCGACAAAAATGATCAACACTACCCTTAACCAATATTGTTGTGATTATGTCAAAAAGTGTGTCAAATGTCAACAATACACCAATTTAGATTATGCAGCTAGCCATAATCTTCAAGTATCCAAAGATTTTTTTCCCTTCTCATAATAGGGTTTGGACCTTATTGGTGAAATTAACCCCCATTCTTCATAGTGACATCATTTTATCATCACTTCAACCAAATATTTTACCAAATGGGTAGAGGTTATTCCCCTTGTCTCAACAAAAGTTGAAAATATTATTGACTTTATCAACCATCATATCATCTATCATTTCAGTGTTCCTCACAAAATTATCACCGATAATGGTAAATATTTCAAAAACAAATAAATCTAACGTCTTTGTGACACATTTGGTATCAATTTAAGGTTGTCTTCACCCTATCATCCACAAGCAAATAGATAGGAAAAATCTTATAACAAAACTCCTAATAACATGTTAACTAAATTGGTTAATACATCTATTCAATATTGGCATTTACATATCCCCTTCACCTTATAGGCATATCATCCTAGCATTTGAACCCCTAAGGGTGTTACCCATTTCTCTCTAGTTTTTGGAGTAGAGGTTGTCTTTCCTATAAAAGTTGAAATTCCCTCTCTTTTCATATCCTTGCATGATATCATCTCTGGGAGTGATTATCATCAAGAACATTTAACATAAATTTAGCTACTTGACAAGCATTTTTTAGTAGCACCCACTCATATTCATGTCTATCAAGAATGAATCAAATGCACTTAAAATAAACACCTTAAAGTGTGAGAATTTAATATCATAGACATCATCCTCAAATAAAATCAATATGTCACCAATATGGATAAAATCAAGTGAGGCAATTTTGATTTCAATTGGCTTGGACCTTATTTTTTAATGCATAATTATGGACCAGGAGCTTACCAGTTATCCTCTCTTAAAGAGAACCCAGAACCTAAGCCCCTCAATGCTTCACATCTACATCTTTTCTTTTATTAAATGGGATTGGACTCACCTTTTTTCCAACTTAAGCTCATCCCTTATTTTCACACCACATTCATCTCCTTGTTTTTAGGGATAACTAATCAAAGTTGAATCATATGATTATCCATCATAATCATAGCCTAATATTGAGTAATGGGCACCATATCTCTACCCATGGCATGATTCTCATAGTTCTTTCTGGCCCATCTATAGGATGGATTCCCATGATCATTTTCACCTAAACCTCTTTTAAACCTAATCAATCTTCTTGTGCTTTTAGTTTTGCCTTCATAAAATGTGAACCTTTAAGCCTATATAAATAAGTCTATGTCAAAACAAAATCATAAGAAACAATAATCATGGGTCATTATTAGCATCTATAAACTACTCCCTTAAAGGACAACTACCAAAAACATATCAAAATTTCTCCATACAAGGTAAACTAATCCCTTGAAGGACAACTATCAATAACCTTAAACAAAACACACAAAACTTAGACCACTCCCTTGAAGGATGGCTGAGTCAAGCATTTGTCAAAGCGTAGAAATTATTTGAAAGCTTCTTGCATTGATCAGCTTCCCTAACCCCTCCAAAAACACACAAAAGATCAAAATACCCATTATCAAACATTAGCAAAATGCAACATAATTTTGGAAGCGACAATTGGCTTTCATAAGTAGACTTTCTACATCGATCAGTCTACACATTATATGACATGGACTTGTTTATACTAGTGATTTGGTGATCTACAAAAGAAGCAAGTTAGTCTCCCAAGAAGGTTCCATTTTCATCTCCCTCCCCTTTTTACACTCTATAAGAAAGGTATTTTGATTTTACTTGATATCATGTGATCATGACACCTTTTAAACCAAATAATGCATGCCAAAGAAGAATCATAGTACCTCCTTATTATCTCATACTTGATATTGAGGTATGTGTTCTTTAAGCCTATCTAACTTTGATTTATTTTAGTCCTTGCCAAAGAAGAAGCATAGTACCTCCTTCTTATTATCTCATACTAATTGATACATTCACTTAGACATTTGTCTCTTGATTATCTTCTCTTTCTCACATCAGGTTTTCTTATTTAAAGGTGCATCACCTTAATGAAAATGACCATAATCATAAGCCACATCACATATTATCATTATCACATCATAAACACAAATAGACATTATTATCATAATTACCACCTCCATGAATAAATCAACTATCACCACCACCAAATCATAATCACATATACCATATACACCACATGTCTAAATCTAAATAGGGAAGCATATATTCATTAAATTTTAGCATGAAAACCATAATCATAAACATCATCATAGCATCATCATCATCCTGTGATTTATCACATTCATATAACTATGATCCATAATCCATAACCATAACAATAATCACATCATAAACTTGTCCACCTAAGCATAACTAGTATCCATAACCATAATAATATCAATAGCATAAACATAATCATCTTAAAACATGAAATTCAATGATCCCATCCATAAACAACATCATCCAAAACCATAATCATAATGTCATAACCATCATCCTAATCATCAAAAACATCACATTAGCATCACATAATCATATCAGGATCATCATAGTCATCCATAACCATCACATCATAATCACATAAATAACATCAATCCATATCAAACATCACCATGAACATAAATTAAAGAGTCATATCATCACATGCCTAGCTAGGTGAGTCCACATCAACATCATCATGAACATAACCATAATAAATATAACATCATCAATACTCAACATGAACATCACAACCATGAACCAAAAACTATAAATAAATGGGTTACATCTATATCTCATGAATAATCATCATAATCTATAAAAAATATGCATGTCTCTCAAAATATACATCTCACTACATTAGCTCATAAGCCAATATCCAAATCATAAAATACACCAAAATATCATGTCTCATAATAAATATATGTTCTTGATACACCACTACCTCTTGAAGCCTACCCTCATGCACCTACATGTCTACCTGCATATGTAACCCACTGACCTAGTGTCATCATGATAGCACCTCTTATAATCTTGAAATTGTATTCACCTCATTAAGACTCATTTGGATAATGCTCAAAAACCAAGGCTCCATAATACCATAGCTCCTCCATATTCATTACATATCTCTACATTGAGATAGTACCTGCTAGTTCTGTAGCTACTAGTATTCCATCTCTTACCTACTAGAGAGAATCTTTCTCTTTCATCACCAAGGCTAACTACGACCTAGCCTAATCTCTCTCCCCCATCAAAGTGTCCACCTAACCTTGTACTACTACCAAAGATGCATGTGATCCTACCAAAGATTCCTATGTTATGGTTAGATCTGATCATGCATAATCCCTCTTAAAGGTCATTTCCTATACATCAAGGGAAACCCCCTACACCTAATCCTAATAACCATCTCCTCTAGCATCAACATTTATATCCTACCAACCACCATATTCACCACTAAAATTGATTATGGCATAGTGTGCCTAGTACCATGCAAGATAGCCATCTATCACACCTATATCATCCATATCTATCCTCACAATAAACTCTTCATGATCAATGAAATCATGCATTGGTTATTGAGTGGGTAGTGGAAACTCTACATCCTACCTCCTATATCTCAAGAATTCCTTGGGTATATCTTGCATAAGGTTGTAAGTTCCTCCATACCCTATCAAATGGAATAAGATATATCTCAAGATCTCACTAGCCATAGATCCATTTATAGCTCTACAAAGATACAATATGCTTCTTATAGTGTGCCCATCTTAAAAACCTAACATATTATCTCCAAATCACATCTCTCATAACTAAGGCATCTAGTCGGTCCCTAGAAACCTAACATATTATCTCCAAATCACATCTCTCATGACTAAGGCATCTAATCGGTCCCTATACTAGTCAATGTTAGGTAATCATCCTCTTATTCCTAAGAGGGAATAATCACCTCTCTACCTCATGTATCTAACCCTATAATCCATCTACACAAAACCCTCCCAAGGTAGCCCCATAGATCTTAACACCCTGATGTGATCGTAAGCCTAACAATGAAGAACAAACTTGACACTGATCCCATATCTCCTATGGGCTTGGAATCCCCACAACTCTTGATAAATTTGAAGTAATATCACAAGTGCCCATGCAAATACTATGTAACCCAACCACATCTCCATGAGCACCCCCAATAATAAGTAAGGAAACCTCCCACTACTATAATTTGGTAACACATAACCACTATCACCATCATCATGAAAAGCCTCCTTGCATCCCTATCTCTCTAGTACAGTGGCATGTAATGAAATCCTTTTGAGTGTCACCTCATAAAATCAAGGTCATCTCCATACAAGAACTTTATCTACCTATCCTGCTCATCACTCTTAATGTGATAAATCAGCTCACCCTAAATGGGTAGCCATATTATCCTTTGGATGTCCTCAAGAAAGATAATTAGCTTGCTTATAAGAATCAAGAAGGTATTAGTAGTAGGGTCCTATCTCTTGATGAGTGCCACTAACATTGTAACATCTTGAGGTATGTGCTAATAATAACTCATAATTTTGAGGCCCACATCCTCCATATGCTCCTAGTCATCATCAATCATCCTATGTTGAATCTCATTTAGTATTCAAGGCATTATGTCCCTCATCTAAATCCACTATCATGCCTTCAAGTTTTGATAGCAACAACCTTAGTTCACTGACATATTTTGCCTACAAATTCTACCACTTGCACCTACCCCTTATTCCAATCTAAACTCATAAACATTTACCTAAAATGACCTAAACCTATTACTTTACCCCATCATTTGAGCTCCTTAATCCATACACATTACCTAACCCCTTAACCTCAAATATTACCCATTAACTATTACCCATTAAAAATTCTCATTAGTCTTCTATTTTTGTCACTATTTAGATGTTTTTTTTTTGTTATGTATGAGTTATTCCTTTGATCCATTTTGATCCATGATCCATCTTCTTCAAGCACTCATGTCCTCTAAGTTTTAGACCTTGCCTATCTTCCTTTTTGTAATGGGTATAGTCCTCTTCATAACCCATTTTTACCTTTTAATATAAACTATTGCCTATCAAACAATCACTCTCAAAAAAAACTTTCACATCCATCGACTGTCGATGGTTAACTATTTACATATTTAAATGCCAAAAATTAGGTGATCGACTAACAATGGTTGATAATCGACTATTGATGTTCAGTAGTGACTAGAAACAACCAAAAATGACCACCAATGGTCACTTTAAAGTGGCCATTGATGATCAAATCCTAGAGCCTACCCTCCCCACCTACCTACCAAACTTCACCATAGATAAATCAAACTTAACTATAATTACCTCTACCCTCCCCTATCTACCCTACCCTTTCTAATTTACATTACCCTACCATTTCCAATCCACAAATAGAAGTAACTACCATACCCCTAGCCCTAAGTCAAACCCACCCATAACTAATAAAAAAACTAAATTCAACTAAACATTCATTGCATAAATTAAAACCTAATCTACCAGTTCAAAATAGTACCTATCTCATTCCTTAACCACCATCGAGGAGGAACCCTAAGAAACATTGCTTGGCCCTACACTCTCCCTCATCCATGATGCATCCCCATCAGGTTAAAAATCCAATCCACCCTTAGTCAACTCATACAATCTCACACACTCAATCAATCACCCTCAACTATCACCATTTTATCTAATAATGTCAATAAACCAATCATCAAGGGTTTCAAGATCATAATAAGAGAAAAAAAACCCCAATGGTCTTTTGTCTTTGCCCTTTTAGGGCTGACATATGATTGTTGATTAATAGGGTAACTACAGATGGTCGACCTTGACCATCGATGATCGACCTACCTAAGATTTTTTCCTCCCACCTATACATTTTCTATAAATTTTTAACACACTTTCACCTACTACCAAACATTATATATTTCCTTCTCCACCAACCTTAACCACTAATGACTTCAACCTTGCCACTAGGCATTTTGGCTTGACTATTACATGTTATGTAATGACCTTGCCTTGGTCCTTTTGACCATACCAACTAAATTTCCAAAATGAATATTTTAAAATTGTGCTACCTTGCATACACCAAACCAATTTATGTCTTCATGGAAGCACTTCCTACCTTATATGCCCATAAAAAACTAACCTTATTTAGGATACTTTCACTTACAAGTGTATCCCAAGTGTCACATACAGTCACATAGTCTACTTATCACTTCTCCTTTTAGTACCAACCTTATTTTTGCTAATCATGGAAACATAGTTATTATGTGATCTTAAATCTCACACTTTATGCACATTTTTGTGCTTCAGTTCCCAACCTACAACCCACTTTATCACCAACTTGCCCACTTATCAAACCCACACCTAATTTAATTTTACCTCATCAGATCCTAGTTTGAGGGGGAGCATCTCCTCCCATTCTCAAGGCAACCTAACCTTTGACCTGTAATCTATTTTTATTTTGCATCTTATTAATACAACATACATAACAAAAAAGGGTAAAATGTAGACACTAGAAAACCACATATGATAGTTCTAGATTCTAAACTAGCCCTTAGACCACTTTGAGAACCCCTAGGGACTGTTCCATAACCTTTTCGTCACAAACTTTAGTCAAGTTAGTTGACAAGCTAAACTGACTAACTAACCCACCTTGACCAAACTTAACCTTACCCCTCGACCATCCATGGTCACCCTAATCACTAATGATTAGTATTGACCACTGATGGTCAGGTTTCAACCACTTGAATAGTCAACTATAACTTACTTTTTTATATTTAGCTTGTCTAATTCATGAAAGAGCTAATACATGCCAAATTTAAATTTAAACTGGTTCTGAACCTCTTGTTAACCTATTGTTTCACCTCTCCTTCTTTCTTATAAAAAGAGAGAAGGAAGATGTGAAAGGGATCATCATCCACATCCAGAATCAAAGCCTCTTATATTATAACTTCTTTTGTAGGTCTTCTTCTAACAAACCAGTAAATGAGATAGAGATTTGAAGTGATGTCATTTATCAACCAACATCTAAGTATCATTACTCTATTGAAATTACTCTATAATCCATCAATAAGTTCTTAGCCACACACCTTGACCGTTCTTTAGATCAATAACTATCAAGCTAAGTATATGTATTCATTAATTAGTTACTTCATTTCTATTTCATAACAAACCCAACCCAAACCCACATTTATAAATCCCATTGTACAACCTCATCAGACCAAAAGCATAGTAACCATTGATAGTCACCCTAACCATTGATGGTCTATCCATAACCATCTATGGTTACCAATTGTTGACGGTCACCCTAACCACTAACAATCACCCCAACCATCAATGGTCATTATGTAGCAAACAAACAATAAGTTATTTTCACCCACCAGACCTCAACCAGGTCCAAATTTTTATCTCTATACCTGATCACAAAACCTCACCCTATTTCCTAAACTAGACTTAATTTATTTAGCATTAATACCAATCTATTTATTGATATAATTAGTCAAATTCATCTATTCATTTGTCAATCACTTCTTGTATTTCATTTCAGTATGTTTTAAATATATGCACGTACTTTATCTTTCACTTTCTTAACTTAATTGTTTAAAAGTGTCGATTGATAGCCTCCAAGGAAGCTCATGCTTCTTGGATCTAACTTGTTAGGCAATCCACTGTACTATCTAACTAATAAACCATTTCTTTGAGTGCTTTCTTATCTATAGGTCATTCCTCTCAAGCCAAAGAGGAGTATATATAACCATCTAGATCAACATGTGCATAACATATCAGTTTTTATTAACCATACCCTTCTTAAGTTTCTTTTCTCTTTCTTCCAAAGAATATAAGTGAAATTTCTCTGAAACAACTTTGGGTAATTTTCTCATGTAAAAAAACCCAAAAGAATCGTAATGTTTTGAAAAAAGTGTAAAGTCCAATTTGTTTTAGGAGAAATGTTTATACAAAAGTCTGAAAGGAATTCCATCAAACATTTTATTTATAGAAAAAAGGCCGAAGATACTCAAATACTTTAGATAAAATGTTGTGGGAAGAGTGTTTGAGTAAATTTTAATGCTTTGAGGAAATTGTTTTAGATAAAATGTTCAAAAAAATTATCCTAATAAAATTCTTGAGGCAAAAAGCTTGAGATAAAAATATCAAAGATCAAAAGATCGAAAGAAATTTTCCCAACTTGTTTAAATTTTGACAATCTCACAAACATCATCGATGGTCACATGAATGTCATTAACGGTCATGAGGACATCAAAATTAAGCCTAGGTCAAGGACCACATGGGTTTAAACTTTGATGGTCTCATAGACATCATTGATGATCACATGAACATCATTAATGATCATAAGGATGCCAAATTTAAACTTGGATAAAAAACCATCAGAGTTAGATTTCAATGATCCTATAAGTGTCATTAAAAATCATGTAGACATCAAAGATAAGCTAGATAGAGATCAATGGTATGTAATATATCCTAGGTTCAAGGGATCAATGAAGGTGGGATGCTAAGCTACATCATATAGAAGACACAAGAATAAAAATGCTCCTATCCATGAGAAGGAGACATTGAATGGAAGAAATCACATTTTAAGGTTCTTTTATATATTAAATAATCTTCCATTTGATCTTGGCGGTAGGTTCTTTATGGATTTAGTGTAGGGATTTGGTTCATTTCTTTCTTTCTCTTTCTTTCTTGTCCTCATTTGTATATAGCACTTGTACATTATTTATTTGCTTTATCTTATGTTGTTCTTCACTCTTATTAAGTCTTTTTAAGATATTCCTCAGTTTAGGTTTCATCTAGTCACTCAAAAAGGGGACTTCTCAAGTTAGGACTATAGGTGTGGTTGACTATGGATCTAAAATGTGAGATTGATGTTTTAATTTTGGTGAGACTAGTAAAGACCAATGACTAGGCTATTTGTTCCCTAAAATATTGAGCCTTATTCTGATCTAAACCTAACTTTGATGAGGATTGCATATGCAAGATGAAAGTTAAAATTATTGGAGCATAGTCATGCTTGCACTTAAACAACATTCATTACCCAGGGTAAAGTTTGAAACTAATGGTGATTTCTTAAAGATCAAACACTTGACCAAATCCCAAAACCCATCTAATTTGGTTCTTAACCTTTGACAAAAATTTGAAATGGTCTATACAAATCATAAAATATAAAGATAAGGGCTCATTGCAAAACTCAAATGAAACTTTCTAAGCAAAGGTGATTCAAGTAATCTTCACCAGGGCTATGGACACCTAGCTGGCAATGGAGCAAGGCCTTGAGTGGAGCCAAAGGCATCTATGTGAGGGCTATGGATGTTTGACTAGCAGCATAGCAATGCCCAAGCCTTCCCTAAGCTAAAGCATGGTTTTTAATGAATATCCCATATGCTATAAGTCAATGTCAATGGTTAAAAACCTAAAGTCTAAAAATTTCTCTCTAAATCCTATGGCAAATGATAAGTGGAATCAAAGTACACACATAGCATGACTAGGTTATGATGTTTGATCCCAATTTTTCATGTGTAAGACCTATTTTAACCATGAATTGATCTTAATAATGGTGTTTGATCAAGTGGATTAAGTAGCATAATTATGAATTTGAACCAAAGTCTCTAAATTTTAAAACATATTACTATGAGAATTCACTTGATCAGGACATCACTAACATGTTTGCACATTGTTTTTAAGATTTTGGTTTAGATCCTATCTTACTTTGCTAACATTGGATCTCTATGCTTCAAATTGCAAGCTTAATTAGAACCTATCTAAAATGGATAATGCCTAAGTTTCATGATTTAATATCAATATTAGCTTTTTACTAGCCTTTGGTCTGTTAAAAGCCAAGCTAAATTTATTTTTCATCACCCTGAAACCTTATTCCAATTACCCTGGATCAAGTCTTTCCTTTTGAATTTAAAATTGGCAAGAAAATTTTACATGAGAACATTTTTAAAAAAAGAATTCCATGGACTTAGTTAAATTTGTATACTAAATCTTTGTCATGTTTATTAACATGACCAAACCCTAGTCTAAAAATCCATGTTTTGTCCCATTTAGGTCCCGAGACCCCTTATCTTATGTTCCTCATGGTCTAAACTAACACATGGTCCATTTTATTTAACAAAGCCCCATTTTATTTCAAGCTTAGTCTAAAAATTTAGCCTAAAATTTTAATTTATATTTATTAATACGAATCAAAATCTTGGTCTAAGATTGTATCCTAAGTTTTATATTATTTTTTAGCTTTGACTTAGTTATTATCTCAATGTCCATAGAAACCAATAGTATTCAACTCAATAGATTATAATCGATGACATGATTTTGCTTGATCAATCAAGATCTAATGGTGTGAGTTCAAATTCAAAAGGTAAGCTTATGGTGCATAATAAAGCTCAAGCATATTCTTGTTGATCGATGGTACGCAGTTAAGTGTACACCTTTCAATCAACAAGGCATATTAGATCAAGATTTTAGATTGAGCCCAAAGTGAAAGTGATGATGGCACACATCATAACCAATTTAGATAAAGTATTGAGTACCCAATGGCATTTGATCCTTTGGATTGAAATCTAATGGAATGCATTGATCCGTCCTAGCAAGATCCAATGGTGAGAGATCAAAGAGTACCTTTTATTATGTTCTAACTTGGTCTAGGGATTTACCCTAGAGTGTCATTATATTTATTAATATAATGAAACCTTAAGTTAAAAACTTATGCTAAGTCCTTTTTTATTGAGCATAGGGCCCCTTTTTGTTATGTTATGAGCTTAGTCTAAACTTTAGCCTAAAGTTTTATTCATGTTCATTTACATATATGAAACCTTAGACTAAAGACTTTATCTTAAGATTTGTATTTTTCCTCAAGTTTTGACTTAAGATAATTTTCATTATTTACAGGAATAAATCATGCTCAATATTATGGATTACAATTTGACAATGCATGTTTTATCAAATAAAAAAATCTAACGATGCAAGAACATAATTAAAAATTCAATACATAGTCACTAGATAAAGATTGAGCACATTCTCAGAGATAGATGGTATGTATTATAGTGTACACAATCTAATCTATGGTGTGTATTAAATCAAGACTTTTAAATAAATCCCAAAATAAACATGGGACTACCATTTGGCAAGAGTGCATTAGACCAATAGGAATAATAGAGCAAGATGCAAAGAGCCTACAGAGCTACCAAGTGGTAACATTTTAGTACAATACCTATAGACATCCAATGGAATTTGATCCTTTGGATCAATATCAATGTCACACATTTGCTCTAGCAAGCAAATCTAATGGTGTGAGCCAAGATAGACTTTTCAAAGGGCTCAAACCAATAAGAATGTGATATGTGCCTATATTAGAGCTAGTAAAGTGGCATAGTCAGTCTTAATCCTTATGAGTGCCTAATTAGATTTGATGTGGCATTCTAAGTGTCAATATGTGGTGAAATTTGGCTAAAAATATAAAATTAATTATTCTTCCATGGATGGGCAATGATTATAAGAATAGAAGGAGGTCTATGAGTCATTCTAGAGAATATTTTCTAATCATAAGCATGGGTCATTTTCTATTTATACCATGACCATGGATCATTCACATGCCATAATTTCAAAATCAAAGTTGATACATGGCATGCACTAAAGGAAAGGTAGTTGTCCAAGAAGTTCTAACTATGTAGGCAAGTGATCAAGAGATTATCTATATGGTTGCACATGAGGACAAAGTTTGTCTAGCTCCTCAAACAAATATTCTCCTTCCAGCTCATATGAAGACATATTCAACCATGAAATCAAAAGATTGTTATAAATATTCATCATTAATTGAAGAGGTAGTTAGAGCAATGATTATTTTCTTGTAAATTAAAGAAGATATCAGGCATGGCATGGAATATTTTCTAGCTAGAAGCATCTTGGTGAAATTGGGAAGGATATTATGTAATTTTGTAAATTGTGACCCATAGTCTTAAAATTGAAAAAGGATTGAAATGTATAAATAGGGGGTTTCTCCTCTATTCAAGGTTGGTAGTTTTTTAGGTGTTCATTTTTTCTAGGTTTAGATTCTGCAAGAATTTATGGGATCAATTACTGTGTGTAAATCTTATCTCCCTTGCTAAGGTGGTTACAGTTATACAACCATTAGTGAGCTTTGAGAGCATCTTTATGTCTCCCTTGTCAAAAGAGTGATCTCACCATGCTTGTCCCATGGTAGCATTTTGAAATATTGATGTTTGTAATATTTATTTTCAAGCTAATGAAAATGCTTATGGTTCTCTATTATTTCTTATTGATCAAGTGCAACAATCTATTTTGTAAATATTGTTGATTGGATATCTAGTTTTATGTTGATTATTGGTTATCATTTTGAGCATGGATATAGGTTATAAAACCCTTTCTACATTATTTTAGAACATGTTATTGAATAACTTACTAGGGCACCCTAGGTTTATGGATTTGATAGAAAAGATTTTTTTGAAAGTTTGGTTTGAGTGTATGTTTTATTCTTTCAAGGATTATTTGGTACTTCCCACTAGCTTGTATTTGATTTTTTCTATATTCGTGCTAATGAATGATGTCACAAATCTTACAATATACCCTACTATTTGAAGGCCACCAACATACCACCTTCCTTTTTTATAATTATCCAACCTATCTTACCCTATTCTACCCTATAAATAATACACACTTTTCATACTATAAGTGTTATTTGCCTTACAAATGCATAAGATCTTACATATTTGAAATGTAATTATAGTTTGTGTTTTAAATTCTAGCACTACATTCTTTTATTTGACCCTTATTGTTATATATTATATAAAATGAAGATTGCATTCTCTTTCCCATCTATCTTTAGTAACTTGTATATGACTTAGATCTTTTTTTCATTTTATGAGACAACCCCTCACAGGTGAAGTTTATAAACTTGGTTATGCCCTGGTCATATTTTTTCCTTATGCCAAAAATCCCCATGGAGGTTGAGTTTAAAAATATCTTCATGTGATAAATCTACCCCATAGGTCCTCTCACCTTGGTTCAAGTAGAGCCAAAAGTAGCAGAGAGCTGACCATACCCTTTGTAGGTGCCTCTCAGTCACTTTCTACACCCAATTTATTCTTGATGCTAAACCCTTCCTTGACTATAATGACATACTAGTAGGTTTTTCATATTTGTTTACCATTTTATTCAAGTGTTTAAGGATAAGCATAAAAGGTGTACAACTAGGAACCAATACTCAACTAGCACCATTACTAGGGATTAAATTGAATTCCTAGTTACCTATGTTTCTAGGGAATCTTACAGATAGCTATTGTCATTTATTGTACTAATCTAAATCTCTTTGGTTGATCAACATCACACACTCAACTAGCATTATTTTTAAGGATTAAATTTAAGTCTTGGTTACCTATGTTGTTGAGGACTCTTGTAGATAGCTACTCTCATTTTTAAATTTCTCTATTTATTGTACTAATCTAAATATCTTTGGTTCATCAGTGTTGCACACTCAACTAGTACCATTGTTGGGGATTAAATTGAAGTCCTGGTTACCTATGTTGCTTAAGAATATTGTAGGGAGTTGTAATTTTTAAAGCTCTTTACTTATTATACTAATCTAAATATCTTTGGTTTATCAACATTGCACACTCAACTAGAACCATTATCAGGGATAACTTCTTATCACTTGTGTTGATGGGGACTATTCTAAAGAGCTAAAGTTGTAAGTAATTTAAGTTTGAGATTTCTATACCTATTTTCTACATTATGACTATCTTAGCCATCAACACCATAACACTCCATTAGGGATGTGCAAAGACGTTTTGAGGCTTGACAATTTGACTTTTGCTACATTTATTGTAAAGAGCTATTAACATTGCATGTTGAAAGGTGTTTTGTCCTGTTTGAACATTACTCTAAAAATTTCAATGTTTTTATATTATATCTCATTCATTAAATTTAACAAAATATGTTTTTAGCATGTGTTTCTAACATTTTTTGCTTTTCCACATTCAGAAGATGAAAGAAACTATGATAATGGTCAAGGGTTAGATGATACCCGAATGAAGTCAGTGCACCGTATCCAGACATTGAAGAGACTCCTCTTTTGCTATGGAGGATGACACCTGTAGATGAGAGGGACTCAAACAAGGAGACTATTAGATAGATAGGTGGTAGACTACCAAGAAAAGCTTGATCCCAGAAGTGCAAAGACTTCTTGGAGGGGTGACAGTCCACTGGTTGATAAAAAGCAAACTGTTGTTAGAAACAAAAATGATAAAAGACTGAACAAAAGAAATAGAAACAAATGTGTACCTATATGTGGCAATCTATCTTCAACAATCATCAGCATCAGTTAGTCTGTCAACATCAGTAGGTCAAGGTCACTGGCATTGGTTAGTCTGCTGACGTCAATAGGGGCAATGGGCCTAGTGGCTAGCGTCAGTCGGGGCAATGAGGCTTTGGACAAGCTTCAGGTCTGTCTGTAGTCAGCAAAATGGTTTGAGGTGTTTGTGGGGGTTTGATGGTTTGTGATAGGCTTATAGGGCCAAATGGATGACAGGGGCAAAAGGGGAGATAAGGGTGAGAGAAGGCTTTTCGGCCTCTTTGGGAAGAATAGACTAGGTTGTGTCTAGAATGCTTGGAAATGGACAGTAGTCTGACTACTAAAGTATTTAAAAGGACAATAAAATAAGACCAATATAAATACTTAGCTGTGAGTGGAGAGACAGAGGTGTAGGAGTCTTATTTCCATTATGGCTGATGCGAGAGATGTCGTGTAATCTTCAATCTAGTATGGAATGACTGGTGTAGGACCTCTGAGCCTGGAGAGTGTTGTTGAAACGCTGATACTTGCAAGAAGTTGAGGAGCGAGAGAGCTTGGAGTCTGGGGCAAGAGAATTCACATTCGTGGGGGGAGCAATAGAAGTAGAAATGTAGTTTTAAGGGAACTGACATTGGTGAAACCACTGGCATCAGCCAAATAATGACCGACGTCAGCGACTAAAGAATGGGAAAAGAGGCTATTTTTAACCTTCTGCCCATTCTTACAACTGCCAAGTCTAATGTGTCATTGGAAAATGGTCCTAGGTGAATTAAATGAGTGTGAGAGGCTAGTGGGAGGGATGAAATGGGGGTTAAGCATTTAAGATTTGGTATGGGGTGCGGGATGGCATCTAAGGAGAGGTATCCTAGGTGGGGTGAGGTGGCAAAGGGGGTTATTAATTTAAAATAATCAATTTATTTTAAATTAATAATTGAGTGGGTTAGAAATGTTTAGGAGGGATCAAAGGGGACCAAGGGGTGACCAAGGGATAGACACAATTTTGGTGTCTACATTTGCCATTTTTTGTCTTATTGGTTGTTTTTGACGAACTGCAAGACAAAAATAGAAGTTGGTTTCCCCAAGTATGGAATAAGGTGTTCCCCCCTCAAAGTGGGAGTCGAGGGAAGGGAACCTGAGATTGAGTGTCGATTTGATAGAGGGTGGATGGAAAGGGTGAAGGTTTGAGTGTGAACACTGCAAAGGGTGGGATTGCACGTATGCCACACCATGCGATAGGTAAGGTCAAATTGTCATGGTCAAAGGTCGAAGAGTGCTAAAATTAAAATAACTAGTCCCTAGCATTTAGTCGTAGCTGATTGGGTTAAATGATCCAAGCTGTAGCTCCAATGGTCATGTTCCAAGTATCCCAAGCTCTAGAAGTGCTCTTGGAAAACATAAAAAGGCCACAAGTAGTGGGGATCAACTGGAGTGCGATCTAATACTTGTGGGGGTCATGGACAATTTTCTAACTAGTCATGAGGTAGCAAGGGCAATCAAAACAACCAAGGTAGAGGTGTCTTGAAAGTGGTCAGAGGAGATAGTCTCAATCTCTAAGGTCTACGGTCGAGTCAAGTAGAGGTAAAAGTGATCTTAAGGGTGCCCCAAGAGGTTAAGATAACTTCTACTATGAGGATTGGCTGATTGGGGGCGTGATTTTAGTCATGGTGAAGAAGTTTGAGGGTTGAAGGCTACCAATGTTGGTTATAAAACTGATGTTGGTGGCCGAAATAAATTGATGTCAGTAGAAATCGGTCGACGTCAGTAACCTAAGGCATAATTATGATGACGTCGATGGCCTACCAAATCTGACAAAATTGGATTGGCGGCCCACCAAAAGTCATTTGTGATTATTGACCAAGTGAGAAAAGGGAGCTCTAGAGTGATTGAGTGAAAATGACTCCAAGTTGACCGGTTGAGCAGTGTGAGGTGTTGGAGTGAGATTAGTGGAGAGAGAGAGAGTGATTTAGATGGAGTTGGAGGTTAAACAGTAGATTGTGGGCTAGCAGGAGTGTGTAGAGAAAGTGAGACAAAGGAGATGGTAGAGGGTAGAGGAGGACCCGTGGGAGGTCCACCACTAGCAACACCCATTGTGCCACTACAGTGGTGATGATGGGATGAGGTAGGAGATGATTTGAGCTTGTTTGGTTTGTTTTTGAAATTGATTTTATTTTTGAAATTGATTTTGTTTTTGAAATTTGAATGTTTTTAGCTAGAAATTGAGGGGGAAGGGTAGTTAGGAGGGTGGGTAGGGTAGGTAGGATTATTTTGGAGGGATTAGGAGGGTTTTATGGGGAAAAGGGGGGTCTAATGGGGGAAGCCCTAATTTTTAAGGTTTAACCCATTCAGCTCTTGGACTGAACCAGTCACTAAAATTGGTGGGTTCACCGGCATCGACCAACCAGTGACTGGCATCAGTCACTCACCTGCCAACATTGGTCATGAAGTGATTGACATCAGTTAGGTAAGTGCCATCACCAACATGCTAACTGATGTTGGTGGCTACTTGGTCTAAAAAGGTTGTGAAAAATGCCAAGTCAAGGGGCCGAAGCTATGTCAAGGGCTTCTCGGGTGTCAGGATAGCCATAGATAGTCAGGTAGATGGTCAAGTAGATAGACGAAAGGGCAAGTGGCTGAGCTAGGTCTCTCAAAAGGGAAGAAGAGTCATAGGGATTGGTAGTCACATTGACATGAGTTTGATTATTAGATGCAGGTGAGGCAGACATTGATGCTACAGGATCAACTGTCACCATTATTGATGCAGATGCATCAAGACATCACCGAAGAGGAGTGGGCATAGATGAGTGTAGTGGGACTTGGTAGGTTACGGCGATACTATCGAGTGGCATGGGATGTGAGCCTGATGGTGGCTCTAATCGAGTGGTTGGATCACTCCACTAACACCTTCCACTTACTAATAGGGGAGATGACTGTGACAGTCGACAATGTGTACTAGATTTTGTGGCTACCAATACACAGAGCAAACTTGTATGCATGCTCAAGAGAGGTGCATGACATACATATGGTTACACTATTTAGAGAGCACATCATTGAGATGAGCTACCACTCAGTGAGTTTTGCATATGAGCCCCTATATGATGTGGATGAGGATGCGCATCGACTGGTGATCTTTATGATGATAGGCATCATGGTCTATGCACTACCAAATATAGAGGGAGGTAGGTTTTCAGTCACTATGACTAGATTTTTGACAAACATGATGGAGAAACAAATAGTATTTGCCTAGGTGCCTATCTTTTTGGCTCAGGTATATAGAGAGCTATGGGGCATCAGTCGGTGATGACGGTATAGTCTATGTGTGGGCCACCTCTTGCACTGCTGAGCTTACGAGCACATCATGGTCACATGACCTCTCAGCCTCCTAGTGGTGATTCAGGATAGCTTCAGAGTTAGCTTTAGGCAATGGCATGAGGTGATGGTGCAGATGTGGATAGATGGGGTAGTCAGAGACATTGACTACTATAGAGGGGTGCTGGAGGCCCTGATCCCTATAGACATCATTTAGAGACCATACTTGGGGTATCCAATTTTTAGAGACCAGGGAGAGTAGTTGGTCAGTGTGCAGAGCTTGAGATAGGTCAGGGGCAGATGAGCTAGTGAGCTCAAGAGGGTACCAGTAGAGAGAGTGCGGTACTAGTTTGGGCTACTTCAAGATGTGTCACCCACCTTCCTGCTGTACAAGTGAGATGACATAGAGGTGGTGCTCCCACTACCAAAGGACATGAAGGGGCCAAATTTTGAGGAGCTACTAGTAAGATCTAGGATAGTAGATTTAGGATGTACAGAGGTTTATATGACATGGTGGGCAGGATAGTATATAGGCATGCAAGTAGGGCCACAACTTGATCTATAGGTAGTGATCAGAGAGTAGGATACAACCCACCAGGAGAGAGATGTAACCATCTCAGAGAGGGATGTAGCTTAGGGATAGGTGACCATTTTATAGGGGTAGGTCATAGTTTTGACAAGCCAGATGGTAGGGATGACAAGTCAGGTGGCTGCTCTAACAGGACAGGTCACCATTTTATAGGGACAGTTGGCTGCAACCCAGGCTCAAGCATTGGCAGGGTAGGTTTTAGGAGGATAGGGCCCGATGCAGCATCCATCTCAATAGCCATTTCAGTAGCCAGCATAGTTCACATCAGTGCAGCCAGCTTATTCATAGCCTTAGGGTTCAGTGCAGGGCACAGTAGCAAGTCTGATGGGTCCACCGCAGACTATACCTATTATTAGGTACAATACTACATTGGATGAGATCACATATTATGAGGGGGCCATCAGGGGGTTCCCTCAGATACAGTGATACTCAGAGATGAGGGCAGAGCTGAGCTGACAGTGATTGATGTCATGAGTGACTATTTTAGGTTCTCATAGATGGCACAGATCAGAGGGCAGAGATGATACAGCATCTTCTTGGTTGTTGCACCCACCACCACAGCCACAGCCTTGAGGGTAGATTTTAATACTATGTATATACCGGCCTGCGAGTCATTGATGTGAGATGTATATTATTTTTTGAGAGAAAGAGAGAGAGGCACAAATTGTGCCATTGTAAAACATTCAAGATATATATATATATGATGTGATTTTTTACTATTGACATGTTATGGAAATGTTTTTTGGATGTTTAATGTTGCCAGCATTTTCTTATGTGTTTTAATGATGCATGCTTTGATATGATATTTATGATGATGAATGATTAATGTGACGATTATACTTGATGATGCTTGCTGATGATTATGATGAGATGATTATGTCATGACTTTTGAATTTATTGTGTAATGATGATAATGATGATTATGTTAATGATGTGAATGATGATGTTTCAACTTTTAGATTATGGTTTAATGATGTATGTGATGATATTTGATGATGATGTTTTACGATTATGTGATGATGTAAAAGATGTAATTGATTATGCTAATGATTGTGGAAATATGTGATTAGTTGTGATGTGATTGGCAAGTGACGAAAGAAGGTGATAGAAGAATGTGATGAAGGTAATGGCTGAGCTAACCTCAAAAGACCCCATGTCAACTAAGTGCTACCTACATAGGCCCTGTTGTTGGGGCCTCAGGCCAATGTAGTTCTCCCAAAAAGGGAGGAAGGGTCGAAGTGGTTAATGTGTTTAGTCATGAGAATGATTTAGCACGTCCCATATGTCTGATGGTATATGCTTGAAATGATGAGGAGAAGATGATGTTACAGCCTTTGCCATATTATGCAATGGGGTATTCTGTAACATTGGTCAGAGTTTTTCATCCCTAATAATTGTCTATATTAGGTGATGGATGTATGCTAAAAATAAAATGAGTCTATTTATGCTTTAGTAAGTAATGGTTTATGCTTGACATAAATTGTGTGGTCGATAATTTCCATGTGTATTGGTGTCCATAGAAACTAGTGTGAATAGGCTTATGAGAATGTTAGTGGTCTGAAAAAGGGTTGGTTAATTGGATGTAGTCAGAAAATGATGTGGTTGAATGTGACCAAAGTGTGGGGAAGTGAAAGGCATATTTGCCCTTTCATTGATGAGGACCAGAATGATAGCATAGATAGGGGTTGTTAGAACAAAAAGGCCCATTCATGCATTATGTCGTTGACCATTGGTTGTGTTAGAGAAGTAAGAAAATCACTTTGACATTAAAATGAGCTCGAAGTCCCTTGAGTAGGTAATGTGATAGGTGAGGATAAGGTAACCCTTTTGAATAGGGATAACTTTTCCCCTTTTTATAGGAGATCCTGAGACGACTACAAGTCAAATCCATGACCCTTTATTTTTTTTTTGGGTAGACTGATCAATGTGGGAAGTCTACGAGGGATGTCATTTTGCTTTATGGTCATTTGTGAAGCTAATCGATGCAGGAAGCTTTTAAGAGAGTGTTATTTGTAGCAATATTTTAGGCATAGCCATCCTTCGAGGGAGTGGTCTATATTTTTGCTTTATATATATAGGGAATTGAATAGCTGTCCTTCGAGGGAGCAGTCTATTAGTTACAGCAATGATAGTACAGTTGTCCTTTGAGGGAGCAATTTGCTTTTAGAGTTTATGACCTTTTGATATTTTGACATCCCAAGTTATTTTTGACAAAATTTTGAGTCATGGACAAGACTATAGAAGTTTAAGGGCTCCCTTTTACTAGGACAAAGCATCCATACTTTATAAAAGGGTTACATAGGATTTGTTTAAGGGAATAGGGTTGAAAGGAATGAGGATTAAGAGGATGGGGAGTGCTCAAGGGATGAGCTCAAGTTAAATGTCAAGTGAATGAGTACTTGACTAATAGTAGAATGGTCACATATGTAAGGCGTTAAGAGGCTCAGGTTCTAATCGGCCTTCAAGAGAAGACAGATGATAAGTCCCTAACCCATACTTATGTGTTATGATGTAAAGTTCGAGCCAATTAGGAGCAAACTTGCCTCATTTACTTCATTCCATATTAGTCACATGTTGATTTTCTTTGAGGATGAGGTCTTTGATGTTGAAATCTCATTCTCGTAGATTTTTGTCATAGGCTCATTTGATGTGATTTTGATAGACATGGAGATGGTTGAGGGCAGCAAAATGATGTTCATCAAGTAACTCAAGTTGAGCTAAGTGATCTTGATGAAAGTCATCATTAAAGAAAATGTCATGCAGAGAGATGCATAAAGATAGGATCTATACTTTGAGAGGTAGGATAGCCTCTGTTCTGTACACTAAAGAGAAAGGGGTAGCACCCGTAGGGGTTCGGATGCTAGTGCAGTAGGCCCACAAAGCAAAGGGAATGTGAATGTGCCAATCCCTTCCAGTGTTGTTGACCACTTTCATGAGAATTTTGGTTAGGATCTTGTTGGAAGCCTCGGCCTACCCATTTGCTTGTGGGTAGTAAGGCGAAGAGAAGCTAAGCTTGATGCCAAATGAGTCACAGAGTTTCTGGACAATTTTGTTTTTGAAGGACTTGTCGTTATTAGTGATGATTTTGTGAGTGACACTAAAATGATAGATGATGTGGGTGTTGATGAAGTCAACAATTTTGTCAGCTTTTGTGGAGATGAGAGGAATAGCTTCCACCCATTTAGTGAAATACTTGGTGGCAGTGATAATGGACTGATGTTGCAGAGATAAATGAGGGTTAATTTTACTGATGAGATCTAAGCCCCATTGTGAAAAAGGCTAGAAATATTGAGCAACTTATAAGGCATGGCTAGGGAGGTGAAGTAAGTTAGCATGTTGCTGGCACTTGATGCAACACTAAACATAGTCGCTATAGTCTTGATAAAGAGTGGGCTAATAATAGCCTAGGCAAAGGATGCACTTGGCAACTGAGTTACCACTGAAGTGTCTACCATAAATCTTGTTGTGGACCTATTTAATGGCATGGGATGCTTTAGTGGAGGTTATGCAGTGAAGAAGGAGGCCATCAAAACCTCCTTTATAGAGAAGACCCCCTAGCATGGTATATCAAGCCGTGCATTTGATGAAAGCCCGTTGTGCATTACTAGAGAGATTAGGAGGAATGATAGAATGAGATAAGTAGTCCACAAGTTATTTGTACCAAACATCTCGTGGACTAGAGTCTATGGTGTTGACATGGTTAATGTTAGGAGAAATATATGAAGGCAACGGCACACAATGCACCATGACATAAATTCTTGATGAAGATGATGAAGATGGAATATGCGAGGTGAGAGAAGCCATGGTGTCGGCAAACTTATTCATGGAGTGTGGAACAATTTGTAAGAGGGAATGGTCAAAAGAGGTGAGAATGATGTCAACATGGTGTTTGTATCTTTACAAAATTTCATTTTTACAAAGATATGAACCGTTGACTTGATTGATGACAAGTTATGAGTCACTGAAGATGTTGTGGTCTTGATGCTTAAAGAAAGGGTAGTTTGAAGTCCTAAAATTAAGGCTTCATATTTAGCCATATTATTGGTACATTTAAAGTTGAGCTTGAAAGACAGGGGCATGGTCTCACCTTCGTGTGGGATGAGAATGACTCCCGCACCCCCACCAAGTTAACATTTGGAGCCATCAAAGAACATTGTCATTTGGTAGACTGTGTCATCGGTGGAAAGCACAGTGATAGATTCGTCAGGAAACTCACACTGAGAAGGTTGATTGTCAGGTAGAGGAGTATCTGCCAGTTGGTCAGTGATTATTTACCCCTTTATGGATTTTTGCTGGATGAATTCCAAGTCAAACTCAGCAAGAAGCATGAGCCAATGAGCCATACGCTGGTTTTGGTATGGCTTGGAATGCATGTATTTGAGGGGGTCAGTGTGAGTGATGACAAAGGTCTTGTTATTGAGAAGATAATGACAAAGCTTAGTAGCGGCAAAGACTAATGCCAAATAGAGTTTCTTGATATGAGTATACTGAGTTTCATAGCCGACAAGTGTTCAGCTTATATAGTAAACCGCTTGCTCAAGGTGTTGCTCATCTTGATGCACGATCATGGCACCTAACAAATAGTTGGTTGTTGAAATGTAAAGGTAGAAGGGTTGGTCATCTTTAGGTGGGATGAGGACTAGTGGAGAGACCAAATAGCATTTGAGGGCTTCAAAAGCCTCTTGGCAGTCCTTATCCCATTTAAAGGAGACGTCCTTCTTAAGGAGATGATGAAAGGGTTGATAGTGGTTAGAAAGCTATGAGATGAAGCAACAGATGGATTGGAGCTTCCCTTGTAGACTGTGAAGTTGCTTGAGATTCGTCGGAGGTGGCATCTCAAGTATAGTGCAAATTTTGCCAAGATCTATCTTGATGCCACAGAGAGAAATGATGAAACCTAGGAGTTTGCCTGAGAGGACCCCAAAGATGCATTTCTTGGGGTTAAGGCAGACATTATATTGAAAAAGGCAAGAGAAGATGATCTTGAGGATGGTCAAATGGTCACGATGAAGCTTAGATTTGTCTAGCAAGTCATCCACATAGTCTTCCATGATTTTGTGAAGGAGATCGTGAAAAATGTAAGTAATGACACGTTGATATGTGGCACCTATGTTCTTTAGGCCAAAAGGCATGACCCGATAGCAGAAAGTCCCCCATGGGGTGATGAAGGTAGTCTTGTGCTGATCTTTTAGCATGATCAAGATTTGGTTATGCCCTGAAAACCCATCCATGAGTGATAACATCTCATGACCGGCTGTGAGATCAACAAGTTGGTCAATGTTGGGAAGAGGAAAATCATCGTTGGGGCAGGCCAAGTTGAGGTCATGATAGTCAGTGCAGATTTAGATCCCTCAAGTTGCTTTGGTGATAGGGATGATGTTAGACACCCACTATGGATAATCAATGGGTTGGATGAAAGAGACTGAGAGAAGATGTTGAAGCTCCTCTTTGATAAGGAGTGCAACACGAGGATGCATCTTGCGAAGCTTCTACCTGATAGGCTTAGCCTCTAGGTTTGTGACGATGTTATGAATGGAAATGTTGGGGTCAATACCAAGCATGTCACTGTAGGTCTAGGCAAAGGCCTTATTATGGTCTAAAAGAAAGCTGGTGTAGTTGATATACTCCTAGGCATTTAGAGATTGACCAATCTTTAAGACATGAGGAACATCAGAGGATGGAAGGTTAATGTTAATGGTCAATTCATTTACCATAACCTACATTTTGGAAGGAAGGGAGTGTTGAATGAAAAAGTCATCATTGCCCATGTAGGTGAGAATGGTGTCATCATCCACACAGTGGACAGTGTTGATGGTTGCCGATTCATCGTCTATCATGTTGGGATAAATGAGAGGGAGAGACCTGGATACCCCATTTAGTTGATAGGTTAGGGGCTCCAGGTAGATGGTGTTTATGTAAAAAAAACTAGGAGGGATGGAAACCACTAACTCCATAAGTGAGGAAGGGAGAATAGGCAAGCTTGGAGGAGATTGGTTGATGGTGGGTTTGAGGCAAAGGTCTGTAGAAGCTTCGGTGGGTTCCTGCAAACCTAGACCATGCCGTTTCTTGGCATTGTCATCATTTAGTGGTTCGATAGGCTGATGGGAGCCTTACTCATAGTGCCTGAAGCCAAAACCCTTCCATGCACACCTATAAAGGTAGGTGTGAGCAAAGTCAGGGTTGCCAAGAAAGGAGAAGTCGAATGTGAATGGTTGAGGTGAGGAGAGAGGATTCCCATTAGTGGGAGCTTGATCTAGCCCCCCATAGATGAGATTGGTTTGAAGGTTAGGAGGACCATAAGGAATAACCATTTTGATCTGATGGTCATAGCTTGGACTGTGATGAAGCTATCCATACTCTTGTGGAGTCTAAAATATGTCTAAGGTAAGTAAGTGATATTCCCCAAGTGAAAGTCATTAGAAGATATCTTCTATGGGGTCCTTGGTTGTCGCTTGAGGAGTGGGTGTGACTACCATTTGTGTGTTGGTTGAAGCTTTCACAGATGGAGGTAGTGTTTAGGTTGGTGTCTTGAGAGGAATGAGAATGTCATTTGGTCGATAGGTCATGTTACAAGTCTTGAAAGGGGATGGGTCAGCGGGAATGACATGGACTTGGCCATCGTGTTCGAATTTGACACAACGGTGCAGTGTAATATGGACACAAGCCATGGCATGGATCTAGGGTCATCCTAACAACATGTTATATTGAAACTCTCCCTCGATGATGTAAAAGAGCTTTGGGATAGTGCATGGGCCAACATGAATATGGAGGATGACGGTGCCAATGGTAGTGGTAGTGGTGTCATTAAAGAATCAAAAGATTGCGTCAGTTTTTTATATGCAATTCTTGGGGAGGGCCAATTGATCATAGGCATGGGTAGAAATGATATTAATGCTGGCACCTCCATCAATCATAACTTGCTTAATATGGGTTTGATCAATATAGGTTGTGATGAATAGAGCAGCGTCTTGATCTTCCAAGTTAGAGGTAAGACTTTCAAAATTGTTGAAAGTGATAGAGGTGATAGGGGATAATAATTGGACCAGGGTAGCTAGTGGTTGGGGGTCTTTGGGTTAGACCTCCACTACCTGTAAGGCTCTGATTAGAGCTTGATGATGTTGGGGTGAGCTTTGGATGAGGTCATACAAGGTCATCTTCACAGGTGTTTGGTGAAGTTATTTTAACATAGAGTCATGGATTGCCCTTGAAGAAGAGGGTTGGGATGCACCCAGGATAGAAATTTTGGGTTTTAGTGGTTGAGGTGGCTTGACAAAGGGATAGGTCTAAGGAATAGCAACTTTTTCTTTTGCCTTATCCTTTTGTGACCTAGTGGCTACACTGATAGTGTTAATTTTGAATAGAGGGGGCGAAGGAGGTGAAGGGACATACTCTGATGATGAGATGTCGATGATGACAAAGAGGTTTGAGAGATATGGGAAGGTGTCAAAAGTCTGTCAATAGTATCCTCAAGGAGAAGGGTGTCTTTTTCCATGTATCACCGAATGACAACCTTGAGGGTATAGCAATTCTCGGTATCATGTCCCAGTGTGTGATGATATAAGCAAATTTTAGTATCATCAAACCAAGATGGCTTTGACCTGAGGGGTTAGAATGGCTTGATAGGCAGAAGGGTTATGCTAGAGGTTTACAAAAGTTAGTGTAATATCAAAGCGTATGAACCCACTAAAGGGTCTGTGCTTGTTGATGCATGAGGTGTTGATGACTTTTACTTGGGAGGTGTTGAAGGAGTCTTCTGTACCACCTTGTGGGTTGGTGGTGTGGCCACATGTGTAGATGACACTTTCTTTGTGAGAGGTGCTAAATTTTTCAGAGGTGGTAGGCTTGTGGTAGGCAAAGGGAGTAATGACAGTAACTTGTTTTGGTTAGGGGTTGGCATAGGAAGCAATCCTATTATGGTAGAAGGATGAGGGCCCAAAATGGAAGGCAATGATGATGGTTGAGGAGGAGTTCACCGCCATGGTTTAGCAGTCTTATTTGGCTTGGTTTGAGGACTACTATTGGGCAAGGCAAGGTTTAAGTCTACCTTCACTTGCAGGTGAGTGAGGTTAGGTACGGGGTGAACACTGAGGGATTTGATTAGTTTTGATTTGGTGGATGAGGGTTTGGGTTCTGATGTGGATGGTTGGGGTTTTGAAGATTTAGAAGTAGAAGTCTGGTCTTCATTGGAAACTTTTGGAGATTTTATCATGGGTGGGTCAACAGCATGAGATGAGATGGGACGTGCAAGGTGAGGAGCTTTTAGTCGCTCCCATAATGCCTGATGCTCTAATTTCCTTGAATGGAGAAGTCTTAGTTTTTCCACCAAGCGAGAGAATGGTTGGGAGGATGTCAGATGAGGCTTTGGTCCTTCAAAAGATGTGGATGGTTATGGGGTCAAAAATGTGTTAGGTGTAGTAATCTTGGACCCAAGGCATGAGGGAGTCATAACTGGATCATCCTTGGTCAGAGAAAGCGAAGAGGTAGGGTCTTCTCTTGGTGGAGAAGGAACTAGAGAATGTGGTTCCTCAAGAGGGCAGAGGGCAGGGATGATTATGCCTTCTACCTGTGGTTGAGGAGTAGGAAGGGTAGGGTTTTCTATTGGTAGTAAGAAGGAGGAAGGTGGGGCTAGCAGTGATGGTATGGTCAAGGCATCCTCCAATATAAGGGAAGTCGATGGAGAACTAACAAGAGAAGAAGGTTTATCTATGTGTGATGGACTGATGGGTTGACTAACCTCTTGAGACTGTGAGAGAGGTTGGCCAGGGATGAGAGGTGAGATAGTGTTGACTGTGCATATGTTATGCTCTTGGGAATCATCGGCCATGGTCTGCACATTATTTTGGCTAGGAGGATGGTTAGAAAAGGGTTGTTTGAAGATGTCTATGCTTTGATTGGGTGGCACATTTGGGTTGTCCAAGACAAGGTCACCTTTATCTAGCATGTCTTAAATGATGTTCTTGAGAGTCTTACAATTGTCTATGTCATGGCCTTTGACACTGTGATATTTGTAGAAGTCATTCTCTCTGTACCATGTAGGGATGGCATGCAAGGAATCAAATTGAGGGGGCAGTCAAATCTAGGGAAGATTGAGAACTCTTTGTTTGACAAGTTTATCCAACACAGATGCGTATGATTCTCCTAGTGGAGTATACTAACGTTGCACATATCTTTGTTGGAATTGCCATGTGATACTTTAGGATGTGGACAGTTCAGGCTGGTTGGTTGTTGTTGAAGATGATGGTCTAACGACTATAGCATTTGTTGATGCCTTAGATTTGGAATTATAAGAAAAAGGTTTAGAGGAAGAGTCATTGGACTTGGTGTTGGGGTTTTTGCTCTGCAATTTGACTTTGTTTTCCTCAATGGCATGTAGTTCAAGCTTCCTAACCATCGTGAAAGCTTCGTCAAAGGTGCAAAATGTTTGGACCCATAGAGTAGAGGAAATATGTTTAGAACATGCCTGAGAGAAGAGCTCAATGAGCTCGGGTTGAGGCAAAGAAAAGGAGAGTTGGTTGATTAAGCCTCTCCAACGAGTGATGAAATCAGCTATCGATTCATCGTCAAACTGCCTGATAGAGTATAGGTCCGTGATGGAGACCTTTTTGGTGGTATTGATCGAAAAGTGGTCAAGGAAAAGTTGGGCTAGCTAGGTGAATGTGAAAAGAGAGTGACTAGTGAGAGAGCTGTACCAATTGAGAGCAGCACCAGAAAGAGAAAGGGGAATGTGCATAGTAGTAATGCATCATCATGGGCTATCAGGGAACAAGCATGTCTGAATGCTCATAGATGCTGTTGTGGGTCTTCTTTACTCTAGAAGTGAGTGAATTTAGGAAGCTCCCACTGACTGGGATATGACCATATTGGGATGGAGGGATGGATGGGTTCATTACAAATTTGGTCATATGAAAGGACATTTCTTGAGCTTGAAATTGAGGTCTCAAGATTAGACATTTTGTCCATCAACATTTTGATCAGGTCTGTTGACAGATTTGTAGGTGGGGCACCCCCTAGGTTGTAGGGCACTTGGAAGGTGCTAGGAGGGGCATATGACGTAGTCGGTTGCACTTGTATGGGTGCAACGTATTGATAACTAGTCATAGGGACATAAGTGGAAGCTAGGGGTGGTTGTGTTGTGAAGGTAGAAGGCACGACTAGGCTTGATGTTGCTTAAGGTTTGTCTGTAGTTAGCAAAATGGTTTGAGGTGTCTATGGGGGTTTGATGGTTTGTGCTAGGTTTATAGGGCAAAAAGTATGGCCTAAATGAGAGATCAGATGGATGACATGGGTAAAAGGGGAGATAAGGGTGAGAAAAGGCTTTTCAGCCTCTCTAGGAAGAACAGACTGGGTTGTGTCTAGAATGCTTAGAAATGGATAGTAGTCTAACTGCTAAAGTATTTAAAAGGACAATAAAATAAGACCAATACAAATACTTAGCTGTGAGTGGAGAGGTAGAGGTGCAGGAGTCCTATTTCCATTGTGGCTGATGTAGGAGATGTGCAATCTTCAATCCAGTATGGAATGACTGGTGTAGGACCTCTGAGCCTGGAGAGTGTTGTTGAAATGTTGATACCTGCAAGAAGTCAAGGAGTGAGAGAGCTTGGAGTCTAGGGCAAGAGAATTCACATTTGTGGGGGGAGCAACGAAAGTAAAAATGCAATTTTAAGGGAACCAACATCGGTAAAACCACCAATGTCAACCGAATAATGACTGATGTTGACGGCTGAAGAATGGGAAAAGAGGCTATTTTTAGCCTTCTGCCCATTCTTACAATTGCCAGGTCTAATGTGTCATTGGAAAATGGTCCTAGGAAGATTAAATGAGTGCGAGAGGCTAGTGGGAGGGATGAAATGGGGGTTAAGCATTTAAGATTTAGCATGGGGTGAGGGATGGCATCCAAGGAGAGGTATCCTAGGTGGGGTGAGGTGGCAAAGGGGGTTATTAATTTAAAATAATCAATTTATTTTAAATTAATAATTGAGTGGGTTAGAAATGTTTAGGAGGGGATCAAAGGGGACTAAGGGGTGACCAAGGGATAGACACGATTTTGGTGTCTATAGCATGTATCATAGTTAGTGTGTTAATTTTTTTATTCTAGAATTTTGATTCTAGTGGTGACTCCGTTTTATCATCTAGTTTCAAGAAGACCAATGCCTAGTTTAAATTATCTTTGCTAACTTTCAACTTTGAGTATTTTCTTGTTTGTAAATCTAAAAGCAATGAGATCATCTTTCATAAGTGACCCATCAAATAAACTCATCTCCCCTTTAAGTATTCATCTAAGGAAAAGGGGACAAGTTTGGAGGCCTGTTGAAGGGCAAACCTTAGCTACTAAGGGTTGTTAAGATTCTAATAATATTGAAATATTTGTTGATCCTCCTATTATTAAGGAATATCATAGTTATCCTAGTAATTCTAAAACTTATAGTTTGTGCATTACCCAGCTCCTTCTCAACTAGCTAAATCCCCTCCCAAGTTTGATCCAAGTCCACCTCATTCACCCCTTTATATCCCTTTTCCATTTATTCTTGAACCTCCCATTGAACTAATCATGAGGCATAGGGATCAAGATGATAATGAACCTCCTAAATTCCACATTCCAAAATTTAGGCCTATAAATGTTGATGACATGGAAGGTTATCCTAATGAAGTCCTAAATGAAGTAAGGAAATTCCTTTTAAAGTTCCAAAGGAACAATGCAATGAGTGGCCATCAGCACTTAAGGGCTTTTCACAATATCATTGATTATTATGAGTTTGAGCATGACAATGTGTGAATTAAACTATTTGTGAACACATTAGAGGAAGATGTTCATGAATGGTTCAATTCCCTTACCCATGGATACATTAATTCATGAGAAGAGATGATGTTTTTATAATTTAATGTGGTGATAAGATTAAACTAAGGTTTCTTTTGGTAGAATTTGAGAACATGAAAAATAATCCTAATGAGTGTGTGTAGGAATTCAATATGTGGTTCAAAAAAGTCATGATGTTGCTGCCCAAAAACATCAGGCCTAGTGGTATAGCTAACTTGATCAAATACTTTGATGCCTTTGATAAGAAGGCTATGTACTACTTGAGGGACAAGGCTCCCACTAAACTATGGTTGGAATTCAATATGGCCAACCAAATTGAGAATAACAAGAAAGTTATGGGAAATTCCATGAATAAGTGGGATGATGTCAATTGGTCAATTCAAAAAAGACACAGTCCACAAAAACTACCAACCTTGAGGAAACTATTAAAACTTTAGCCTTTATTGTTAAAGAAATATCATAAAATTTGGCTAGAGCTAAAGAGAGGATCCCTCATGTGTTTAGCAGATAATAAAGGGCTTCAAATCTAAATCAAGCATAAGGAAGGCCTATTTTCCATCATTGAGACAATGATAAATGGAAGAGGCCTACACATGAAGAAAGAATAAATAGAAATCAGAATAGAGGGGTTGGAAAAGAATTCCCTGATCCATTAAATGCCAAAGTGAATATGATGAATTCTAATATTGATATTTATTGGTGTGAAAAGTGTATCCTTCCACATTCCCCATGTGATATAGCTAAACCAATTGATGAAGATGTGGATGAACTTAAGTTTGTGTCATTTTATGATGAGATCTTGATGTTTAATTATCAAATCCCCTGAAGTGAATTGACTACCTCCATGAAATTGTTGAGTGTTATTACTATTGATCAATTTTGGACTATGGTTGAAAAATTAAGTGTCCTAAATCTTGAATTTGCTTGTAAAATTAATATGTCACAAGCATAAGAATTTCCCATTCATGATTTTGATTTATTACATTCTATGATGATTAAGAAATATGATGGGGGATTCTATTAGTTGAGGACAAGCAGCTATTAATTAATGCAATAGTTGCCCAAGAGGAGTATCACTTGAGAATCAAATATCATGCTACTACTTCTCAAGAAACTACCCCTAAAAATCCAAAGGTAGGGAATGATAAGGAGGCTGATAAAACTATAGCAATCCCTAAAGCTTATAGGCCAGTACTCATTTCCTAATTTGTTTAGCCTAGAGGTGTTCTAGCCAAGAATAGAGTACCCATATTGTTTAGTATCCTTAGGGGTAAGAATGATGATAAAACTAATCCATATTTCAAGGATAATATTAAATATTAAAATCCACCCTAGCCTACTCCACTTTAGACCTTGAGTGACTATATTTTAACTAAAGGTGTTGTCCCCCTTTCACCCAATACTCCTCTTCCTTAGTATAGCATATGTGATATGGCCCAAGCACTGAGTCAACTAAAATTCACCATGCTATTTGTTGAATTATTAATAAGACCTAATCATAAGAAGAGGGCCTTTAAAAATTTAGAATGTGTTGATAAATTAGTTGCAAATGAAATTGAGTTACCCTAAATACCCCCATAAAATGATGAAGAATCAAAAGAGGATATTGAACCTAATATGAAGGTCTATTTGGGGACTACATTAGTGGAGAGTCAACTAAATGTGGATCCATTTTATACAACCCTATTGATCACTGGCTTAATTTTTCACAATTGTATGTTTGAATCCAAAGATTCTTTCAATGTGATGCCCTTGGGTGTCCTAAATGAAATCAGAGTTTAGATTACATCAACCTTTGCTAAGTGTTATGCCATAGACTCATGAGAGGTTCCAATTGTTAGACAAGTCAAGGGGTTGGTAGTAAATTTGGAGATACATCTAAGAAAGTATTTGAATATGGGTGTGGTAGTTATGGATTTCTTGCCTAAGTGGGGGATGACACTGTCACATAAATGGGATACTAGCATGGGTAGAAGTATACATATGGACTTATCTTATGCCACCATTCTATTGGAGGATAAGATGGTCATGATTTATAGAGAGAAAAAGATGTTACAGTAATTGAATATCTAAAATGTGATTTGAATGAATTATTGTACACAAATGTTGAATTGGGAATGTCAATACTAGTGAACAGTTTATTGTTCTTGATGTTAAACTTGACAAAGAAAGTATAGTTTGGAAGATGTGCTTTGATGGGGCTTGCTCCAATCTTGGAAATGGATTTGGGGTTATCTTTTATGCCCCTAATGGTTAATGTTTCATGTTTTCTTTTTAGTTTTCCTTTGAGTGCATGAATAATACTACTAAGCATGAGGCACTCTTGTTTGGTTTAAGGATTACTCACGAATATGGAATTAAAAGTTCATTATCAAGGGTGATTTGGAGTTAGTGGTTAAGTAGATCTTCAATGATTATGACACCAAGAATAAAAGGTTAAAATAATATCAAAATGTTGTTTGGGATATGATTGAATTTTTTGATGCATTTAACATTTTTTATCAAAATATAAGTTTCAACAAAGAAGCTAACAAACTTGTAGGGTTAGGTGCTCAGTTTGATATTTCAAATGTGAGCCCTCATTGTCAATATCAGTAGACATACTTGTTTGGCCTTCAATCCCAAATAATGTTCATCATTGGTAGGTGTTTGATGATGATGAGTAGATTAAGAGGTTTCTAAATTATGAAGCTGAGTTCCATGATCATCTCATAGTCTTGGAATCCATGGTTTAGGTTTTTGATGCGAAGGAAACCTTGATTGGGAAGGACATTATTTAGTTGAAGACAAACACACTCCCTAGAGGATTGGTAAGTTTGAAAGCATCCTTTAATGGAGATGATATAATAAATTCAAGAGATTAATTTATTTCAAAATACATGACTGAGTTTGATTTGGGTTCTCATGAGAATCCAAGAAAGGTTTGATTGGGTACTCACCTAAGTGCATCTGAGAATCAAGTTTACATGTAGCTACTAAAAAGGTATTGAGATTGCTTAGTGTGATCTTACTCTAAGCTAAAAACATATAGAAAAGACTTATTTTAGCATGTCATCCCATTACAGCCTAACAACAAGCCTTTTAGGTAGAAATAGAGACATATTAACCCCATCTTGGCCACCAAGATGAGGGATGAGTTAAAGAAGCTGAGGGATGATGGTATCATTTAGCTCATCAAGTAGTCATCATGGGTTAAAAATTTAGTCCCTGTATGGAAAAAAATAGTGATATTTGCTTGTGTGTGGATTTTTAAAATTTGAATAAATATTCTTTGAAAGATAATTATCCACTACCCAATATGGAGAACCTATTGCAAATTGTTATTGGATTAGAGATGGTGTCCATATTAGATAACTTCTCAGGGTATAAGTAGGTTGTGGTGAAGGAATTTAAGAGACCCAAGGCCACATTCACTATACCTTGGGGTAAATATGTATATATGAGGATTCCTTTCAGGTTAATGAATGTTGGTGTAACCTTCAGTGAGCTACGGTTATTTTTTTATAGGGATAGTTAATAAATTCATAGCTATGTATCAAGATGATATTACTGTATACTCCAAGACTAGAGAAGAACATTTGGAGCATCTAGAGCAGGTGTTGATTAGATGAAGGGAGTTTGACATTTATTTTAATCCAAATAAATACCACTTTGGATTTAAAAGACCAAGTTTCTGGGACATATAGTGTCCAAGTATGGTGTCATGATTGACCCCGAGAGGGTAGAAGTCATTGATAAAGTGCCTATCCCACAGTCCAAAAGGGAATTCAGTCCTTCTTTGGGAAAATTAATTTCATAAGGAGGTTTGTGTCCAAATTTATATAGATCGCTCTTGTTATTACTTCCATGCTAAAGAAGGACCAAATCAAGTGGGAAGAGAAGGTCATGTAAGCATTCAATGATATTAAAGGAAATTTAAATTTTGCCCCTATTTTAGCCAACCCTGATTATACTAATCCATTTTAGATATTCTAGTTTACATCATATAATATTGTTAGTGATGTCCTGTTGCAAAATAACGAAGATGGTCACTAGTAGCCTATAGCTTTCTTTAGCAAAACTATGCAAGGTCCTAAGCTGAATTATACCATTTTGGAAAAATAAGCTTTTGCTCTCTTGAAATTTGTCAAGACATTCAAGCCTTATATTATGAGTTCAAATATTATTGCTTATGTCTTGCATACCATGGTGAAGGACATCTTGACTCAGATTGAAGTATCTAGAAAGAGGTGTAAGTGGGTCAACAAGTTGAATGAATATGACATGGATATTTAGACCACCAAATTAGTGTGAGGGATGGGTCTAGCCAAGTTTATGGTTGAGACCAATTTTCAATTTATTGAGATAAATATTGATGTTCTTAATGTTGATGATTGTTTGAGTCAATTTAATATGTCTCCATGGTATAAAGATATTATTTACTACTTGTAAAATCTAAACTTTCCCCTAATTTGGATAAGAATCATTGAAGAACTCTCAAGCTTGTTTCCCAAAAATACCTCATGACTAAAAATGGACTAGCATGGAATAATCTATATGCGGTTCTCCTAAGATGTGTGCTAGAAGAGCAAATTGATGGCCTAATTGAAGACTTCCATAATGGATTATGTGGTGTATATTTTGTGCCTAAGGTTACAGCTCATAAAATTTTGAGAGTTGGTTACTAGTGGCCATCATTATTCAAGAATGTTGCTCAAAAAGTCAAAAAGTGTGAGAAATGTCATTTCTTTGCTGGGAGGATGAAAGCTTCATGTTCTCTTCCCTTATAGGTTATGATGATTGAAGGCCCATTCAGATAAGGGGGAATGGAATTCATTGGATAAATTATTGATTCATCAAGTGTTGAACATAGATGGATACTAGTTACAACTGACTACTTCATAAAATGGGTTGAAGTAGTCCCTACAAAGAAAGCAATACACAAGGTAGTTATGGATTTTTTTAAATCATATTATTTGTAGATTTGGTGTTTTTTTAAGGTTATTACAGATAATGCCATGAGTTTTAAAGATAAGCCTTTAATGGCATTATACAAAGAGTATGGGATTGAATTGACCTATGTTTCCAATAAAAACCCTCAGGGGAATGGACAAGTATAATATATTAATAAAAACTTGTTCAAAATCATTAGACAAACTTTGAGCAAACAAGAAGTAGGGTGAATAGTTGAAGTTTTCCTTGTGGGCTGATATGATTACACCTAAGAGAGCTATAGGCAAAATCTATTTTAAGATTTTTTATGGAGCTCAAGCAGTTTTACCTATGAATTTAAATATGCCAACTTATCATCTTATGCAACAAATAGAGGATGATGAGAAAAATAACCACTATGAAAGCAAGATGAAGTAGATTATTGAGTTTGAAGAAATTAAAATATAAACTCATGAAAGAAACCTTAAGTTCAAGGAAAAGTTGAAGAAAATATTTGATAATAAGGTCACTCCAAGAACCTTCCAAGTAGGTAATCTAGTTTTACTTTTGTAGGAAAGCATGGCAAATTTGATGTCTTGTGGATGGGTCCTTATTCCATTGACTGCCAGATTCAGGAACACACTTCCTTCTTGAGAGACTTGGATGTTGAAATATTGGAGCTAACAATCACTAGTAGACATCTAAAGCACTTTCTAGATTGAATTCATCTATAATTATGTATAAATTATTTAGTGTTTTATCTTTTGTTGTTTCATCTCTTTGTTAACCCTCTATTTTGGGCCTTGTTTGCATAGTTTCCTTTCCTGTTTATATCATGTGTTTATTTTAGATCCTCATGATCTATTTTTATTAGTCTTCCATGTTTTATTGAGCATCCATGAGTGGTTTTTGATTAATTTTCTAAGTCTTGACTCCATGGCCCATTAGATTGGCACCCAGTCATATGTTTTGGGGTTCTTTGCACACCCACAGGGGGTATGCATCCCTAGGTGAGAGCTAGTTTTAGTACCCAAAATTACGTTAAATTAATTGAGTCCTTATCAAGTGTAAATGCCTAAGTCCTCAGCCCAAGTCATATTTTCAAATGTTCATTATATGTTAAGTTTCATGTCAAATTAGCTAAGTCTTAATTCACTCTTTACTTAGTGCATATAAAGCCTTACGGTATATAGGTTTTTTGTCAAGATATTTTTCCTGATGAAAATAAGTCTTCAAATTTTTTATTCACATAAAAAGTTTGAAGACTTATTTTCATCAATAAAATTATCTGTAACAAAAAACTCGATAAAATTACATTGTTTCAATAAAGATGTAAAGCCCTTATTTGTTTAAAAAAAAAATCTTGTTTAAAAGGTATGAAAGGTTAATTCTTTTAGGTATTTTGCTTACACAAAAAGCCAGAAGGGTTAATTCCTTCAGGAAATTTACCTACACAAAAAATCTCAAAAGAATTGTAATGTTTTGAAAAAAGTGTAAAGTCAAATTTATTTCAAGATAAATGTCTGTACAAAAATCCTAAAGGAATTCCATTGGACATTTTTTCCATGGAAAAAAGGCTAAAGTTTCTCAACTGCTTCAAATAAAATGTTGTGGGAAGAGTGTCTAAGTAAGTTTTGATGATTTGAGGAAATTTTTTCAGATAAAATGTCCAAAATAATTGTCCCAACAAAATCCCTGAGACAAAAAATCTCAAGACAAAAATGTCAAAGACAAAAAGATTCAAAAAAAATTGATCAAATTGTTTAAATTTTGATAGTCTCAAGGACATCATTAATGGTCATGTGATCATCTTTAATGGTTGTGAGGATGTCAAAATGAAGCTTAGGTTAAAGACCATAGGGGTTTAAATTTTAATAGTCTCACAAACATCATTGACAGTCACATGAACATCGTCAACAATTGTGAGGACATCAAAATTAAGCCTAGGTTAGAAACCATCAAGTTAAATTATGATGGTCATGTGGCCATCATTGATGATCACATGGATGTTAGAGATGAGCCAGATAGAGATCAATGGTCTACATTTAATCCTATATTCAAGGGATTAATAGAAGTGGGAGGCCAAGCTGTATCATATAGAAGATACAAGTGTACAAATTCTCCTAACTATGAGAAGGACACATTGAATGGAAGCAACCATGTTTCAATGTTCTATTATAGATTAAATAATCTTCCATTTGATTTTAGAGGTAGGTTCTTTATGGATTTAGTGTAGGATTTTAGTTCATTTATGTCTTGTTCTTTCTTTCATATCTTTGCTTGTATATAGTGCCTGTACATTATTTGTTTTCTTTGTATTTTATTGTTCTTTGATCTTAGTAAGTCTTTTCAAGATAGTCCTCAATTGAATTTCATCCAGGCACTCAAAAAAGGGACTTCTCAAGTCAAGACTGCAGGTGTGGTTGACTATAGGTTTTAAATGTGAGATTGATGTTTTAATTTTGGGGAGACTGGTAAATACCAATGAATAGGCTAGTTGTTCCCTAAAATCTTGAGGCTTTTTCTAATCTAAACTTGATTCTAATGAGAATTTTATATATAAGATGAAAGTTTAAATTAGTGGAGCATAGTCATGCTTGCACTTAAACAACATTCATTACCTAGGGTAAAGTTTGCAACTGAGGATGATTTCCTAAAGATCAAACACTTGACCAAATCCCAAAACCTAACTAACTTGGTTCCTAACCTTTTCTAGAAAGCTAAAATGGTCTATAAAAAGAAAAAAATATAAAAATAAGAGCTCATTGAAAAATTCAAAAGGAAATTTCTAAGAAAAGGTGATTCGAGTAATCTCTATTGGGGCTATGGATGTCTGGCTAGCAGTAGAGCAAGGCCTTGAGTGGAGCCAAAGGCATCTCTATCAAGGCTATGGATGCCTAGCTAGTAGCAGAGTAATGCCCAAGCCTTCCCTAAGCTTAAATATGGTTTTTAATGAATATCCAACATGTTATAAGTCAATTTCAATGGTTAAAGACATAGAGTCTATAAATTGCTCTCTAAATCCCATGGAAAATGATAAGTGGAATCAAACCACACACACATCATGACTAAGTTTTGATGTTTGATCCCAATTTTGCATGTGTAAGACTTGTTTTAACCATGAATTGATCTTAACAATGGTGCTTGATTGAGTGGAGTGAATAGACTAATTATGAGTCTGTACCAAAGTCTCTAAATTTTAAAGCATATTGCTATGAGAATTCACTTGATCAAGGTGTCACTAGCATGTTTGCACATTATTTTTATTTGAAGATCATCTACATCTAGTTTGGTTATAAAATTTGTTCATGATTCTAGTTTAGATCTTATCTTAATTTGCTAACATTGGATCTCTATGCTTCACATTGTAGGCTTCATTAGAATCCATCTAAAATGGACAATGTTTGGGTTTCATGATTTAATGTCAATATTAGTTTTTTACTAGTCTTTGGTCTATCAAAATTCAAGTTAAATTTGGTTTTGATCACCTTGAAACCCTAATTTCAATTACCCTAGCTCAAGTCTCTCTATTTGAATTCAAAATTGGTGAAAACATTTTACACTAAAACATTTTAATAAATAACTCCATGGACTTAGTTAAATTTTTATACTAAGGCTAGGTCATGTTTATTAACATGACTAAATCTTAGTATAAAAATCCATGCTTGGTCCCTTTTAGGTCCTGAGACCCCTCATCCTATGTTCCTTATGGTCTAAACTAATGCATGGTCCTTTTTATTTAATAGATCCCTATTTTATTTCAATCTTAGTCTAAAACTTTAACCTAAAGTTTTAATTCATATTTATTAATACGAATCAAAATCTTTGTCTAAGACCATAGCCTAAGTTTTATATTATTTTTGATCTCTAACTTAGTTATTCTCTTAATTTACATAGGCACCAATAGCATTTGACACACTGGATTACAATCGATGACATGCTTTTGCTTAGGTAATCAAGATCAGATGGTACAAATTCAAATTCAATAGGGTTAAGCTTATAGTGCATAATAAAACTTCAACATATTCCCATTGATTGATGGTACATGGTTAAGTGTACACCTTATAATCAATGGGGTATATTAGGTCAAAATTTCAAACTGAGCCTAAAGTGAATGTGATTATAACATGCATCGTAACCATGTTATATAGAGTATTGAGTTTCCAATGGCATTTGATCCTTTGGATCGAAATCAAATGAAATGCATTGATCTAGCCTAGTAATATCTAATAGTTTGAGATCAAAGGGTCCCTTTTATTATGTTCTAACTTGGTCTAGGGATTTACCCTCGAGTGTCATTATATTTATTAATACAATGAAGCCTTAAGTTAAAACCTTATGCTAAGTCATTTCTTATTAAGCATAGGGCCCCCTTTTATTATGTTATGAGCTTAGTCTAAACTTTAGCCTAAAGTTTTATTCATGTTCATTTACATATATAAAACATTTGACCAAAGAATTTAACTTAATATTTATATTATTCCTTGTATTTTAACTTAAGATAATTTAAATTATTTATAGGAACAAATCATGTTCAATCTCACAAATTGTAATCTAACGATGCACATTTGATTAGATGAAAAGATTTAATGGTATGAGATCATAGTTGAAAAGTCAATACATGGTCATAGGCTAAAGATCAAGCACAATTCTAGAGATCAATGGTATGTTTTCAAGTGTACATAATCCAATCTATGGCACATATTAAGTTAAAAAATTTCAACAAATCCTAGAATGAACGTGGGACTACCACTTGGCAAGAGCATGTTAGATCGATAGGACTAATAGAATAGGATGTAGAGAGTCTATGGAGTTACAATGTGGCACCATTTTGGTATAATACCTATAGATAGCCAATGGCATTCAATCCCTTGGATCAATTCCAATGGCACGTGTTTGCTCTAATGAGTAGATCTAATGGTGTGAGCCAAGATGGACTTTTCAAAGGGCTCAAAACCAATAAGAAAGTGACACCAAGATTAGAGCTAGTAAAGCAACTTAGCCATTTTTAATCCTTGTGAGTTCCTAATTAGATCCCATGTGGCATGTCAGGTGTTAATATATGGTGAACTTTAGCTAAAAATATAAAATTAATTATTCTTCCATGGATGGGTAATGATTTCAAGCACAGAAGGAGGTATATGAGTCATTCTAGAGCATATTTTTTAATCATAACCATGGATCATTTTCTATTTATACCATGACCATGGATCATTCACGTGCCATCATTAAAAAAGCAAGGTTGTTCTATGGCATTAACTAAGGTAAAGGTAGTTATCTAGGAAGTTCTAACTATGTAAGTGATCAAGAGCTTCTTCAGATGGTTGTACATGAGGTCAAAGTCTTTTTAGCTCCTTAAATGAATATTCTCCTTCCAACTCATTTAAAGACATCTCCAGCCATGAAATCAAAATTTTGTTTCAAATATTGATCATTCATTTAAGAGGTAGTTAGAGCGATGATTCGTTTCTTGCAAAAGGATGAATATATTAGGCATGGCATGGAATATTTTATAGCTAGTAGCATCTTAGTGAAATTGGGAAGGCTATTACAATTTTGAAAATTGTGACTCGTAGTCCTAGAATTTAAAAAGGATTGAAAATCTATAAATAGGGGCTTCTCCTATATTCAAGGTTGGTAGTTGTTTTAGGTGTTCATTTTCTCTAGGTCTAGATTCTCTAAGAATTTATGGGATCAATTATTGTGTAGATATTGTCTCCCTTGATAATGTGGTTGTAATTGTACATCCATTAGTGAGCTTTGAGAGAATTTTTATGTCTCCCTTGTCAAAAGAGCAATCTCACCATGTTTGTCCTCACGATAGCATTTCAAAATATTAATGTTTGTAATTTTTATTTTCAAGTTAATGAAAATGATTATGGTTCTATCATATTTCCTATTAATGAACTACTATAATATATTTTGCAAATATTATTGATTGGATATCTAGTTTTATGTTCATTATTGGTTATCATTTTGAGCATAGATTTGGGTTATAAAACCCTTTTTATATTATTTTAGAATATGTTGTTGAATAACTTGTTAGGGAACCCTAAGTTTATGTATTTGATAGGAAAGAGTTTTTTGAAAGTTTAGTTTCAGTGTATGTTCTTTTCTTTTGAGGATCATTTGGTATTTCCCACTAGCTTGCATTTTATTTTTTCTACTTCTATGCTAAGGAATGATGTCATGAATCTTGTAAGATACCCTAATATTTGAAGGCCACCATCATGCCACCTTCTTTTTTTACAATTATCCAACTTGACCTACCCTATCCTACCCTAAAAATAATACACCCTTTGCATACTATAAGTTTTATTTGCCTTGTAAATGCATAAGATCTTGCATATTTGAAATGTGTTTGCATTTGGTATTTTAAATTATAGCATTTCATTCTTTTATTCAACCCCTATTGTTGAAAATTATATATAATGAAGATTATAGTCTCTTTCCCATATATCTTTAGTAGCTTGTATATGACTTAGATCATTTGTGCATTTTGTGTGACAACCCCTCACAGGTGAAGTGGTAAACTTGTTTATACCCTAGTCATATTTGTTTCTTATGCTAAAAATCCCAATGGAGGATGAATTAAAGATGTCTCCATGTGATCAATCTACCCCATAGGTCCTCTTACCTTGGTTTAGGTAGAGCCAAAAGTTTTATGGAGCTAACCATACACTTTATATAGTACTCTATTCTTGATGCTAAACCCTTCCCTAGCTACAACAACATACTAGTGGGTTTTTCATCTTTTTTTGCCATTTTATATAAGTGTGCAAGGCTGAGCATATGAGGTGTACAATTAAGAACCAACACATACCATCCTTGTTCATTACCCAATAGACAAAAAGATACATGATGCAAGACTAAAAGGACACAGACAAATAAATAAAACATAATACAATCAGATATATACAAGAAAAAGACATAAATACAAGTCAAATAACATAGAGTAGATAAGTAACACACACACACACACACTTATCTAAATGTAATGCCATAGTGTCTTGTTGAACTATCCTAATGAGAGTTGATGGGATTATTTCTTAGGTGATGAGTTAGGCTTCATTGGTCATTATGATCATGATGTGAAAGTGGATTAAGGATATGGGTTTAGACAAGGGTGTAGATTAGGGATAGAATGTAGGGGCTAGTCAACTTACGGATTGACCATGTTGTGATCTTAGATGAGAGACTTATGATTTATTAGGATAAATTTAGTCTAGCTAAATGCTATCCTAGCATAGATTATATTTTCCCTTATTTGGAATATGGGATAAAAGATAAGAATGATATGGATGGCTATGATTGGGGTTATGAAGGATGAAGGATATAGGTATGGATGTGAATAATAAAATAGGCATAAGATAATACACCTTAGGATATTTTTGGATTTTTCTATATTTTATGATTTTTAGGTTTTTTATTATTTTTCAATTTTTAGGTCTTTTTAGAATATGTATGTACACTATAAAAATGGGTTTCTAGAAAAGGGAAACTAGACCTAGCAACCAAGACAAAGATAGATGGAATATTGGATGGTATGATGGTGATGTATAAAAATGAAAAAGGGCCAAAGAAGTATGGACTAGTGATTCCAATGACCACACCATGAAATAAATAGACTTTTAGTTTCTTGAGTTTATAGTGGAACGTATGCCAAGATTATTTCAAAACTTTTCTCAAGACACCTTCCATGTCCTTATGAAGGGCAAGACTAGTTGTTGAGCATGGTCATTTATGTCTTAGATTGTCATTGATGTCAAGAAGGTAATGAGGTACTAGTGTATTAATGGCAAATAAGTTGTGTTGGATAGCATGGAGTGTATATGGCATATGTGCAGGTTAGTGAGGACAAAAAAGAGGTTGTGAGGCATCCATAGATGTCTTGGTGAAGTTAAGGTGTGTCATATTAACCTTTAAAGAGATAAAAATGCATCATTCTAGATTAATAGAATCTAGACCATCACTTCACATCATGAAGATATGAATAACCCAGCAATTTTGTGCATTTATTGTAGGTACTCATAAAGTCAACCTTGGTCAAAGGTTTTCATGGTGATGTTATCCATAGTACCAAGAAGGTACCTTGAAAATTTAGTGCCATGAAGTGTTTCTTAGCTCAAGTTATAAACCTCAAAATTTTATATAGTAAATAGTAACGTGCCAATGACCGTCAAGTTTTTGCCTCAGGAAACAACTATTGAAATTCAAAAATTATGAACATTGGATTTCAAATGGTTGTGTGTGTATTCGACCAGTGAGCAAAGAAGTGCTTGTATAAGGCAGGATATTAGTCATATCAAGTTGGTGTCAAAATTAAAGTTGGAGTATACCTCATTAATATCATCTTCAAGGTGGTGGTATGTCCTAACAATCCATACAATTTCATTTATTTTAATTCAAAGTCAAAGGTTCCATGGTAAAAAATAGAAAAACTAGTGAGCAAAGGAATGCATATAGGGACCAAAATATTGAGAATTTTGGCATGGTATAAAAAGAAAACTTATATTATACTCCATAATGAACAAATTACAAGTGTAATTTATTAATGAAACTCTATAAAATTAACTTATTGATTATCAAACTTGACTATGTTTTTTTAATTTCTGGCATAACAAAGTGAGTTTTTTGAAGAAGTGTTTCTTAGTGTTAAAATCCTTATATAAGGTACCTAATAGATTTTATGATTAACCTAAGGTCATAATTTTATATCCATATATTTATTTTGGATTTAATGTTTTTATACATATTTTATAAGTCACATTCTTTATGATTGTGTTTTGAGGCAAAATGATAAGTCACATTCTTTATAAGTCACATTCTTTATTTTAAATTACATATTAATTTGTTAATAATCAAATATTCTTGATTGTACTTTGATAGTGTTTGACTGTTCTGAGTGGTCATGTTGTAAAAGTGGGTTTGAGGCCTTTTGGCCTGTTTGGTGATGTCAAATGGAAATGGGGGTGACCATGAGGTCATTAATAATATTTTAATGTGATTTTATAATATTTTTTTAATAAAATGTATGTTATACTTCTATTTTTTAAGATAGACTTTCAGACAATGAGAAGGCCTAATGGCATGGTTCAAGTGATGAGTTGGAATAATAGGTGGCATGGATATATGAGAAAGTTATAATGGGTATATTTGAGGCATATTTTAAGTTTTTAAATAGTTTTAATAGACTCAATATGGTCCAATGGGTTATAAATGTAATGTGTGCTTAAGACAGACCTAATAGCTTTAGCTCTCCTTTAAGGCCTAACAGTGGTTTTGATCCTAATGAGCTTGGTCGACCTATATGGTGAATGTTCCTTGTCTCAAATGTGTTTAATGAAATATTTAAATATTAATTTAAGTGTTTTAATTTAATTTTCTTACCAATATGGGTAAAATCAAGTCTTGAGTTTAAAAGCAAGGCCTAATTGGCCTATTTGAGCTAGTTAGAGGAATAAGAACATAACTGAATAAAAGATCTAAATGGAGGAGTATAGGTAGGTCATGTAGACCATAAATAAGTATTATATGATAAATAATTATTATATAATATATATTTTTTTATGTAGATAACCAGGTTAGTGAACCTAATGAGCCTAGAAGAGGCATGTTGAGCGAGTGAGCCTAAAAGGTTATTTGAGAGGGGTAAAAGGCTAAGGAGAGATGAATGAGTGGATTGTTGATTGTTGATTGAGAGATAATAATAATAGATACATAAGATGAATTTTCCAAGTTTATGATAGAGAGATAAACTTATATAGAGAAGAGAGAGAGATAAAGAAGAGATCATAATCTATTGTTTAAGCAACAAGTTGTTGTGAAGGTGATCAAGCTTGTCCTGGCTAGGTGGGTACTTGGTTAAGATAGAGTTAGATATACCTTGAAGGTTTTATATATAATAAGTTTAATTTAATTTTATAGGTTGGTTCTTATGTTTTTTATCCTCCTTGCAAGTTGGATCTTGTTAAAGACTAGTTAAGTGGGTGTTTGACTAGGTAGGGGTTGGAGCTCTTTGTGGGGTTAGTGCCTCACTAAATGTTGTTTCATTACTTATAGGATAGTATTATAAGTGGTGTGATATTATTTTTTATCCCCCATGATGGTTTCCCACATAGCTTTGGTTTTCATGTGTTGATTTCTTGGTTCATGCTTATGAGATTTCTCTTTTATGCATTATTATATCTCTATGCTAGTTTGAATGGTTAAAGAATGATGAATGGAATTTAATTAAATGTTTGAAAAATAATTCACCAAACCTCTTAGTGGTTATAATTCCAATAATTTTTATCATATTAGGTCCTTTGAAAGAGGCTTGATAGCTTGAAGGCGATCCTAAAAGCACAAGATGCATAAGCAACTAAGGAAAGAAAATCAAGAGTTGAGATCCATGGTCAAAGGTATTAAAGATAATATTATTATTTTTGAGACAAGTAGGAGTAACACTAATTCCATGGGTGTTTAACATGAGATGATCATCAATAATCTTAAATAAAAGGCCAAGTCCTTTATGGAACGTGAAAGAGAAATTATTCATATTCAAACTACGTCTAAGGAAATTTTTGAAGTTTTCAAAGAAGATAAAAATATCATCAAGGATCTCAAGATTTATCTAAAGAATGAACAATCATGTATAAATTGAAAAGAGGAATAATTTACTAAATTGAAGACTAAGCTAAGTTCCTTAAATTTTATGCATGAGCAGCTCATAGATAAGATCAACAAGGTTGAGAAAGGTAAAGAGACAATTGCAACCAAGAAGGGTGATAATAAGGTAGATCATATTAATGAAGAAAATAAGGTAAAAATATTTGTTATAAAACAAAATGTTAAAATATATGGAAGTTCACTTCATGGTCATTATTTTATGTGTCATAAGTTTAGTTATAAAGAAAAGGATTGTAGAATGACCTCAAGGAATAAGTTTTCATGGGAACATGAAAGAAGGAACAATAAGAGAAAAGTTAATTTTACTAGTAATATTTGATAAAATTGTCATAAAACTAGTCATATTTTTAGGTTCTACCCTAGAATGCATGAGAAAGGGTCTTAATTGGATATGGAGACCAAAGGTAATCAATGTTGATCACACTAGTCAAGAGAATGTGGCAATAAAAAGAAAGGATAATGTGAAATTTAATCAAGAGAATTGTGTTTTAGATTATAAAAAGGAGGAGGATAAATAATATGTTGAATGTATTAAGTCAAAAGAGAATATCAAACCAAATAGGGTTCTTGAGAAGAATATTAAGTCCTATGACAAGGATTGGGGTGACCCATTGTTATATAACTCTATGAGAATGGGTGTATTTTTTAAAATAATAAAAACACTCTTTAGCTTGTAGAAGCATGTGAGTTTTTAGTTAATTCTTTTATCCTAATATTATTGTTAAGAGAAAGGTATATTTGCATATGTGTTACTTTGCTTTAGTAACTTTTTTGGTTAACAAGTATAAATGTATAAGACTTGTGTGAAAAATTTTGGTAGTATTTAATCAAGGTATGAGGTCATATGACATGAGGATGAGGTTTTGAGATTAATGTAAGAGGTTTCTAAGTATTTTCAATATCCAAGCATGACTGGCAATTTTAGGCCTAGTGTGCATAAGAGACCTAATGTGGTCTAATGAAATGGTAAAAGTTTGATTTCAAGGTGATATAGCTCATTTTATTTACAATAGAGGTGTAATAGGTTTATTAAATAATTCTAATGAAATTTTAGGTCCTAAGAAGAAATAAAATGCATGAAATTTCATTTTAAAGGTCTCTTATGTATGCAAAATGAAGGTTTCCAAGCCTAAGAATCTTTTTTCTTATGATTGTTAACACATGTGAAAGTTTAATGGTGTCCTAATATCTTGGGGAGAGATGGAAAAGTTTCCTATAAATTATTTACAATAATTATAATTTGGTTTCAAGGACAAAGCTTTATGAACAAATGCTAATAATGAAAACTGGTCTAAAACCCTCTCAAAATCCTCACAATGACCCAATTGGAAAGATCTTATTGTAAAGTGCCCATATTGTTTTGGTAAGGCTTGTATGATGTTTTTAAAATGTATAGGACTCCTCTATTCATATCTATGTGGTAGTATTTTGTTAGGGTAGTACATAGAAGCTACATAAAAACCCTTATTTTTGAAGAATTTGATATAATAGGAAGGGTTAATTGAGTCAATGCATGGAAGTGGATGTAAGTTGAAGGTAAAGACTTGTTTTTGTTGTCCATGTGTTATTTTGGAAATTTATAGCCTCTCTTTCAACTATTTTTGTCACTTAAGTTGACCTATCACTAGACTGTTAGCTGAAAATGGTAGACAAGGACATTTTAGAGAGTTGTATAGAGTTCTTGGTCACTTAAGGTGAGTGTTCTAAGTGTTTAAAGATGTTATTAAGGTCATATATATTTTTTAGATCTATTTTATTAATATTTGGAATTAGGTGTTTAATTCTTAAGTAATAAAGGTTTGGAATAGGGAAAGAATTCTAGTTTTATGTAGTGAAATATGGGTTTTTGCCAATTTGATCAACTTAATTCACATAGGAAAGAGAAGACAAAGAAAGATTAATTTAGCTTATTCTGGGTTGAAATAGATGATATAAAGTTTGTAAATTTATGTGTAGGGATGGAAAACTATCATAAACAAAACCCAAAACTCTATTTTTGGATTATATAGGAGCACCAAACTCAAGACACCTTACTACTTAGCATTATAGTCCACTTTTAGGCATTGTTGTTCACTTCCAATGTTGTCTACTTCTGGCATTATTGTTCACTTCTAGCATTATTTCCCTAGTGTTCTAGTTTTTATAGGTTATATTTGATAGTCTGTGACACTCTATAAATGAAATATTGAAACCTAGGATTGTGCAGATCTCATTGTGTGCCAACTACTATCTTCAATACTTGTATTAACTTAAAACATAAAAACAACAAAGGAAATCAAAGCATAAGGGGAGGAAATTTGGGTTATGGGAAGAATGTTAGCACAATCAAGAACCCCTATTGTTCTAATTGTTGCCTACATTAACCCTCATGCCAAGGGTCTCAGATCCGATGTAGGTCTCCCTTAGGGAATGTTCATAATCAATGTGCATGACTAATTCAAGAATGAATTTCACCTAGGCCCTTCCTTGATCAAGCATGCAAATTTGTGTGATGCAGAGAATCTAAGCTATATTATTGATTGATTTTATTAAGTCTAATGTGATAAAATATTAAGTGCTAGATATAAAATGCCTTGTGTAGTTATTTATATAGGAGACTCATTATTTCAAATTTGGGAGCTTTTATTGCATTTGGCTGACATTGGGAAATTTAGACATGAAGCATAGAAAAGGGTTAAGACTCATCCTATAGAAGAAATTGATTTTTGGGGCCAAACTTGGGCTTGGACAATAGTGTTATAAACTAGACACCATAGATTTTTAGTGTTTTAGTCTTATTTAGGCACTATTGTCTAGGGGACATTGGACTTAGGGGGATGGGTTTGAACCTAAAATATGTTTCTAGGCCTAAAAGGGTTAAGTTTGGAATGCTACATATGTTTGGGAATAAGCAAAAAAATATGTATAGGGAATGTAATAAGACTGAGACAAGTCAGATAAAAGGACCTAGCTAAATGTGAATAAAAACTCATATTCTCCAATCAGAGTCTCATATGAAAGGAGTATGAAAAAAATGTGTGTCTGCTTGACCAATTTAGGGTGTATACATTTTCCCCCCTTTTAATATAGTGATACAAATGAAATGAATTACTAGAGTAAAAGAAAGAAAAAAAGAAGATGCATACCTAAACTTCCCTGTGTGAAGATAAGTATACTAAAAAGGGTCCAACTTCCTAGCCAAGGAAGTGGATGAAGAAATGAAATAATGATTGAAAAAAGAATGAATCCCTGTAATAGATACCCCCTATACTAAATCTAAATAGTGATTAGATAAGGAACGAATCCCTATAATAGATGCCTCCTATATTAAATCTAAATAATGCCTGGAGAAGGAATCCTTGTAATAGATGTCCCCTGTATTTAATCTGAATAGTGCCTAGAGAAGGAAGGAATCCCTATAATAGATGTCCCTTATACTGAATCTAAATAATCTAAACTAGATTTGAGAAGTGCTTAGAGTTCCAAAATCAATGTCTATCCTTTGTCCCACACAAACTCTTGGGTCTAAGTCTGAGTAATAATGTAGACCAATCACTACAGATTATCATGCAGTCTAACCTAGTGACAACCTAAGTAATACTTGTGTGTAAACCAAAAATATTGGTAAAAATGTGTAAGAAGAAGATAGCATGTCCTACCATCCTAATATATATAATCCTGGAAGATGGAGGATATGAACATATCTATCATGTCCCCAAATTTGATATGTGAGTGATGCATTTGGAAAATTTGGAAATCTATATAACCACATGTGATATGATCAATCATGTTATGTCCCATGTGCAAAAATAGAGATAAAAAATAATGTGCTCTATACTATTCCTATAATTTTCTATTCGGTCTGTAACTATGTCATGTTGTATGCATGTGACATGTAGTAATGTACATGCCCCTAAATTTAGTATCTGGATAGTCTGTATATCTATAAAATGAAGGTGTATCCCTTTAAATGTCCTAAATAATGTTGAGTGACCCACTAAAATCTAAATCACTGTATAATCCTAAGTTGATTAATGCTAAGTGACCCATATAGTTTGAACCACTATATAATATTGACCAATCTGAGCTGAATCTGATAATTTGACTATTAGAAGTGTGAGAACCATGGTGTATCCATCTATGAGAGTGGATAGTATAGGAATAAGAATATTAGGAATGATGCCCCCCTTTTAGGGAGAGGGACAAAATCTATGATAGAGGAGGTTGAGCCAAAAGTGATGACTAGTGGCAGAATATATAAGAACTTAAGTTATTATTTATTGAATTTATTGAGATTCTAGTGTTGAATTGGTGGAATTAAATTACCAAGAATGAAAGGTGTCTTTGATTGATTGTTTGAATAGGTTGGGTTGCTTGGATGTTTTCAATGAGTGTTGATTGGTAAGAACCAATTTGTATGCCTAGGTATTAGAAAGGTGTGTGAATTCTACAGTAGGTAGATGACTTAGTGAAAGATAAGAGATTGTGTGATTTTTAAGGTGTCATTTTTATGATTTTGAGGATCAAAATGGTTTATAAAATGGATATACAATGCTCTAGTTATAATAAAAATAGTGCTTTTCTTTTAAATAGAATAGTTGGTTGATATAGGAATTTGGATTGACTTTGAGCTCATTTGTGCAGTGACAAGTTTGATATATTGGAGCTTTAGAATTTAATATGTTGAGGAGATGAGCACCTTTTATGACATGTTTTGAGTAGCTGGCAGCCCATATTGAGGCCGGTGGGGAGATTAGCTTGGTGAGCAAGTTGGTCATTTGATTTTTGCCTTTTTAGAAGCTAATTTTAGTCATTTTTGAGATATTTTGAGTGGTTTAAAGGATGCTTGACTAGTTCTAGTGATCCTATCCTAAAGGTAGTGCTACTATCTAAGGTGCAGTAGTATTCTCTAAGTTCTAGCACTATTATCCAGCACTAGTGTCCTTTTGTACTAATGTTCATTATTGATGACTTTCGGAGTTTCTGATTTACTTTTTGTTACTATATAGTTTGGTTGTTTACTTGGCATGGTTACCTAATGTATCTATTACTTTTTAGTGTGTTTTATAGGGCAAGGTATGAATTATAGAATTTTATAGAGGCTAACTTATAGAGATACTGAGGATGTTGACATTATTAGTTGATGAGAGTGATGTGATGGATAGGGCTAAAATGGGTCATGTATGTGACCTAGGTACTATACAGTGCAACAAGTATTTGATTACCACCTTTTGTGAGATGTATAATGATAATACTTATACATTATGGCTTCTTACTAGGGAGATTACTATTACTTTAGAGGATGTATATTATAATTTGCATTTGCCAATTAGTGGGTGACATGTGACATTGCAAGATGATATGGGTGCAGATGCCATTGATCGAGCATTTAGATACTTTGCTAGGGTGTCTATAGGATTACATCACTAAGGTAGTGATAATGATGTGCTTTTGATAGTGATCATGTATTCAAGTGTTTTATGCTTGTGGAAATGGTTAGTTGTGCTTTTGTCCTCATTTGTTGTAGTGAATAGTAGTGGAATGTTTATTACCTATAAGATGCATAGGGTGGTTCACAGTATTGAGATGTATGGTTTAGTGTTCTCATGGGGTAATACTATGCTTGTCCACTTGTATACAGATTTTTATAGATTTTCTTAGGATGCATTTAGTGGAGGTGTGGGTGTAGCCACATTATTACATTGTTGGGCATATAAGCACATAGTGGTTGTGTGACCTATTGGGTTATCGAGGGTGAACTAGGAATATCTACAGTGATTTGGTGAGTGATGTAAAAGTGAGTTATATATTATATCCCATGGGATAGCTTACTATAAGAGGGTGATAGACATGTTGGTAGCCCATGATATCATATGGAGGCCATATAGAGGATTCCAAGGATGGCTTGAGGATGAAGAGCAGTTATAGTATATTAGGGTCAACTATTGTTTAGATGATCATTGGACAAGATTTTATGATCACTTTTAGTATGAGTGCATGATGAGGTAGTTTAGAGTTTGATAAGATATTCCTCATGTAGCATGGGCATGGTTGAGGAATGCATGGGTGCTAATGAGGGCAATAGCTCATGTGAGACCTACTGAGGTTGAGTTGCCACCTTTACCTATGGATGCACAAGATCCTATTATAGATGTTCTTAATGTGGATGACATGGGGTGTATTGAGGGATATACTGCATGGTGGGTCAAGGAGTGATGGGCTCTATTATACCCCATGAATAGAGTGGAATTTCTTACATATGAAGATCTTGAGTTGATCTAGATGATGGGATGTAATCAGTAATTATATTTGAATGTATTATATGTTTATACTTGAGTTTGTGTTTTGAAAGTACACATATAATAGTGTTATTTTTCTTATGTGTGCAGGTAAAGTGGGATGTGTACAAGGTGAGGCACCTACTGGGGTTAGTGTGGGTATGACATGCTCTGGGAGATTATCATTGAGTCTACACTACATGAACTTACATGGCATGTTCTTGATGATGTTGTGGAGGAGGGTTTGATAGAGAGGGTGAATGTTATGGCTGGTGTGTATGCTCATTTGTTTGATCAAGCTACTAAAGCTATAACTATAGATTTTAAGGTGGTGGGAGAGAGAGATGAGTTGAGGGTTGAGAAAGATAGGCATAAGATGTCTCCTCTTGATTATGGATTGGTGAGCTTAAATATTATGGATGATTATATAGATATTCAATGATGACATGTAGACTTGCATGAGGTATATGGTCATTTTTTGGAGTGAGATAATTAGCATAAGAGGCATTCAAGATCTCAAGGAGGTATAGAGTCAGCAAGTGTTAGATAGGATTATGGGACTAGTGCGGGAGGAAAGGGTGAGACTGAGAGTGAGGGCATGACCCCTACTCATGATTGACTGTACCTTGACATGATGTATATGTTTTGAAAACTTTGTGATATATATAGATTTTGGTTTGATTTTGAACTCATGTATATCTATGTTATGGATTCTAGAATATCTTGGTTTATGGATTATAAATGGTTGACTTTATAAATGGTTGATCTATTATTGATTCTAAATTTGCATGTCCTTGGTAAATGGTACTTAAGATATGGGATTTGATGTTTTGATATGTTTGTCTATAATGTTTTGATAATTATGATGCTAGGCTTATTGATTTTGGATTGTAATCATATGTAGGCAAAAAATTATTTATTGTGGTAATTGGTAATTTATTTGGATAAATTTGAGTTGGTTTTTTGGATTGGTAAAGCAAGATTTGGATATGTTTGGTTTGGTTTTATTGGTAAAGTAATTAGATAAGCTTTATTTGGTAATATATGTACTTTGAATTCTGGTTTTGGCTAGGGATGGTTATTTGGGATTAGGAATGTTAGTTGTTAGTAGGAGGGGAAAGTAAGATAGCACTATGTGTGTATTATCTCCCCAAGAGTGGCTCAAGAATACAAAGGTTATCTAGACTTTTGGCTCCATCATTTCCCTACTAAGTGAAGCTATGAACTTATGTTGAAATAAATGTGTGTTGTATCACTCTATGTTATTTCAATATCTGAACCCTATCAACCAAGTGAATAAGTGCCTATACTGCTCATGTTGTATAGCAATGTGCTCTATAGTTGATACTATTTGTTGTGAATAAGGCTCATGTAGATATAACCAAATACCTTGTGGCCTCTATTTTGATGTATATGAATGTACAATATGTTAAGATGGAGCTGAAACTTATGATGAGGGCTCATTTAATCTTAATCATAATGGATTATTATATGAGATAGGACCCTAAAAAGTTGATTGTAATGAATATTTTTCAAAAGTAATACTCTATAATGTGGGTTTAACTAGTCTCAATCATAATGGATTATTATGTGACATAGGACCTTGAAAACTTGACTATAATGAATATCTCTCTAGAATAGTACTCTGTTATAGTGCTTATGACTCTACTAGATATGTATATGGAACTAAACTATTTATACCATAGACTACACTGCTATATGTGGGTTGCCTTTTTGTACTAGTTTATAAACTTTTTGAATAGTTGGAAAAGGAGATATCCTATGAGATTATATCCTAAAACCTGCATTGCACTCATGATGAGTGACTGATGATTCCTATAAAGGAATGTCTTGGGATGAATCAATCATGGATGAATGAGGTCTAGGGTCCCATAATAAAGAATATCTCTAATCCCCCTATGTGAATGCAATAATGACCTAATAAACACATCAATTAATGCAATCTTTGAGTCCATAACAATTATCATCATTGTGTCCATAGATATGATGATAATTACAAAAGGGTTGATGTGGTTGTCTATGTGAGAGATGTGGGTCTTGTCGGTGACTAGAAGGTAATGTGATTAACCTCCTATCTAGTAGTGCTGATAATATGATAGATGGGCTATCTCACTCTGAATCAAATTATAGTGGTGCTTTATTATTATTCTCTATAGTGCATACTATAGGTTGTGTTCTAAAAACTTGTTCTTTTTTCTTGATTAGTTGATTTTTTGGTTGTGGTCTCCTGTCTTGTATAAGACATGGTGGGTGCTGAGTGGTAGGAGTTGTATCTAAAGATGTCTTTGTGAATTTTAGAGTGATCTGATCAACTGAATCTACCTCAATTAATCCCAATTTCTTTTCTCAATCTAGAACTATGTAACACAAATGTCTAAAACAAAGCTCTATCTAATATAGAAGATGCTTAAGGAGAGGTTGGTGAAGGCCCTTGATAAAGATATGTTAAATCTCTAAATATTCTAGTTTTTATATCAATCTCAACAAATGAGCCTTGAATCTTAATATATACTCACTAACTAGATGTAAATAATTTTGATGTAGTGTGGCGAGTTTCTCATATGTAATATGAGGGCCTGTGTTGACAATGTAGATTCTGAGAAATGCCTCCTCTAAGTCATCATATGTGTGTAATGAACTAATAGGAAGTATATGAAAGAATCAATTTTGTGCTTCCCCTAATAATGTATGTTGAAAAAACTTGAGTAGGATCAAAGGACTTGCATGAGGTGGCAAATCCTTTTGAAATGCTTGAAGATGTGAGAATAGATCTCTACTTCCATCAAAGTGAGGTAATGATGGTGTTTGGAAATGCAGCTTCTATGAATGTCTTTAGAATAGGGTTACCATGTAGATCATTGGCATCCATTCAAGATTTATAATCTTTGTTTTCCAAGGTAAGGAGATGTACTTGGAATTTTAGTTCACCAACTACATGCATCAAAGAGATGATCTCCTGGGATTGTATATTAGTATCTTGAAGTGGTTCATTTAATCATTGAATTTGATTATTAATTTTAACCATGAGAATGATAAATTTAGAAAATAGATCATAAAGAGGGGGTGTGCTCATTTGAACCATAGGACTAATGGTAGCTTGGACCTTACTAGAGGGATGTGGGTTACCATTCTCTTTAGGTGAGGAGTGAGAATTATGTTCTACTGTAGTGGGGGTGGTTTGGGAGATTCATTGGTATCATTATGTTTTAGTGAATCACATTCTAAATTAGTAGAAGATGTGCTATTAACATTAACATGTTCATTATCAAAGATAAAATCATTCATAGAAATAGAAGCAACATTTTGACATACATGAGATTTGAGAGAAGTAAGAGAAGGGTTAGAAGCATGAGATGCATTTTCTTCTTCACTATATGCATAGTAGTCATCATTATTCTATGCATTATCACAAACTAAATTTTGTTCATTTGAAGTAGTAGAATTTGAAGTATCATTTTTGCATTCACTTTCATTTTCATATTCATTTGCATGTTCACTATCATATTCATTATCACTTCCATCAATGCTAAGGAGAAGTGTAATAGAAAGAGTTAATTTCTTTCTAGTCAGTAATAAGTTATCATTAGGATTTGGAGTATCATGTGTATCTATGCTATCCATGGATGGAGTATATGTATTTTCTTCATTTTCAACATGAGAAAGAAGAGTATAAGAGTTATCATTTGAACATTATTTTGAGAGAGTAGAGTTAGGAACACATAATGCATCATTTGAACTATGATTTGCTACTTTGATTCTCTTGTATTTATATTTTTGTATTTTGAACATAGTAGTAAAAAAAGGTAGAGAGAGATTTGGTTTATATGGAATCAAATAATCACCAATAAAAGGTTCACTTGGAAGTGCATGATTAATTTGCGTATTTTGTACATTATGCCTAGGAGAATGAGGTGAGAAGTATCTTTCCCATTTATCAAAATTATTTTCATTAGAAGAAGGAATAAAAGAGACGGGTTTAAGAGAAAAGGATTCATTTATTTTTTATTCACCCTCATCATTATGTACATCATCATATCCTTCATTACAACAATAGTCATTATCTTCACTATAAATGAAATCATTTTCTATAGTTTTGGCTAATGTGCAATTTTGAAAATTTATCCAATCATTGTCATAATTGTAAGAAAATTTGAGAAAATTATCTAAGGGATGAGAAGAAGGAATTTCCTTTGTGGGCATTTTATCACCAAAGAGAATTTTGAAAAGTATTATGAAGCAAATAAATGCACAAAGAACTACTAACATTGAATTTTGAAAATTAATTTTGATAACCCAAACAATTTGTAACAAATTCAAATTATTTTTAAAAAAATTGTAAGGGAGGGAAATTTGAGGTCGGAGGACCTAGTTTGGAAATCTAGGGTTTTGAATTAGGGTTTTAGAATTTTTATATTTTATGCAATAATTTTAAATTCTAAATTTTTTTGAAAATAGGATAAATTCACAAAAAATTATACAAAATTTAGAATTTAAATTTTTTTCATAAGAAACTACTAATTTTGAAATTTTGAAATAATTTTTGACAAGGTAATTGATTTGTAAAAATTCCAAAATAGTTTTCTAAGATTGGCAAAGAGGCAAGGCTTGTTGTTTGATGACCTAGTTTTAAAATCTAGGGTTGCGAACTAGGGTTTTATAATTTTTTCAAAATTAGTGCAATAATTTGAAAAATTTAGACAATCTTTGTATAATTTTGCTTGAAAAATTTAGGAGAAATCAAAAAATATTTCTAAAATTAGCAATATATTTTTCCTAGTGTGTTGAATGTGTTTGTATGCAAAAAGGACATAGTATGTGTAAACTAGGGTTTGAACAAAATATGTGATATTTTTGCAACAAATTTATAGATTTATGATTTTTAAATTTATTAAAAATCAATAAATTATGGAAAAAAATAAAAAATAATTATCCCTGGGGTTTATAGGGTTTTTGTGTGAAAGTTTGAAGTAAGTCATGTTCACCAAATGTTTTATTAATTTTTGGAATTAGGTGTTTAATTCCTAAGTAATAAAGATCTAGAATAGGGAGAGAATTCTAGTTTTATGTAGTGAAATACAGGTTTTTGCTAATTTGATCAACTTAATTCACATAATAAAGAGAAGACAAAAAGATTAACTTAGCTTATTTTGGGCTAAAATGGATGATACAGATTCTAGAAATTATTGTGTAGGGATGGAAGACTATTATTAATAGGACCAAGAACTTCATTTATATATTTAACAAGAGTGACAAACTCAAGACACCCTACTGCTTGGCATTATAGTCCACTTTTTAGCTCTATTGTCCACTTTTAACACTATTGTCCACTCTTGACATTGTTGTCTTGGTGGTCTGGATTTTCTGGGTTCTAATCAGTAGGCTTATGACACTCTATAAATGAAATATTGAATCCCAAGACTATGTGTATATCATTGTGTGTGAGATTCTATCTTCAATACATGTATTAACCTACATAAGTGGAAACACAGTAAATCAAAGCACACGGGGGAAATTGGGTTATGGTAAGAATGATCACACAATCAAGAACCCTAGTTATTCTAACTATTGCATACATTAACCCTCATGCTAAGGGTCTCAAATCCAATGTAGTTATCCCTTAGGGAACATGCATAATCATTGTGCATGATTGATGCAAGAATGAATTTCACTTAGGCCCTTCCTTGATAAATCATGAAAATCTATGTGTGCTACAAAAAATCTAAGTTATACTATTGATTGATTTTATTAAGTCTAATGTGCCAAAATAGTAAGTTCTAGATATAAAATGCCTTGTGTAATCCTTTATTTAGGAGACTCAATATTTTGAATTTGGGAGCTTTTATTGCATTTGGCTGACATTAAGAAACTTAGACATGACGTAAAGAAAAGGGGTAAGACTCATCCTATAAAATAAATTGGCTAGTGGGGCCAAACTTGGGCTTAGACAATAGCATTAGAAACTTGATACCCTGGGTTTTTAGCACTATAGTCCTATTTGAGCACTATTGTCTAGGGGATGTGAGACTTAGGGGATGGGTCTAGACCTAAAATATGTTTGTGGTCTTGAAATGGATAAGTCTAGAATTCTATAGATGTTTAGGTTTAAGCAAAAAAAGATGTCTATGGAATGTAGTAAGACAAAGACAAGTCAAATAAAAGGACCTGGCTAAATGTGAATAAAAACCCATATTCTCTAGTTGAAGTCTCCTGTGAAAGGACTTTAAAAGACATAATATGTGTGTTTGCTTTACCAATTTAGGGTGTATACAAGATCCATTATATATGATCATATTTATCTTATATATGAATATCAAGCTCAAATTTTAAAAAATAAAGGTATGAGGGTTTTAAGTTAACTTGTGACTACAAAACCTAGGTGTGCTTTCTTGAAGCAAATGACTCTATCATGACCTATGGAATTTAGTATGTGTTAGAGTGATTGAGTGAAAAAATTTCTTCAATAAATATCATGATTTTAATGTATGTTTAATCTCAAAGCTTGGAGATGATCAAAAGTTTTTGACTATGCAAAAACCTAGTATGATTGTATGTTAACCAAAGAAGGTGCCTTGTAGTGGTATGAGACATGATGGCTTGTGATGCTTAAAGGGAAGTTATTTTATTATATGAGGAGCATATGAATTTTTTCATACCTATCTATTATGGTATTATGGTCCAAAAATTCAATTTTGAGAAAGGAGTGGACTATTTGAATTAGGTTTCTATGGGACCTAGTATTGGTATGAGGCCTAATGAAGCATTCAAGGTATGGTATTCTTGTGATTTATGTATCTATTGTAATCAATTAGTTTATGGTTTTAAATTTCATAATATATGTGTATCATGAAGTTACGGGGAGATAAATTAGGTCTCTTGAGAAGCTTGAAGACAAAGGGTAAGCAAGGGATTGTGAAAGGTTAGCTTGTAGATAGATTGTGAGAATGTCAAATCAATTTGGATATTGGTTCAAGAGGTTGAATAATAAAATATAAGGATAAGTAGTTACAAGTGACTATGGTGATAGGGGGAGCCTATTTGAGTTATTTTAGGTTTTCATGGCATGGTTTATTGAAGAACAGGTTTAAGGATCAATTAGCAAGCTTGTTGAAGAGCCTTTGTCATTAATGTCAAAGGGGGATAAAGATCATAATGATGGAGTTAAAATGGGTAATAAGACATTTTAAGGGTGTTTTTCCATCAATGACAAAGGGGGAGATTGTTGATCATGGTCATTGATGTCTTAGGTTGTCATTGATGTCAATAAGAACATGAGGTACTAGTGCATTAATCACAAAGTTATGTTAGATATCTTGGAGAGTATATGTCATATGTGTAGGTTAGTGAGGACAAATAAGAGGTTTTGAGGCATCCATAGATGTCTTGGTGAAGTTATAGAGTTTCATATTGACCTTTGGAGAGATAAAAATGCATCATTCTGGCTTAGGGGAAGCCAAACCATCACTGCATGTTATGGAGATATGAATAACCCAGCAAGTTTGTGAATTTATTATAGGTACTTAGAAATCCAAACTTGGTCAAAAAATTTCATGGTGATGTTATCCATAGTTCCAATAAGGTACCCTAAAAATTTGGTGTCATGAAGTGTTTCCTAGCTAAAGTTATAAACCTCCAAAGTTGCTCCAATAGACTGTGATGTGCCAAAAACCATCAAGTTTCTGCCTTGGGAAATAGCTATTGAAATTCAAAAATATGAATGTTGGATTTCAAATTATTGTGTGTGTGCATTGGACTAATGAGAAAATAATTTCTTGTAAAAGGAAATATCTAGGTTAGATAAATTTGGTGTAAAATTAAAAGTTAGATTAGACTCCATGAATATCATCCTCTAGGTGGTGGCATGTCCTAATTTTCCATACAAGTGCATTTATTTCAAGTCAAAGTCAAAGGTTTTGACTGTGGTAAAAATCAAAAAAAATAGTGAGCAAAGGAATGCATGTAGAGATTAAAAAAATTGATAATTTTGGCATGGTATAAAAATCAAAGTTGTAGTAGACTCCCTAATTAACAACCTCAAAGTGTAACTTATTCATGATAGTCCATATAAGTGAAATTATTGATTATCAAAGTTAACTATGTTTTTTCAATTTTTGGTAGAACAAAGTGAGATTTTTGAAGAAGTTTTTATATCATGACAAAATTTGCATAATGGATTTTATTATTACCCTAAGGTCATAAGTTTTCTACCCATATATGTATTATGTTTTTAAAGTGTTTATGTTTTAAGTTAGAATGACAACTCTAGGTATGTAAGATGAAGTAAAGTGTTTGAGACTCTATGAAAACATTAATTGTATAAAATGCACTTTAAATTTTTTTTTAAACCTAAATGACTTATTATTTCTTGATGTAATATGGAAAGACAATTTGAAAGGTTGAAACATGAAATCCAAAATGGCTTGTCATACTATGTGAGGACTATGAGAGAGTGTCTTGAGAAATTGGTTTGTAAGACCAATAATTGACAATAAATACATACATACACGTGTGTGTGTGTGTGTGTGTGTGTGTGTGTGTGTGTGTGTGTGTGTGTGTGTGTGTGTGTGTGTGTGTATCTATATTTATTATAGAAACTATTAAGGTTAATTATAAGTTTTTAACGTACCCTTACATGAGCTAAAAATAGTATTCCTCAAAACTATGTTTTCAAGGTCCCTGAGAATTTTTTGTGTATTGGTAAGAAATATGTCTCTGAGTTATTTTGCCTAATCCAAAAGAGTTAAAAATAATGGAATTATGTTTTATATATTCCATAGGATATAATTTATTATTTTTTAGTGTTTTAAAATATATATTTAGTTGTTAAGAATCAAATATTCTTGACTGTACTTTAAAAGTGTTTGATCATTTTGAGTGGTCATATTGCAAGAGTGGGTTTGAGGTATTTTGTCCTATTTGGTGATTTAAAATGGACATGGTGGTGATAATTAGGTTATTAATACTATATTAATGTTATTTTATCATATGGTTGTTTGATAAAATTTATTAAATACTTTTGTTTTTTAAGATAGACTTTTATACAGTGAGAAGGCCTAATCGCAGGGTTCAAGTGATGAGTTGGACTAAAAAGTGGCATAGAGATATGAGGAATTTATAATTGGTATATTTTAGGAATATTTAAGTGTTTCAATCATTGGAAGAGACTCAATATGGTTCAACAGGTTAGAAGTGTAGCATGTGTTTAAGACAGACCTAATTACTTTAGGTCTCCTTTAAGGCCAAACGGTGGTTTTGATCTAATGAGCTTGGCTGACCTATATGGTGAATTTTCCTTATGTTAAATTTGTTTCATTACCTATTTAAATATTAATTTAATTGTTTTAAGGTCCTTGGCTGATCAATGTGGGTAAGATTAAGTGTTAAGTATAAAATCAAAGCCTAATTGGCCTATTTGAGCTAGTTAGAGGAATAAGAACATAAGTGAATAAAAGAGATCAATGGAGGAGAAAATGTTGGTAATGTATACCATATATAAGGATAATATGATCAATCATTATTATCTAATATATATTTTATAGGTAGATAACTAGGTCAATGGACCTAATGAGCCTAGAAGAGGCATGTTGAGTGAGTGAGCCTAGAAGACTATTTGAGAGGGGTAGAAGGCTAAGGAGAGTTAAATGATTGGATGTTTATTTATAGACCATAAGATATAAATTATAGTATTTTTATATGTGTATGACATATATATGAACTCATATAGAGAAGAGAGAGAGCTAAATAAGATATCACAATCTATTATTTTAGCAACAAATTGTTGTGAAGGTGATCAAGCTTGTCTTGGTTGGGTGCATACTTGGTCAAGAGGGAGTTGGAGATTCCTTATAGGTTATATATTTAATAAGTGTAATTTAATTTTATATTTTGGTGCCAAATCACTTATGGTTTTGTATCCTCCTTTCAATTTGGATCTTGCTAAAGACTAGTTGAGTGGGTGCTTGACTAGATAGGGGTTAGAGCTCCTTATGGAGTTAGTGCCTCACTAAATGTTGTTTCATTGCTTATAAGATAGTATTCCAAGTGGTGTGATAGTGGGTTCTATCCCCCATGAGGGTTTCCCACATATATTTGGTGTTCATGTGTTTATTTCTTACTTCATGCTTATGAGATTGATCTTTTATGCATTGTTATATCTTTGTGCTAGTTTGAAATGTTTTCACACTAATTCACCACCCCCCCCCCCACTCTCATTGTTTGTGATTCTAAAACTAGGAGAAAGGATTGACATGATAATATTAATGATATGATGGTAGATTATGGGTATAAATAATGGATAAAGGGATATGACATGGATGGATTCCCCCCAAGTGTTGAGGTACAATGCCAATAATAGATTATTTTACCATGATGTCAAAAACTAGTTTTATTTATGATACTTTCCCAAGGTGCTATAAGATTAGTTTTCACCATTGGATGAAGTATTTTATTTTATTTTATTATTTTTGACCCTTTTGATTTTTTTTGACTTTTGATTAGCATCTTGATTTATTAGAGGCAGGTGAGATGTAGGATGGAAAATATTTCTTGATATTTCAATTGACACATGTCCTAAAGATGATTGATGTTAATACCATGTGATTGATGCTAGATTAATTGATGTCTTTGTGACCATTATTTATTTTTGATTTAACATCTCAACTAGGTGTCTTTGTAACCCCTACAAGAGACAAGTTGCCTAAGGATTTGATGTATGGAAATGAAGGGATTGTGTCTTGATTTTGATGATGGGGTATAGTATATGGATTATTGATATGATTAGGATGGGAAATGTGATTGGAAGGGGAGCATAAATGGGGTTCAACAATTGCATATGTCATTGGATATGGTTGATGGGACATTTTTTATTAATTTCAAAAGGGTAAGGGATTCAAGACCTTCTGAATTTATTTATCTTTAATCCAAATATTAAGAGTATTATTGGCCATATTGTGATAACTTTTGAAATATTTTTGATTTCCTGATATTTGACTTGGATTTTGATTTCCCTCTAGTGCCTAATTTTGGGCTTCACTAGAGGAATTTAATATTTGACTTTATAGATGATGATGAATTTGACTTTGATGGTCCCTATTCCTCTATATTTTTGTTAATTGTATTCAAAAGAAGGAAGAAACTAAGATTAAGAGTTAGGAGTTTGATGTTACCTGGATTAAGTGCACACCATATCCAAGCTTTATGGGAGCTCCTCTTTGGCTCTGGAGGAAACGCCTATAATAATAATAAGACTTAAATAAAGAAGATGTTAGAAGAGGATATGGTGGACTGCCAAGCTACGCACTTGGTCCTAGAAGCGTGAAGTTCCCTCAGGAATGACAGTCCACTATTTAAAGAAAAGAGTTTTGTAAAAAAAAGAATGATAATGACTTAAATAAAGAGAAAGACAGATAGCACATACATGTTCCTTGTAGTCAGTATGTCATAGTCATCGATGTTAGTAGGTCTGCCAAGGTTGGTCTAGTAAATGGTGTCGATGTTGGTTAGGCTACCGATGTCAGTAGGGGTTGTTGCCCTTGGACAGCTTTCACTACAATTTCCAGAATAGACAGAGGGGTTTTCTAGAAGTTGAGAGGTTATTACAGGGTTACGAGAAGGTGAATGAGGTCTGAGGAAGGGTAGGTGGAGGATTAGTGTGAGAAGGGGGTGAGAATAAGAGGAAGGCCTTTCAACCCCTCCACGAAAGAATTTGGGCCTCTTGACAGTATTTAGAAATACCAAATAGAAACTAATTAATAATGTATTATAAAATTGAAATGAGAACCAAGAATACTTAGCTCTATTTGGTGAAGAACTAGAGGTGTTAGAATGCTTATTCCCATTGTGGTTGATATTGAGGTCCTCATACAGTGTTTCAATCTAGTCTATGGAATGACTTATGTAGAGCTTCAGTAGCCAAGAGAATGATAGTTGAGTTCTGGTGCTTCAAATCTTATAATGTGTGTGTCAATGTGCAAAAAAGTGAGAGGGAGCTCAATGTTAGATCTAGGCTTATGTAACTGATGTTAGCGATCCCACTGGCATCAGCCATGGGTTGACCGATGTCGACAGAGGAAGAATAGGTAAAAGGGCTATTTTTAGCTCTTTGCTTGTTTCTCCACCTACCAAATGCCTTTTCCATTAGATAATGGTCAAAACATGAGTTTATGAGGCATGGGAGTTGGTTAGGGAGTTAGGATGGAGTGAGAATAGGTCTTAGGTAGTTAGGATTTGGAGGACCTAGTATTAGGCTGACTCATAGGCTAAGAATCGGTCTGAGGGCAAGGTGTCTAGGTGAGGTGTTGAGGTGAGGTGTTGTGGTGAGGTAATTAATTTAAAATAAGTAGTTTATTTTAAATTAATAAAGTGTGCAAGTGTGGGTTAGGAGTCTTAATGTTAGAAGGGGACAAGGGGGGATTGACACAGTATTGGTGTCTACATTTGCCCCTTTTTGTCTTATGGTTTGTCTTGATGAACTGCAAGACAAAAATAGGTGTAGGTTGACTAAGGTATGGGATGAGGTATTCCCCCTCAAAGTGGGAATCAAGAGAAGGGAACCTAAAATTGGGTGTCAATTTGATAGGCAGTGGATGGGTAAGGTGAGGTTGGAGTGTGAGTGCTACAATAGTTGAGATTATGCGTATACCACTTCACTTGTTAGGTAGTTCAAATTGTCATAAGCAAGGTTGAGGAGGATTAAAATCAAAGTAACCAGTCCCCAGCTTATTAGTGGTAGTTGATTGAGTTAAATGATCAAAGCTATAGCTCCAATGGTCAAAGAGGACTAAAATCAAAGTAACTAGTCCCTAACTTATTAGTGGTAGCTGATTGGGTTAGATTGATCAAAGTTATAGCTCTAATGGTCATTGTGTTCCAAGTATCTAGGCTAGGAAGTGCTCTTAGAAAACATGAAAATGTCACAAATATTGGGGATCGACTTGGTCACGATCTGATAATAGATGTGAGGGGCGCATATAATTTGCTAACTATTTGTGAGGTAGCATATGCAATCAAAACAACCAAGGCAAAGTTGTCTCAAAAGTGGTCATGGTTTAAGGAGATAGTCATGATCTCTGAGGTCATTTGTCAAGCTAAGTTGAGATATAAGTGATCTCAAGTGTTGTTTGTTGTGGTTAGGGAGATGTATATGATCTCTAATGTGCCCCATGAGAAGTCTAGGTGACTTTTACAGTGTCAGGGCTGGTTGTTTGGTCATGATTTTAGGTAGGTTTAGAAAAGACTTATGTTTTGATGTTATCGATGTCAGTTAGGGAACTGATGTTAGTAATTTGAAAGGCATATTTTGCCAACATTGGTATAACATCAGCCTATTGGTAGCCTAGGGCATGGTCTTGCTGACGTTGATGGCCTAACAAAATCTAAAAAAAGTATATTGGTGGCCCACCAAAAGTCATTTATGACTTTTGAAGTGTTTGAAAAAGAGAGATCTAAGGTGTTGAGTGATAGAGACCATTGATTTGTTTGTGGCAGCAATGCTAGGTGTCATTGTGTGAGTGGTGAGGAGTGTTGGTGAGTGTTAGAGGGTTGGTAAGTGATTGGGAGCGTTGTGGGCCACTAATGATTGGATTGAGGAGATGGGGTAGATGAAGATGGCAGATGTTGGAGGAGGCCTTGTAGGAGGACCACCACCACCTACACCCATTATACCACCTCAGTGGTGATGATGAGATGAGGTAGGGGCTTTTATTTAATTTTTTGATTATTTTTGAATTTGGTGTGATTTTGGTAATTTGTTGAGTGTTTAGTGATAGATATAGGGAGAGGGTAATCAGAAGGTTGGGTAGGGTAGGTAGGGTAGTTTAGGTAAGTTTTAGAAATATTTAGGGTGAAATAGGGGTTGAAATGGGGAAGCCCTAATTTTTAGGGCTTACCTTATCCAGCCCTAGGGCCGAACCAATCATCAATGTCGGTAGTGCCACTGATGTCAGCTGATAAAGGGACTGATGTTAGTCAAGATGACCAACATCGATTGATATTGTCTATCGATGTTGGTAAGTGAGATATTAATGTTGGTGCCCTAATCGATGTTGGTTGTTAGAAGGTTGTTTAGGCCTTGGAAAGGTTAAAAAAATGATAATTTAGAGCACTGAAGTCATGCCAATGCACTCTCAGGTGAAGTAGTTTAGGGTAGGCAGTGACCCTAGAGTTTAGATAGTTGGTCCATTAGGTAGACAAATGGGTAAATGGCTGAGCTAACCTCAAAAGACCCCATGTTAATTGAGTGTTGCCTACATAGCCCCTATTTTAAAGGCCTCAAGCCAATGTAGTTCTCCCAAAGAAGGAAGAAGAGTCAAAGAGGTTGGTAGTTGTTTACATAACATTTGCTAACATTGTTATATGTGTGTTGATTAGATGCAAGCTAGGTAGACATTGACGCTGCAAGATCATCTCCCTACATTGTTGACATAGATGCATCAAGATATCATAGGAGAGGAGTGGGCACACATGGACATTGTAGGGCTCGATGGGTTGCAGCAATATTATCATGTAGCTAGGGATGTCAGCTTAATGGTGGTATTGATTGAGTAGTGGGATCATACCACCAACACCTTTTACCTACTAAATGGAGAGTTGACTATGATAGTAAAGGATGTGTATCAGATTTTGTGGTTGCTAATACATGGGGTAGATTTATATGCATGCTCAAGAGAGGAGCATGACATACATATGGTTACGTTTTTTGGGAAGCACATTGTTGAGGTGACCTACCATTTAGTGAGTTTTGCATATGAGTTGATTTATGCTACTGATGAGAATGAGCATCAATTAGCCATCCTAATGATGATCAACATCACTGTTTATGCCCTTCTTGATGTAGAGGGAGGGAAATTTTTGATCATGATGACTGGGGTTTTGGTAGATATGTTAGGGAAGTAGATAGTTTTTGCATGGGCTCCAGTATTTTTAGTGTAGTTATACAGGGAGCTATGGGGGATTAGCCAACAGTGGCAGTACAGCTTGTGTGTGGGCCACCTCTTACATTGTTGGGCGTATGAGCACATAGTAGTTACATGACCTCTTAGCCTCCCATTAGCAATCCAGGCTAGCTTTAGAGTTGGTTTTAGGTGATAGCAAGAGGTCATGGCATAGACACGTGTGGATGCCATCATCTAGGATATTAATTATTATAGGGGTAATAGATGCCCTAATCCTAGTGGATATCATTTAGAGGTCGTACCTGGTATATCTAGCATTTAGAGATCAGGTAGAGTAGTTGGTGGAGGTCTAGAGCTTGTGATGGGTGAGGGGTAGGCAAGCTAGCGAGCTTGAGAGAGTTCCTACTAAGAGAGTGTGGTGTCAGTATGGGCTTATACAAGATGTGCCACCTATTTTCCCATAGTATAGATGGGATGATATTGAGGTGCCCCTCCCACTGCCAAATGAGATAGAGCAGCCATATTTTGAGGAGATACCCATAGGTCTAGGTGTGGTAGATTTGGGGTGTATGATGGCCTATTCAACTTGGTGGGTAAGACACTATGTAGGGATTTAGAGGGTACCACCTCTCAATCTATAGGTAGTCAGTAGAGAGGGATACCGCCATTTAGGAGAGAGATGTAGCATGAGCATAAGTGGCAATGCTTTAGGGATAGGTGAGAGTGTTGACAACATAAGTGGCTACCTTGATAGGGTAGGTTACTACATTATAGGGGTAGTTGGCCGTAGCCCAAGCATAGGTATTGGTAGGGCAAGGTTTTGGAGGTTAGGGCCCTATTTAGTTGCCACCATAATAGCCAATGCAGTAGCTAGTTTAGCCACCACTACAGCCACAGCCACATAGTTCTTTATAGGGCATGGCATCGGGATCGATGGTTCCATCACAAACTATACCTATATCTAGGTACAATACCTAGTTAGATGAGATTGCATATTATGAGGGTACTATCAGGGAGTTTCCATAGATCTAGTAGTATTTTGAGATGTTAGCTTAGTAGCCATCTATGTCGCATGCCACTGCCTCGAGTTCTTAGAGACGGTGATGGTCAAAGAGTGGAGATGATTCAGCGTCTTCACGACCATGACCATCACCACAGCTGTGAGGTATTAGTTGTTAGTTGAGATGTATATATTTACCAGCCTGTGTTCTATTGATGTGAGATGTACATACATTTTGAGAGAGACATAGATATATTATACTATTTCAGATATTGATGTACACCTTTATTAGACAGTTATATATATATGAGTGTTTTTTTGAGATATGGACATGTTATGGGTGTGACTATGTGTTAATTTTTTTGGTTATGTTAATGTTTTTAGCATTTCCCATATATTTGATGGTACATGCTTGAAATGATCAATGTATGATGATGTTATAGCCTTTTCCATATTGTGTGATAGTGTATGTTGTAACATAGGTTATGTGGTTTTTCATTCTTAGCAATTTTCTATATTGGTGATGGATGTATGCTAAAAATAAAATGAGTTTATTTATGCTTAGCAGGTTTTCATATTGGTGATGGTATATGCTTGACATAAATTGTGTTTGGTTAATAGTTTCCATGTGTATTGTTTTCCATAGAAACTAATGTGAATGGGCTATGATAATTTATATAACACAAATTGGTATTTACATTAAATAAATCATGATGTTATGTTAGTGGTTAGAAAATGTTTTGGTTGCATGTGACAAAGGTGTGTAAGAAGTGAAAGGCACATTGCTCTTTCATTGACAAGGACCATAATAATAGCATAGATAGGGTTTTTGTAAAAAAAAGCCCCATTCATGCATGACATCATTGACCATTGGTTTTTGTTAGAGAAGTATTCTAATCACTTAACGTTAAGTGAGCTCAAAATTCCTTGGGTATTTTAGGGTAATAGGTGTGATTATGTGATATGTGAGGGTAGCATAACCCTTTTTAGCAGGGATAACATTGCCCCTTTTATAGGTGACCCTGAGAATGACAATAGGCAAGTCCATGACTTAATAGTTTGTCAGTTAGCATTTTTTTTGGTAGACTGATCAATGCGAGAATTCTACTTGGGGATGTTGTTTTGTTTTGTGGTCATGTTGAAGCTGATCGGTGTGAGAAGCTTCTGAGAGGTGTTATTTTTGTAGCAAAATTTGGGTATAGTCATCCTTCAAGGGAATGGTCTATAGTTTTCTTTGTATATTTTGACTTCTTTGAATAGCTATCCTTCAAGGGAGTAGTCTAGTAATTATAGCAATAATGCAATTGTCCTTCGAGGGAGCAATCTACATTTATAGTTTATGATCTTTTAATAATTTGTAGGCATCCCAGTTTTATATTTTTTTGTTGACTTAATTTTTAGTCATGGACTAGACTATAGAGGTTTAGGTGTTTCCCTTTTATTAGGACAAAGCATTAATGCAAAAAGGGTTAACTAATTTTTGTAGGGAAAAAGGGTTGAAAGGAATAGGAATGAGGATGACGAGGGTTGCTCAAGGGATGAGCTCAAGTTAAACATCAAGTGAATGATTACTTGGTTAACAGTAGAATGGTCATAGATGTAAGGCATTAAGGGGCTCAGGTTCCAGCCAGCCTTTGAGAGAAGACAGACAATAAGTGCCTGATCCATACTTGTGTATTATTATATAAGGTCTAAGCCAACTAGGAGCAAACTTGCCTTATTTGCTTCTTTCCATATTGGTCACATGTTGGTTTTTTTTAAGGATGAGATCTCTAATTTTGAAATCTCGCTCTTTCATATTTTTTTTGTAGGCATGTTTGATGCGATCTTGGTAGATATGAAGGTGATTAAGAGTGGCAAGATGACGTTCGTCAAGTAACTCAAGTTGTGTTAATCGATCTTGATGAAAGTCATCATTAGAGAGGATGTTGTGCAAGGAGATTAACAAGTTGGTTGATTCTTAGCAAAGGAAAGTCATCCTTTGGGCAAGCTAGGTTGAGGTCACGATAGTCAGTACAAATTTGAATTCCCCTAGTTGCTTTTGTGACAGGGACAATGTTTGACACCCATTGTGGATAATCAATGGGTTGGATAAATGAGATGGAGAGAAGACATTGAAGATCCTCTTTAACAAAGAGTGTGATGTGAGGATGCATCTTGCAAAGTTTTTTCCTAATAGGCTTAGCTTTAGAGGGTAGGATCTTGATCTTCTAAGTTGTAGTCTAAAATCTCAGAATTACTGTAGGTGACAGAGGCAATGGTGGGTAACGCTTTGACTAAAGTAGTCAGTGGTTAGGGGTCTTCAAGTTGGACCTCCACTGCCTATAAAGCTTTGATTAAGGCTTGGTGATGTTGTGGAAAGCTTTGTATTAGGTCATATAAAGACATCTTCATAGGGGTTTGGTGAAGTTGTTTCACCATGGAGTCATGAATTGCTTCCAAAGATGTTGGTTGAGATGTGCCCAAGATAGAAATATTGGGTTTTGGTGGTGGAGAGGTCTTGGTGAATGGATATGTCTAAGGGATAGAAACCTACTCTTTTCCTTTATCCTTTAGAGTTTGGGACTTAGTGACCACTTTAATAGTGTTGATTTTGAATAAAGGGGGAGAAGGTGGTAGAGGGACCATAATCTTGTGTGGGGATCCCGATTCAATTGAGGAGGTTTGGGAGGCATGGGATGGTGTCAGTAGTTTGTCAAAAGAATCCTCAACAAGAAGGGTGTTATTTTTCAAGTGTTGGTGAATGACAACCTTAAGGGCACAACAACACTTAGTATCATGCCTAGGTGTGTGATGATATAGGTAGATTTGAGTGTCATTGAACTAAGATGGTTTTGATCTGACAGGTTGGTATGGCTTAATGGGTGGGAGAACGATGTTAGAAGACTGCAATAATTAGCATAAAAGTGAAGCATAAGAACCCACTATTGGGTCTACGCTTGTTATTGTAGTGAGGGTTCACAACTTCTGTTTAAGAGTTATAGGGGGAGTTTTTCATAACACCTTTTTAGTTGGTGGTGTGGCCATACGTGTAGATAGCACTTTCTTGGTGAGAGGTGTCAAAATTTTTGGAGGAAGTATGTTTTTGACAAGTAGAGGGAGTAATGGAGGCAATTTGTTTTTGTGAGGTGTTGGAATAGGGAGCAATCCTGTTAAAGTGGAAGGATGTGGACCCAAGATAGAGGGCAATGGTGAAGGTGGGGGAGGAGTAGACTGACATGGTTTAGCAACCTTCTTTAGTATGGTGTGAGGACCACTACTATGCATGGCAAGGTTCAAATCTACCTTCACTTCTGGGTGAGTGAGGTTTGATACAGGGCAAACATTGAGAAATTTAATTTGTTTCTGCATGGTGGACGCCTACGTGGGTTTGGGTTTAGACATGGAAGGCTGAGATTCTAAAGATTAAGAAGTGAAAATCCACTCCTCATTAGAGACTTTGGGGTAAATTATCATGGAAGGGTTGGCAGTATAAGGCAAAGTGAGATGCATAAGATAAGGAGCTTTAAGTCACTCCCATAGCACCTCATGCTCTAAGTTCCTAAAATAGAGAAATCCTAAGTTTTTTGCCAATCGAGAGAAGGGTTTAGATGACATCAAGCGAAGCCTTATAGTTAGTATTTTGGAGGATTTGGGCAATTGTGAGAGTGGAAATGTGTTAGATGCAGTGATCACGGGCCAAAGGTGAGAGAGAACCATCACCAAATCTTCCTCAACCGAAGTGGGTGAGGTGGTGAATTCTTCTCTCAGTGGAGAAGGGTTTGGAGGATTTGGCTCTTCGAGTAGATAGAGCACAGGGATGATCATGCCTTCCACATGTGGTCTAGGAGTGTGGAAAGTATGATCCTCCATTGGTGATAAGAAGGATAAGGGTGGGGCCACCGGTGTTGGTACCATCAAAGCATCCTCTAATATGGGAGAGGTCAAAATAGACTCTCTTACATGTGAAAGAGGGGTGGATAGAGGACTATCCTCCATTGGTGGAGGACAAATAGGAGAGGAAGGCTCCTCTAAAGGGTGAAGTAGAGGGATGATGGTCCCTTCTACATGAGGGCATGGGGTATGAATGGTAACTTCTTCCAATGGTAGAAGAAGAGGGAAGGTGGGGGAAAGAGGAACAGGTAATATAGGATCCTCATGAGGTAGAAGAATGGGTAGAGAAGATGCTTGATGTCGTGGGGGTGATATGGGTAAAATAGGCTCTTCTACCCATGGTGGAGAAATGGGTTGACTAACCTCTTTAGATTATGAGAGAGGTTGGTTAGGAATGAAAAGAGAGACCATGTCAACCGTGCATATGTTGCATTCTTGAGGGTCATCAGCCATGGTCTGAACATTGTTCTGACTTGGGGGATGGTTAGGAAATGGTTGCCTAAAGACATCCATGTTTTGGTTAGCCAGTGCATTAGGGTTATCTAAAACAAGGTCCCTTTTGTCTAACATGTCTTAAACAATGTTTTTGAAGGTTTTGCAATTATCTGTGTCATGACCTTTGACATGATGATAGTTACAAAAATCATTTTCCCTATACCATGTAAGGATGGTTCGTGAGGGGTCAAACTAGATAGGTGGTTAGATTTGAGGGAGGTTGAGGACTCCCTGCTTCACTAGTTTATCTAATACGAAAGCATATGATTCTCCTATTGGAGTGTATCATCATTGTTCATAATGTTGTTGGAATTATCTTGTGATGTTTTGTGAAGTGGAGGGCTCAGATTGGTTGGTTGTGGTAGAAGATGATGACCTAAGGACCACAGTGTTTCTCGATCCCTTGGACTTGGAGTGGGAAGAAGAAGGTTTAGAAGAAGAAGGGTCATTGGATTTTGTGTTGTTATTTTTGCTATGCAATTTGACCCTATCATCTTCAACTATGCAGAGTTCAAGCTTTCAGGCCATAGTCAAAGCTTCATCGAATGTGCAAAAAGTTTAAACCCACAAAGTGGACGAGATGTGCTTGGCACATGCTCTTGAAAAGAACTGAATGAGCTCAAGTTGAGGTAGTGAAAAGGAGAGTTAGTTGATCAAACCTCTCCAATAGGTGATGAAGTCAGCTATTGACTCATCCTCAAATTATCTAATGGAATAAAGGTTTGTGATGGAGACCTTCTTGGTGATATTGATTGAGAAATGGTCAAGAAATAGTTGAATGAGTTAAGTGAAGGTGAAGAGAGAATGACTGATAATGGAGCTATACCAATCAAGGGCAGTGCCAGAAAGTGACATAGGGAATGTGCAAAGTAATAACGCATCATCGTGTGCTATGAGGTAGCAAGCATGTCTAAATGCTCATAGATGTTGTGGGTCCTCTTTACTCTAAAAGCGATTAAATTTTGGGAGTTCCCACTGGCTAGGGTATGGTTGAATAGGAACTGAAGGGTGGATAGGTTTGTTATATATTTGTTCATATGAAAGAACACTCCTTGATCTTGAAATAGATGTCTCAAGGTTAGACATCTTATCCATCAGCATCTTAATTAGATTGGTAGATGGATTGGCATGAGGAGCACCCCCTAAGTTATAGGGTACCTAGAAGGCATTGGCAAGGGCATATGTCATACTTGGTTGTATTTGTGTAGGTGTAACATATTGATAATTCATCATAGGGGCCGAGGTTGAGGCCAAGGGAGCTTGTGCTGTGAAATTGGAGGGCACAACTTGACTAGATGTTGCCAAGGGTGGTTGAATGGTAGTGACATTAGTTAAAGGATAGGTGGTCACTCTTGTGTTTATAAGTGCAAGAGTGGATGGAATAGAGACAATCAAGTTCTGAAAAGGTGTCAAACTTGGCTAAATTGTTTGTGGTTGAGGGGGTACAAAAACCCCGATGGAGGTAGGGCCAAAAAGGATAGAAGGGGAGGCCAAATTTTGAACATTAGCCATGGTTGGGTTACTAGTCAAGGTAATAGCCTAAGTGACCATAGGTTGGGTAGGGGATGTTATTGATATCATTGTCGCTTCAACCAAAGATGTTGGCATCCCATAAATAGGGTTACCCAAAGGATCTCGTATTTATATTCTAGCGAGATAATGTTGGAGAACCTTGACATTGTGGTCAAGGAATCTCTCAAAATCTTGATCCCCTTCAGGAACAATAGGAGGTTGATTAGGGGTAGGTTTGATAGGAGTACACTCAGTGTCTGAAGTATTCTCCATTAGATGACTTGGCACGAAGGTGAAGGTGGGAGTGGTTGTTGACTCATGTGGTTAATAAGAGATTTGGCTTGACTACTGTTGGAGATCAGTCAACAAAATTGATTACTATATGAAAGCAATTAAATGTGGAATTAAACCAGATAGATAAGTAACTAGAATTAGAAATAGCAAAGAACAAGAGATACAAGAAACCACCCTAAAAACTTGTATTAAACTCTTTATAGAAGGAATTACAATTGAAGAAACTTCTTTTCTTCCACACCTCTCTCAGATGTATAGATCTCTTTTCCTCAAGAGTTCTCTCTCTCAATTACAATTAACTCTAACAGCTTGGATTGATACACATATACAACCTATATTCTACTTCTACAGTAGTGTCTACTAATCTATGAAGATCTATCCCTAATATATAAATTTGGAGATTCATGAGCATATAATTACAGCCATTAGATGCACCTCCTAATCAAGAGCTCTAATCAGTTCTACTTAAATTATAAATGTGGACTTACAACCAACACTTCATCTCATTATGCAAACATTCTATTCTCGCATGAAAATAGATCCTCGACACACAGGTGATCGAGTTAGTCCCTGCCAGTCTACCTGTGATTGACGTCAGCCGACCAACTACCAATGCCGGTAGCTTTTGGTCTGCTCCTAACTATCGATGGAAACTATGGACTTCCATCAACTTCTATATTCACTCATGGGTGAAGCTTTTAGCTCCACAACTTAACAATCTCCCACTTGGAGATAAACAGCTACACCAGTACCTATACAACAACATCTTCTAGCTCTTCCATCTTTAAACTCAATCATGAAGACCAATGAAAGTTGAATGAAGATTCAACTTCTCTTTTGTTACCAGCTTGGTTAACATATTAGCAAGGTTCTTATCTGTATGGATCTTCTCCAGCTTCAACTCACCATCCTCCAATACCTGTCTAATGAAGTGGTACCTAAGCTGTATATGCTTTGTTGTTGAATGAAAGGCTAAATTCTTAGCCAAATGAATTACACTCTGACTATCACTGTATAGTCTGCAACTCTCTCACTCCTTTCCTAGCTCTTTCATGAACCGTGTCATCCATATCATCTCTTTGCTAGCCTCTATGACTGCAATATATTCTGCTTCTGTAGTTGACAAGGCAACAACCTTCTACAACTTCAAAATCTAGCTAACTGTCGTTCCACCAACAGTGAAAACATATCCTGTGGTGCTCCTCCTGCCATCCAAATCACCTATCGTATCTGAGTCTACATAACCATGTAGAGAAGTATTTGAACCACCATAGCACAAATGCCTACTACTGGTTCCTCTTAGATATTTAAGGATCCACTGAACTGCTTTCCAGTGTTCCTTTCTTGGATTGGCCATATATTTACTTACAACTCCCACTGCTTGGGCAATATCAGGCTTAGTACAAACCATTGCATACATTAAACTTCCTACTGCGGAAGCATATGGAACTTTTCTCATGTACTCTACCTCATCATGTGAATTAGGACACTGTTCTTTACTCAACTTGAAATGTCCAGCCATAGGTGTGCTTACCGATTTTGCATCATGCATATTAAACCATTTCAACACCTTGTTCACATAATCCTCTTGAGACAAAATCAACTTGTGATTTTTTTTGTCTCTCTTAATACTCATGCCAAGGATTTTCTTTGCTGCTCCCAAATCCTTCATGGCAAATGTGTGAGCTAATTTCACCTTAAGCTCAGAGATATCTTGCATGTGTGATCCTACAACCAGCATATCATCTACATACAGTAATAGAATAATATATCTACCATTATCTAATCTCTTAAAATACACACAATGGTCAGATTGACATCTACTATAGCCATGCTCAGTCATAAACCTATCAAATCTCAAATGCCATTGTCTAGGAGCTTGCTTGAGGCCATACAAGCTTTTCTTCAATCTGCACACTAGCTTCTCCTTACCCTTGACCTCATATCCTTTCAGCTGATCCATATATATTTCTTCATCCAAATCTCCATGAAGAAACACTGTCTTAACATCAAGCTGCTCAAGATGCAAATCCTCAATAGCAACTAAAGACAGTACAGTCTGTATAAAAGTCATTTTAACAACAAGAAAAAAATCTCACCAAAATCAATACCTAGTTTTTTTGCAAATTCTTTCACTACCAACCTGGCCTTATATCTCATCTGTCCATTCTCACCTTCTTTCAATCTATAGATCCATCTATTCTTTAGTGTCTTCTTTCCCACTGGCAACTCAACCAAATCCCATGTTTGGTTGTCTTTCAAGGAATCAATTTCCTCATTCATGCCTAGCTCCCACTAAATCTTGGATTCCACCTATATTGCTTCATCAAAACTCTCTGGTTCTCCACCATCAGTAAGAAATAAATAGAATAATGAAGGGGAATATTGAATTGGAGGTTTGCTTACCCTTTCTGACCTCCTAATGGGCATTTGAGACTCATCCACAACACGTTATCTGCCCAAATTCTCTGACAGTGATCGACCTTAGTCACTTCTAGGCCTATTACTGACTGTCATCAGTTCTACCTGATCGACATCGGTCACTATCTGACCGACATCAATTCTTGTACAGTGGATGTCGGTTCCTCCCTGACTGACGTCGGTCTCTATTTTTTCTTATCAGTGATTTTTCTTTCCTATGAGCTCATTTTGGACCTTCACCTCGTCCAATTCTCCATTGCTCTGCTTAGATTGATTTAGCTTCTTAAGCTGATCATTATACATCACTTTTTCATTGAAAACAACATCACAACTCCTAATTATCTTATTAGTTCCTAGATTCCAAAACCTGAATTCGAAATCATCAGAGCCATAACCAATAAATGTGCACCTCATAGACTTAGCATCCAGCTTCTTTCTATTTTCCTTATCAACATGCACAAAGGCTTCACAACCAAAAACTTTGAGAAATGATAGATCTACCTTTTTACCTATCCATGCCTCTTCTGGAATTCCACCATCCAGCATTGTAGAGGGTCCTCTATTAATCAGGTAAACTGCAGTATCCATAGCTTTTGCCCAAAACTCTAAGGGCAATCTAACATGCAATCTCATACACCTTGCATGCTCCATGATTATTCTATTCATCCTTTCAGAAACTCCATTTTTCTGAGGTGTTCTTAGAACAGTCTTTTGCCTGTGGATCCCATGCATATAATAATACCAATTGAACTTGTGGCTGCAGAACTCACCACCATTGTCAGATCTAAGGCACTTTAATCTCCTTCCTATTTCATTCTCAACCATAGCTTTTCAAATCTTAAACGTGTCAAAAACATCAAATTTATTTTTTATACAATAGACCCATACCTTTCTTATAGCATCATCTATGAAGGAAACATAGTACTGTGATCCTTCAATAAAAGTAACTTGAGCTGGTCCCCACACGTCTGTGTAAACAAGCTACAATTTGTGCTTCTTTTATTATTGACCCAATCTTGAGAAAACTCACTCTCTTCTATTTTCAAAAAATACAGTCTTCACAGAAATCTAGATCTATGCTTTTCAAATCTGGAAACATACCTTTTGACTTAAGAATTGTCATTCCCTTCTCACTCATGTGGCCAAGCCTTTGATGCCACAACTTTGCATCTACATCTGAAGTAGATAATACAGAAGGAGAATTATCAGTAATACAATTACATAAATAGAGAGTACCTACTCTCTTACCTCTGGCTAATACAAGTGCACCCTTGGAAACCTTCCAAGATTTAGCTGTGAGAGTTACTGTACAACCCTCATCCCCTAACTTTCCTGTAGAAATCAAATTCCTCTTCAGGCTAGGAATATGCATGACATCTCTTAACACCTATGTGTTACCATTCTACATTTTTAGCTACACTTTTCCTTTGCCAACAATCTTACAAGGCTCATCATCCCCTAAGTAAACTATTCCAAAATCTCCATGGACATAGTCACTGAAATATTCTCTATTGGGGGTTGCATGGAAAGATGCACCAAAATCTAAAACCCAAGATTCTATGTTATTATGCAAAGAAAATATGAGAGCATCTTGTGCAACAATACCTGCCACCTTTGCTTCTTCTTTATCATCATGCTGTCTGTCTTCTTTAGGCTTTGACCAGCAATCTTTGCTTATGTGCCCTATCTTTCCACAGTTCCAGTAGGCTATCCTCCTGCCATTTCTGGATTTAGATCTACCTTTCATCTTTGACTTAGATCTTGATCTCCCTTTCTTGCTCTTCTCTTTTTGCCTTCCCCTGCTCTCAAAACTTAAAGAGTTCCCTGATGTTTCCTCTGTGTTTTTCTTGTGAATTTCTTCATTCAAGATTACACTAACAACATCATCTACTTTTAAAATGTTTAAAGCAGATGCAGTATTACTAACTGCCATTACCAAGCTATGCCAGCTTTCTGGTAAAGAGCATAAGATTAATAGATCTTTAATTTCATCATCAAACACTATTTTGACTGAATTTAATTGATTCACAATTCCATAGAAATTATTTAGATGATTAGATACATATCCACTTTCTTGCATTTGCAAATTAAATAACTGTTTCATAAGATATACCTTATTTGAAGCTGAGGATTTTTCATATAAATTTGCTAAAGTAGTCATTAACTCTACCATAGACTTTGCCTATGATAAATTAGATATCACAGTAGATGCTAGACTCAATCTTATAGATCCAAGAGCCTTTCTATCAAGAACTTTCCATTCTTCATCTTCCATGTCTGTGGGCTTCTTAGCAATCCCACCTAATGGTAAGTATAGATCTTTTTAATACAGATAATCTTCTATCTACATTCTCCATAATTGGTAGTTCTTGCCATTAAACTTCTCCATTCTCAGTTTACTTTCTTCTGCCATTGCTTCTCTCACTCAAACAAAAATTCATGTGAGTAACCTGTATCAATACACACTAACCAGATCTAAAACACATGTTAGTCAAACTGAGCTTTGATACCACTTGTTGGATATCAAGCTCTGAACCTAAAACTAGGCTCTGATACCACGTGTTGGAGATCAGTCAACAAAATTGATTACTATATGAAAATAATTAAATGTGGAATTAAACTAGATAGATAAGTAACTAGAATCATAAATAGCAAAGAACAAGAGATACAAGAAACCACCCTGAAAACTTGTATTAAACTCTTTACAAAAGAAATTACAATTGAATAAACTTCTTTTCTTCCACACCTCTCTCAGATGTACAGATCTCTTCTTAGATCTCTTTCCCTCAAGAGTTCTCTCTCTCAATTACAATCAACTCTAACAACCTGGATTGATAAACATATACAACCTGTATTCTACTTCTACAGTAGTGTCTACTAAGCTATGAAGATCTATCCCTAATATATAACTTTATAGATTCATGAGCATACAATTATAGCCATTAGATGCAGCTCCTAATCAAGGGCTTTAATCAGTTCTACTTAAATTAGAAACACAGACTTACAACCAACACTTGATCTCATCATGCAAACATTTTGTTCTTGCACAAAAATAGATCTTGGACACACAGGTGACCAACATTGGTCCCTACTAGTCTGTCTGTGACTGGCGTCGGCTGACCAACTACCAACACCGGTAGCTTTTGGTCTGCTCCTGACTATCGATGGCAACTGTGGACTTCCAGCAACTTCTGTATTCGCTCATAGGTGAAGCTTTTAGATCCACAACTTAACAACTATGTCTCAGAACCATCCAAGGTGAAAGGGGTTCAAGTTTCAAAAACTATATGTTTTAGTTTCAAAAAACTAGAATTTGTGTTAAACAGCAAGAAATTTGGGTTTTAAGCTTGCTGTCTAGAAAAAAAATTATTTTTTTTAATTTTTTTATAGTGACCGATGTCGGTGAAGGTTTTGTTGCTGATGTCAATGGAGAAATCGATGTCAATTTCTGTGTAATTCTAAAAACACATAAAACTAATAGTTTTTGGGAGAAGGAGATATTCTAAGTTATTTTAGACTTTAGAATAGTACGACCTTACTAGCTCAAACACTCAGATAAAAATAACATAATAGATGATTAGGTAAGCAACCTCTAAAATGTTAGATTCTTAGGAATAAATTTTAGAGTCGTGGTGGCTTATGCCTTAAGAGAATGTGTTGGGAATTGGGCTTGTAGAATAGGTCCTAGAGAGGAATTCTATGGCTGGTTTCAGGTTGTGTTATGGTGCTCAAAAATATTTGTGTTAGGTTCAGTATGTGGCCTAGTGCTGGGGCTTACTCCTTTCACTTCACAAACCCAGAGTTGAGCTGGGCTGCTTAGCCAAAATATACCTTCCCTATAGTTTATACTCTACCAGATGTTGAGTTATGGAGCTAAAAGCTTCACTATTGAGCTCATATGGAGGTTATTGAGCTTAACTAGTAATCGGCATCGGCTAGCATAATAACCGTCGACGGTCAAGTCGACTGACATTGGTCAGAACTAGTTAGGGATTGACTGACATCAGTTAGGGGTCAATCGATGTCAGTCAGGGGTTGGCTGACATCGACCATCTGTAGACTGACACTGACGTTTATGCATTTGCATGCATTTCTAGAATTAGATTTGTTCTAATTTTAGGAGAATAGTTAGTTTGCATGTAAAGAATAATTTTAGTCTTGAGTCTATTTTTCTAATTATTATTTGCCTTGGATCATATTTAAGAGACCCATGGGGTAGTATTGTAAAGAAGAGAAGGGAATAACAACTCGGTTATTGAGTTGATTGTAATTGATTGAGAGAGAGAGAGAACTCTTGAGGGAGAATTATTGTACACCCAAGATGAAGCAGGTGACCCTCATACTGCTCTGATACCAAATTGGTGTAGTCTCCTCAGACTGACCTTAGACTACAATTGATCTTCATACCAAATCAAAATGACTAATGAAGTAGGCTGCTCATACTAAAATTCAACTTCATATATATATATATCAAAATGACTGATACAAAATCATAAACATAAGCCTGCAGAGTCCGTAGATTTTCCTCTCTCCTACACAGTCTATAGATTTAAGCCTGCAGAGTCTGTAGATTTGAGTCATTCACAGTTGCACACAGAATTATAAGATATGGGCCTAGTAGAAATATATGGAAAGTTTTTGAGGAATTGGTGCACTGTCAAAGGCCGCAAATAGGGCAACATTCATTAATAACATAACATTCTATAAAGTTTGTACATTCATCTTACTCAAATTTCATTCCTTTCTATATCAAAGTAAGAGCCTCGACAAATGTCTGCACTCCACCCATTCATACAATCAAGCTCTATTGATGCTTTATTTGCATCTTTCTATTTTGGCTTGCCCAATCATGTCACGACCTTGTATTATCATTGTTGCTATCAGGTTCTGTTATGTTCATTTCTTTCCTTTAACTTAGCTACGAGTTATGCTGCCACCATTCTCTTTATCTCCACTGTTTCAACTCAACTGGAACCGCTTTCCACCATTTGCATTCCTATACTTCTTTCTCATTGATTTCCTAACTTGAAGCTTGTGAATTTCTTGAACTTCGAGTAAGAGACTTAGTGTTCTGCCATTTATCAATATCTCTGAGGGGACATGGTGGTTGACATGAAGGAGGAGGGACTATGTGACAAATCCCATGTGATTCAGTTACTGCATGGATGCTGACAATGTATTTTTGAATATCCTTGAACTCCTCCTCGCTGGGGTAAAACATAGGTGCTTCATCTATCATAGGCCTGCATCCATCTTCAGGATGCCATTGTGTTGTCACCTTCTGGCAGTCATCGCTAAAACTTCTATCCCAAATGGCGTCCAAACTGTTGAATCTTCCATTTGTATTCCTCTACTCTGGCAAACTCTATCTACATCCAAATGGTCTTGGCCTATATGCTCATCCCCCTTTTTCCTGGTGTTAATGGCCCTATGTAAAATTGGCCAAAATTAACTTGGCTTTCTCAAGATTCAGCAATAGGTTAAATAGGCTGAATGGCCTTCATGACTAATCTCTCTAGAGGAGATCCTCTTTCCTTTTTCCTTTTTTTCTACATACCTCTCATCCTTTTCTCTCTCATTCATAACATTTTCATTTTGACTTTAACTCTCTGCCTTCTGTAGATGCATGGGTCTCAAAGGAATGCCTTTTATCCTTCTCCTCTCTTTTCTACGTCTTGCTCCCTCCTCTTAATGAATTTTCTTTTCTATTCTCTTCTCTAACCTCTACGCCCAATTTGGGCTCTAGATAAAACAAACAATTTTTCAATTTCAACAATATACTAAGGTTGAAATATTTTCAACCACTTCCCATTTATTTTCTCAATAGCCCCAGCAATTACTTTTCTACTTTTACTTTTTACATTTATTCCTCCTTAACAACATTTTGGAGGGAAAAGACAACAATATGAATTCAAATACAAAACAAGACATGACTTGAGCTTGCATGCCTAATAACCATGCCTTGCCTAAGGCTATACGTAGATGCTCCTGCATCATACTCTCCCTCTAGAAAAGATTTGAACCTTAGTTCAAATGAGATGCTTCCTCCATGCATTAGTCTTCACTTGTATACCTGGATCCCAAGGTCTTGTTGTTAATGCCAATGTTGTTGTTTGTCTTTGATGGTCTTTGCCTTTCATCTTGCTTTTCTTCCTCTTTAGATATGTCCTTCTTCTTATCTCCTTCTCAGCTGCCAACTCCTGCTTCCATGCTTCTTCATCTTCATACATATCTTCTAGATCTTCTTGTTGTTGTTCTTGTTTCATGAACTTGTTCAATGACTCATGTATGTCATTCACTTTAGCAACCTTCATATCTGCATACAAAACATTCAAAGCCACCTTAGAATCAAAATCTTTAGGCCATGAAGCCTCTTGGCTGTCTTCACATTTCTACTCTTTGGCCAAATCTGCCTTTGCCTCATTGCTTTCCTCTTGTCTTGTTCCACTCTCACTAATGGTGTTATCATCATGGCTTGTATCTTTACAAAACTCTCTTGAATAACCAAATAGCTCCTCTAACATCTTCAACTCTTACTTTAGTGAGATCTCATCTATCTCACCATTCTCTTCATCAAACTTGGGCTTGTCAACTTGAAAGATTGCTTGTCCTTTATTAGCCTCACTCTTCATCTCATATTTTCTTAGCTTGTTTTCACATAAACCAATTTCTTCATTAGTACACTTATCAAAAGCAATTGAAACACCATTACCTTGTGTCTCCTTACTCTCTTCAACTTTTCTTTGAAGCCATCTTATTTGTTTCTTGCATTCAATGAGGCATTGCTTTACTGCATACTCTCCCATTTCCTCATCATCCATCCATTTGGAATTCTCTTCTTACTGCATATTAGTCCACACAGCCACTTTCCATTCTTCATTTCCCATGAAAATATCATTAAATGATTCAAAACAATCATTATTCCATTCATTGCAAGCAATTGACTTACCTTTCATCTTTTTATCCTCATGCTCTACCTCATTATTCTTTGAGAAGTTTTCTTTCTCATCTTCATTCTCTTGGCTGCTGGAATTACCTTCAATCCTCTTCCATTGACTTCTTGGTGTTGTTACCTCAACACTCACATCTTCTTTCTTTGCCTTCTTAGGCACCCATACTTGTTTCTCCTTCTTATCATTTGACTTCACAAGCCATTTATGCATCCTATAACCATGCTCTTGTACCAGCACTTCCTCTTGCTTGGGAGTTTGCTTCTTCCACCATTTAGGCATCACATATCCATGGTTAATTGGAAACTTTACCTTCCTCTTTGCTTCTTTAACATGCATATAAAAAGTATCATGCTTATAAGAAGAATCAATTTTTGAACTCACCTTTACCTCCTTAATGGGTTGCTCCATTAGTTCTTTGACATGCATAGCTTCATGATTATCGGTCCTTTCTTGTTCCTTTGTGCTTGGCTGTTCTCTTGCCTCTTCTTGGCATTCAATGGCATCATGAAATTTAGATTCATCTTTTACCTCTTCTCTTACTTGTAGGGATTCCTCAATACCTTTCTCATGCATTAACCAATGCATCTCTTCTTCTTTATCAACATCAGCAAACTTTTTCTTTTCCCTTACACATTCACTTTTGTACTTGGTGTCTTCTCTTGCACCAATCTCTTCACTCTCCAAGACCTTTCTTTTTACCTTCATAAGGCTGCTCATACCTACAATTACCCATGCAAAGACAATATTAGAAATAAAAACAAGAAACCACAAGGTCCCTATGAGTGCTCTCTTCATCAACACTCTCATCTTTTCAAGTGCTCTTCCTGGCACTTCATCTTTTCTTTCTTCTCTTCTCTTGTCCTCCACAATGAGAACCTTCTTCACAACTTCTTCCTCTTGCTGCTCACCTATCAACCTTCTCATACTCTTGCCTCTATGGGCTTCTCTCTTCATGGCAATCTTATTTTGCCTTCTTCTCCTCTTCATTAGGAATCTATTGGCCATTTCATCCTCTTCCTCATTGGACATACCCATGCTTGCTTATCTATCTGCATCCAAGACTCATATTCATCTTTAATCTTAGCTAACTTTCTCTTCAAATTAGCAATCTCTTTATCAATTACAAAATTGTTCATACCTTTGATGCTTGCTTTCTTCTTGGTGCCCTCATGTACCTTGCTACTCTGTAGTGCCTTCAACAATGCTTCCATTTTTGAGATCTTCGCCCAAGTCTTTTCCACCTTGGTCTCTTGATCCCTTGTCTCACCCAAGCCTTTTCTCCTTGACTAGTCTTTTGACAATCTTCTTGATCTCACCTAGGCCTTTTGCATCCTAGTCTTTTGATCCTTCTCTCAATCCTGTAGCAATTCCTTATACAACACTTAAACAAATACAAATCACAAATCCAAGCTTACCTTACTTTGGATCTTCCTCTTAAGCATTCACTTGCTCCCTTAATTCTTCAAACTTCATCTTTTACCTCACCTAAGTCTATTTCACCTTAGTCTTTTGGCAAACTATCCAAACCTCTTCTTGTATCTTCTTCTTCTTCTTGAGCAATTCACTATGCTCTTCTTCTAGAGCTTCTCTCAGCTCTTCACTAAGCCTTCCTTGGCTGCTTCTTATCTTAAGCCTCAATGGCTTTAAGACTTTCTCTTCACCTGTTTGCTTCTCAATAAACTAAAATCAAATATCAAAGGTTATACATACCTTTTCTCAACAAATCCCAAGAGCTTCAAGCTCTGAAACCAAATGAAGCAGGTGACTCTCATACTGCTCTGATACCAAATTGGTGCAGGCTCCTCAGACTGACCTTAGACTGCAATTGATCTTCATACCAAATCAAAATGACTAATGAAGTAGGCTGCTCATACTAAAATTCAACTTCTTATATATATATCAAAATGACTGATACAAAATCATAAACATAACCCTGCAGAGTTCGTAGATTTTCCTCTCTCCTGCACAGTCCATAGATTCAAGCCTGTAGAGTCCATAGATTTGAGTCATTCATAGTTGCACATAGAATTACAAGATATGGGCCTAGTTGAAATATATGGAAAGCTTTTGAGGAATTGGTGCGCTATCAAAGGCCACAAACAGGGCAACATTCATTAATAACATAACATTCTATAAAGTTTGTACATTCATCTTTACTCAAATTTAGTTCCTTTCTATATCAAAGTAAGAGCCTCCACAAATGTCTGCACTCCACCCATTCATACAATCAAGCTCTACTAATGCTTTATTTGCATCTTTCTATTCTGGCTCACCCAATCATGTCACGACCTTGTATTATTGTTGTTGCTATCAGGTTATATTCTATTCTTTGCTTTTCTTCAACTCAGCTACGAGTTACGCCGCCACCATTCTCTTTATCTCCACTGTTTCAACTCAATTGGAACCAATTTCCACCATTTCCATTCCTATACTTCTTTCTCATTGATTTCCTAACTTGAAGCTTGTGAATTTATTGAACTTTGAGTAGGAGACTTAGTGTTCTACCATTTATCAGTATCTCTGAGGGGACATGGTGGTTGACATGAAGGAGGAGGGACTATGCGACAAATCCCATGTGATTCAGCTACTGCATGGATGCTGACAATGTATTTTTGAATATCCTTGAACTCCTCCTCATTAGGGTAAAACACAGGTGCTTCATCTATCACAGGCCTGCATCCATCTTTAAGACGCCATCATGGTGTCACCTTCTGGCAGTCATCGCTAAAACTTCTATCCTAAATGGCATCCAAACTACTAAATCTTCCATTTTTATTCCTCTACTCTGGTGAACTCTATCTGCATCTAAATGGTCTTAGCTTATATGCTCATCCCCCTTTTTCTTGGTGTTAATGGCCCTATGCAAAATTAGCCAAAATTAACTTGGCTTTCTCAAGATTCAGCAACAAGTTAATATAGGCCAAATGGCCTTCATGACTCCTCTCTCTAGAGGAGATCCTCCTTCCTTTTTTCTTTTTTTCTATGTACCTCTCATCCTTTTCTCTCTCATTCATAACACTTTCATTTTGACTTTCACTCTCTACCTTCTGCAGATGCATGGGTCCCAAAGGAATGCCTTTTATCCTTCTCCTCTCTTTTCTACGTCCTGCTCCCTCCTCTTAATGAATTTTCTTTTCTATTCTCTTCTCTAACCTCTACGCCCAATTTGGGCTCTAGATAAAACAAACAGTTTTTCAGTTTCAACAATATACTAAGGTTGAAATATTTTCAACCACTTCTTTATTTTCTCAACAGCCCCAACAATTACCTTTCTACTTTTACTTTTTACATTTATTCCTCCTTAACAACATTTTGGAGGGAAAAGACAACAATATGAATTCAAATACAAAACAAGACATGACTTGAGCTTGCATGCCTAATAACCACGCCTTGCCTGAGGCTGTACGTAGATGATCCTGCATCACAAGAGGTGTGAGAAGAGTGAGATTTCTTCATTGTATTTCCTTCTGGAAGAGTTTAATAGAGATTGGTTGTTTCTTATATCTCCTCTTATTTGTTGTTTTTGCTTTCTAGTTACTTATTACTTTTGGTTTAATTTCATGTTTAATTACTTATACAAAAGTAATCAATTATACTCTAAGGAGGTTCTAACAAGTGGTATCAGAGTGAGTTAGTATTTTGTTGATTACAGGATTCACTCACAGGAGTTTCTGATTGAGTGGGAGTAAAGCAATGGCAGAAAAAAGTAAACTAAGAATGGAGAAATTTAGTGGCAAGAATTATCAATTATGGAGGATGTATATAGAAGATTATTTGTATCAGAAAGATCTATATTTACCGTTGGGTGGAGTTTCAAGTAAGCCCATAGATATGCAAGATGAAGAATGGAATGTTCTTGATAGAAAGGCTCTTGGATCTATAAGGTTGAGCCTGGCATCTTCTATGATTTCTAACTTATCATAGGCAAAGATAATAGTAGAGTTAATGGATACTTTGGCAAATTTATATGAAAAACCCTCAGCTTCGAATAAGGTATATCTTATGAAGCAATTATTTAATTTACAAATGCAGGAAGGTGGTTTTGTATATAGTCATCTTAATGATTTCTATGAAATTGTAAATCAGTTAAATTCAGTCAAAATAGTTTTTGATGATGAAATTAAGGCTCTCTTAATCTTATGCTCTTTACCTGAAAGCTGGCATAGCTTGGTAATGGCAGTTAGTAATATTGCATCTGCTTCAAATATCTTGAAAGTTGATGATGTTGTTAGTGTAATCTTGAATGAAGAAATTCATAGGAAAAGCACTGGGGAAACATCAGGTAATGCTTTAAGTATTGAAAGTAGGGGAAGGCAAAGAGAGAAAGGCAAGCAAGGGAAATCAAGGTCAAAGATGGGAAGGAGATCCAAATCTAGAAATGAAAAAATAACCTACTGGAATTGTAGAAAGAAAGGGCATGCAAAGAAATATTGTTGGTTGAAGGATAATAAAGAAAATTAGTAGGAAGGTAATAAGGAAGCAAATGTTGCAGGTATTGTTGCACAGGATGCTCTTATATTTTCTTTGGATAGTCAAGTAGAATTATGGGTTTTAAATTCTGGTGCTTCTTTCCATGTAACCCCAAATAGAGAATTTTTCAATGATTATGTCCATGGATATTTTGAAAAAGTTTATTTAGGGGATGATGAGCCTTGTAAAATTGTTGACAAAGGAAAAGTGCAGCTAAAATTGTAGAATGGCAACACATGGGTGTTAAAGGATGTCATGCATGTACCCATCCTAAAGAGGAATCTGATTTCTATAAGAAAGTTGGGTGATGAGGGTTGCACAGTAACTCTCACAACTAAATCTTGGAAAGTTTTCAAGGGTGCACTTGTATTAGCCAAAGGTAAGAGAGTAGGTACACTTTATCTATCTACTTGTATTACTGATTATTCTCCTATTTTATCTACCTCAGATGTAGATGCAAAGTTGTGGCACTATAGGCTTGGTCACATGAGTGAGAAGGGAATGCATGTTCTTATGTCAAAAGGTAAGCTTTCAAATTTGAAAAGAATAGATCTAGATTTTTGTGAGCATTGTATTTTTGGGAAATAAAAGAAAGTGAAGTTTCTTAAAATTGGGTCAACAAAGAAGAAGCACAAGTTGGAGCTTGTTCACATAGACATGTGGGGACCAGCTTAGGTAGCTCCTATTGGAGGATCACATTATTATGTTTCTTTCATTGATGATGCTATAAGAAAGGTATGGGTTTATTACATAAAGAGGAAATCTAATGTTTTTGACACATTTAAGAAATAGAAAGCTTTGGTTGAGAATGAAACATGTTTGAGATTGAAGTGCCTTAGATCTGATAATGGTGGTGAGTACTGTAGTAATAAATTCAATAGTTACTATTCTATTAGTGGAATACATAGGAAAAGGATGGTTCCAAGGACACATCAGCAAAATAGAGTTGTTGAAAGGATGAATAGAACAATAATAGAGTGTGCACGGAGTATGAGGTTGCATGCTGGTTTGCCCTTAAAGTTTTGGGTAGAAGCTATAGATACTATAGTTTACCTTATTAACAGAGAACCTTCTACTACACTGGATGGTGGAATTCTAGAAGAGGTGTGGATAGGTAAAAAGGTAGATATTTTATTTCTTAGAGTTTTTGGTTCTAAAGCTTTTGTGCACATTGATAAAGAAAATAGAAAGAAGCTGGATGCTAAATCTATGTGGTGCACTTTCATTGGTTATGGTTTTAGAGATTTCAGATTCTGATTGTGAAATTTAGAAACTAAAAAAATTATTAGAAGCCATGATGTAGTTTTCAATGAGAAGGTGATGTATAGTGATCAGCTCAAGAGGCTAAATAATTTTGAGCAGGGCAATCTTGATTTGGATAAGGTTATGATCTAAAATGAGCTTGTGGGTAAAAATCATCACTCATAGGAAACATATATATCAACGTCAGTCAGGTAGAGACTGATGTCAATCAGGCAAGAACCAATGTCAATCAGATAGAGACTGACGTTGGTCAGTTGGAACTGACATTGGTCAGGTGCAGACTAAGAGATGATTGGGATCGGTCACTGACAAAGAATTTAGGCAGATAGCAAGCCGTTAATGAGTCTCAAATGCCCATAAGGAGGTCCAAAAGGTTAAGTAAACCTCCAATTCAGTATTCCCCTTCTTTATACTACATGTTTCTCATTGATGGTGGAGAACTAGAAAGTTTTGATAAGGCAATACAGGTAGAATCTAGGAAACAGTGGGAACATGGCATGAATGAGGAAATTGATTCTTTGGAAAAGAACCAAATGTGGGATTTGGTTGAGTTGCTAGCCAAAAAGAAAGCACTAAAAATAAATGGGTTTATAGGTTAAAGGAAGGAGAGAATGGACAAATGAGACATAAGGCTAGGTTGGTAGTAAAGGGATTTACACATAAACTAGGTATTGATTTTGGTGAAATTTTTTCTCTTGTAGTAAAGATGACTTCTATTCAGACTGTATTGTCTTTAGTTGCTATTGAGGATTTGCACCTTGAGTAGCTTGATGTTAAGACAACATTTCTCCATAGAGATTTGGATGAAGAGATATATATGGATCAGTCAGAAGGTTTTGAAGTCAAAGGTAATGAGAAACTTGTGTGCAGATTAAAGAAAAGCTTATATGGTCTTAAACAAGCTCTAAGACAATGGTATTTAAGGTTTGATAGGTTTATGACAGAGCATGGCTTTAGTAAATGTCAATCTGACCATTGTGTTTATTTTAATAGATTAGATAATGGTAGTTATATTATCCTATTACTATATGTAGATGATATGCTTGTTGCAGGTTCACACATGTAGGAAATTACTGAGCTAAAGGTAAAATTAGCTCACACATTTGCCATGAAAGATTTAGGAGTAGCAAAAAAAATCCTTGGCACGAGTATTAAGAGAGGAAAAATCACAGTTTGATTTTGTCTCAAGAGGATTATGTGAATAAGGTGTTGGAGAGGTTCAATATGCAAGATGTAAAATCGGTAAGCACACCTATGGCTGGACACTTCAAGTTGAGCAAAGAATAGTGTCCTAAATCACATGATGAGGTTGAGTACATGAGAAGAGTTCCATATGCTTCAGTAGTTGGGAGCTTGATGTATGCAATGGTATGTACTAGACCTCATATTACCCAAGTAGTGGGAGTTGTCAGCAAGTTTATGGCCAATCCAGGAAAGGAACACTAGAAAGCAATTCAATGGATTCTCAAATATCTAAGAGGAACCAACAATAGGCATTTATTCTATGGAGGTTCAAACACTTCTCTACATGGGTATGTAGATTTAGATATAGCAAGTGACTTGGATGGCAGGAGAAACACCACAGGATATGTGTTCACTATTGGTGGAACGGCGGTTATCTGGACTTCAAAGTTGTAGAAGGTTGTTGCCTTGTCTACTACAGAGGCAGAATACATTGCAGTCATAGAAGCTAGCAAGGAAATCATATAGATGACATAGTTCATGGAAGAGTTGGGAAAGGAGCAAGAGAGTTGCAGATTGTACAGTGATAGTCAAAGTGCAATTCATTTGGCAAAGAATTTAGTCTTTCATTCAAGAACCAAACATATACAGCTTAGGTACCACTTCATTAGATAGGTATTGGAGGATGGACAGTTGAAGCTGGAAAAGATCCATATGGATAAGAACCCTACAGATATGTTAATAAAGCTGATAACAAATGAAAAGTTGAATCTTCATTCAAATTTTGTTGGTCTTCAAAATTAAACTTGAAGAGGGAGAAACAAGCTAGAGAAACAAGATAGAGGATGTTGTTGTATAGGTACAGGTGCAGCTATTTATCTTCAAGTGGGAGATTGTTGAGTTATGGAGCTAAAAGCTTCACTATTGAGCTCATGTGGAGGTTGTTGGGCTTAGCCAATAATCGACATCAGCTAGCACAGTAACCGTCGATGGTTAGGTCGACCGACATCAGTCAAAACTAGTTAGGGATCAATCAACATCGATCAGGGGTTGACTGACATTAGTCAGGGGTTGGCTAACATCAGTCATCTATAGACTGACACCGACGTCTGTGTATTTACATGCATTTCTAGAATTAGATTTTTTCTAATTTTAAGAGAACAGTTAGTTTGCATGTAAAGACTAATTTTAGTCTTGAGTCTATTTTTCTAATTATTGTTTGCCTTAGATCCTATTAAAGAGACCCATGGGGTAGTATTGTAAAGAAGAAAAGGGAATAACAACTCGGTTATTGAGTTAATTGTAGTTGATTGAGAGAGAGAGATAGAGAGAACTCTTGAAGGAGAATTACTGTACACCCAAGAGGTGTGAGAAGAGTGAGATTTCTTCATTGTATTTCTTTCTAGAAGAGTTTAATAGAGATTGGTTATTTCTTGTATATCCTCTTATTTGTTGTTTCTAATTTTTAGTTACTTATTACTTTTGGTTTAATTCTATGTTTAGTTACTTATACAAAAGTAATCAATTGTACTCTAAGGAGGTCCTAACACCAGAGAACAGAGTGGGTCCTCCTCTTGGTAGTGAAGTCCAAGTAGGATCACCAAGTGGGGTAAGGTATCCACTAGGTGATGAAATCCTAGACTGGCCTTGTCTCAAGTAAGTTTATATGTTTAATTTAAAGTGATTTTGGTTTGGTTGAGTAACATTTGTGCACTATTATTTTGTAGACACCGAAATCGTGTCTAACCCTTGTTCATTCCCCCCTTGGTCCATTCCTAAACCATTCCTAAAACATGCAATTACTAATTTAAAATAATAAACTTATTATTTTCAATTAATAACCCCCTCCTTTGACACATCACCCATGACACCTCGCCTAGGACACCTCGCCTTGGACTAATTCCCATCCTATGACTCACCCAAGACCTATTCTTACTCCTCTCCAACCGCCTAACCAACTCTCGTGCGTATTTATCTTAACCTTCAACAATTCTTCCACTGACTATGCACTTGGCGGATGGAGAATGGGGTTATTGGCCCTTTTAACCATTTTCCACCCGCCGATGTCGGTCAACTATCGGCCGACGCCGGCGGGATCACCGACGTCGGTTTACTTAAACCGTCTTCTGACCCTATCCATGGCTAATCACAAAAAAATAACAATTTTCTAATCAAAATCAGGAATCAAAGTTTGGATCTCGAGAGCTAATCACGAATCTTTCAATCTTCAGTCTACGACCATCTGCCATTCTACCAATCTCTTAGCCAAGCCTCTCACTCTCTCCCTCAGGTGCAGCAACAGCTTCAAGATTCTCCACACAAGCTACATCAACAACAAGTACGAGAATCATCAACAACATACCTTCAGCTAGCCACAGGTAAGTATATTCTCTATGTTTTTATTCTCTTTTCAGTTATTGCTTTCAAACAATATCTCCCTAAACCAGACTGTTAACCAAGCTAGACCCAAATCTTTACTTCTCCACCTCCCTATTGCCTCTGTCCTCTGTCAGACCATACACTCTGCCCATTCAACCAGAGTCTTAGACCCAGACCCCAGACCATTCAACCAAGCCCAAAACTTTATCTCAGACCACTCAAACAAACCCAGACCCTTCCTTGGCCTTGTCCACAGACCAAAACCCTGACCAGACCCTGTCCACGGACCACAGACCCAACCAGACCCCGTCTAAGCTTACTGCCCCGATCGATGTCGGCCACTACCTCAACTGACAACGACATCATAACCGACATCAGCACCTTGACCAATCGACGCCGGTAGGACCACCGACGCCGGTGACTATGACCAGTTCGACAGCTTCTTTCAGGTAAGCCTTTGCTCCCTTTTTCATTTTAGTCTTTTATCACTTCTAGTCTTTTAACATTCTGCTATTTATCAGACTTCGTTTTATTGACTAGTGGGTTGATATCCCTAAAGGAAGTCTTCATACTTCTGGGATCAAGCTTTCGCTTGGTAACCCACCATCTCCTCATCTAACGCTCTCTTTTGTCCAAGTCTCTTTTCTTTGTAGGTGTCATTCCTCCACAGCCAAAGAGGAGTTCTCACAGCATCTAGATTATGGTGTGCAGACTATATCCAGGTACATACAAGCCTTGACCATCTCTTAGTTTCTTAATTCTTCTCTTGAATGTAGAAGCAAAATTTGAATTGTAACCGACATCGGCAATTTTTTTGCACTGGCATCGGTCATCTGACCGACATCGGCAGTCTTATTCATTGACATCAATTTTCATACCGACGTCGGTCACTGTCCATTCTCTTTTTTCCAAAAACAACAAGCTTAAATCCAACTTTCTTGCTGTCTAAACATTCATTCTAGTTTTCTGAGACTGAAAAACATAATTTTCTGAAACCTGACCCTTTCTTGCCTTGAATGGTTTTGACACGCAGTCAAACCAAGGCTCTTCTTGACCACGCTAGACAACAACCGCTTCCACTTTCACCATCTATAACCAGTCCTATAATGGAGTTCCACTCAGAGACTGAAAGAACTCCTACAGGATCGACCCTGACTCAAACTCCCATCATCCCTGAAGGGGACCAAAATTTCAAAAGATTCTTGGACCTCAACGTCACAGCCCTCCAAAACTATCTCACGAGAAACCCAATGCGAGACCTTTCGGGTGAAGCAGTGATGACACTGACACCATTCGCTACCCAACCTTTTTTGACCCAGCCTTTTGCCTCAACCGTTAACTCGACCGTGGCCAATACACAAAGTTTGGCCTCCACATCTATTTTTAGACCAACCTCCATCGGGGTTTCATTACCCCCTCAACCACACGCAATTCAATCAAGTTCTACATCATACCAGAACTTGATTGTCTCGACCCCTCACACTCTTGCACCCATATATGTAGGAGTGCCTACCTCTCCTTTTACCAGTGCTGTCACGCAACCACCTTTGGCAATATCTAGTCAACTTATACCTTCTACTTTCATGACTCAACCACCTCTGGCCTCCACTTTTATCCCTATGACTACTCATACGTACGTTGCACCCTTATTGGTACAACTGACTACGTCGTATGCCTCCTTTAGTCTCTTTCAAGAGCCCTACAACCTAGGGGGCACTCCATCTACCAATCCATCAGTAGACGTCATTAAAATGCTGATGGATAAAATGTCCAGTCTTGAGACCTCTATCTCTGGTTCACGCAATGCTCTCTCGTATGAGCAAATTTGCAATGAGCCCATCCATCCTTCCGTCCCTATCCGACCATACCCCAACCAATGGGAGCTTCATAAATTTGCTCACTTTCAGAGTAAGGAAGACCCACAACAACATCTATAGGCATTCAGACATGCCTACTATCTTATAGCGCATGACGATGCGTTACTTTTACGCATGTTCCCTATGTCCTTTTCTGGCCCTGCCCTTGACTGGTATAGCTCTCTTGCCAGACATTCTATCTTTTCATTCATTCAACTCGCCCAATTATTTCTCGACCATTTCTCTGTCAACATCACCAAACAAGTCTCAATCACAGACCTCTACTCCATTAGGCAATTTGACGACCAATCAATAGTCGATTTTGTCACTCATTGGAGAGGCTTGATTAACCAGCTCTCCTTCTCCTTACCTCAACCTAAGCTCATCAAGCTCTTTTCTCGAGCATGTGCCAAGCACATCTCTTCTACCTTATGGATTTAGACATCCGCACTTTTGATGAAGCTTTCACTATGGCTCAAAAGCTTGAACTCCATGCCATTAAAGAGGATAAGGTCAAATTGTGTAATACCAATGCAAAAACCAATGACCCTTCTTCTTCCAGACCTTCTTCTTCTACCAAATCCAAGTTCAAGGGAGTGGCCAACACTGTGGTCATTAGATCACCATCCTCAATGACAACTAATCAATCTCAACCTTCAACATCTCAAAGCATCACCAAACAATTCCAACAATGGTACATCCAGCATTCATACACTCCGCTTGGAGAATCATACACTTCCGTTTTGGAAAAACTACTCAAGCAAGGGGTCCTCAATCTCCCTCCAATCTGACCATCTCAATTCGACCCTTCAAAAGCCCTCCCTACATGGTATAGGGAGGCCGACTTCTGCCACTTTCATCGCGTCCATGGCCATGACATCGACAATTGCCGAACTTTCAAGAACATCATCCAAGACATGATCGACAAGGGGGATCTTATTTTAGATAACCCAAATGCACCACCCAATCAAAACATTGACATCTTCAAACAACCATTTCTAAACCATCCACCTACTCAAAACAACATCCAAACCATAATTAATGACCCTCAAGACCATGACATTCACACGGTCAACACTATCTTGCCTCTTGTCTCTCACCAACCTCCTCCATCACAGGATGAAGAACTTTCTTCTCCTATTAGTCTTCCATCTACTTCTCTTATACTGGAGAATGCCTTGCCAACACCATTAGCCTTACCTTCATCTGAAGACCCTACCTTGCCTACTCAAGCACAAATAGAAGGCACCATCATCCCTGCCTCCTGCCCTCTTAAGGAGCCACACTCTCTTATTTCTTCTCTACCAAGAGAAGACCCAGTCTCTTCACCCATTTCAAATGAGGAAGACCCAGTCACAGTTTCCTCTTGCCTTTTGCCTGAGATTTCTACATCTCACTCACCTCCGTCCACATCTAAACTCAAACCTACATCTAACCTCACCTCGCACAAAGGTGGCCCTCAACACAAACCAAAGAAGGCCACTAAACCACATCGGAGAACTTCTCCCCCACCTTCCTCATTATCTTCAATCTTGGGCCTGCATCCATCCACTTTAATAGGAGTTCCTTCTACTCCCATACTTCACAAAGGTAAGTCGTCTCCATTACTCCCTCAACCCTTCAGACATATATCTCCTCTAAACTATCGACCAATGCCTCATATGCCTCTCAAACCAAACTCATCAACCCCCACTGCAACAAAACATCCAAACCCGTTAGCAAGTTCTTATGCCTTGCTGTTATGGCAATTATTGCAGTCCTCTTGCATCAATCTCCTACCTCTTAAACCATATCAATTTCTCAGACCAAAACTGCCCTGGTTTGACGACACTCATATTTGTGCATATCATGACATGCTTGGGCACGACACTGAGCATTGTTGTGCCCTCAAGGTTGCCATTCGCTAATGTATGGGGAATGACACCCTTCTTCTCGACCACATCATCAACAAACCTTCAACATTACCCCACTCATCAACTCTCGAATCAAGGCCATCTTGGTTCGACAACTCTAAATTATGTCATTATCATCACACTCCGGGACATGACACTAAGCATTGTTGTCCTCTTAAATCTGTCATTCACCAACAACGGAGAAAGGATACCCTTCTTATCAAGGATCCTCTTGACCTCCTCTTCGACAAATTATCAACACCAACCCATGCTTCTCAAACCTCATCACCTAAATTGGGATCTCCACGCCAGACTATGGTCCCTTTGCTGCCTTTGACCCCATTATTCGACATCAACACAGTCCATCTGATCACCAAGCCTCCACTAACCTTGACCATTCTATCCAACATTCTCCCTAAGCGATTGGGAGAATCCAACCTTATCCTGCCTTCGACCAAACAGTCAACCAAGCCTTCGACCATGACCTCGACTAGACCTCGACCACACATAGTCCAATCATCAACCAATCTTTTAATCATGACCTCAACCAACATCAACCAAACTTCGACCAAATTTCAATCATCCAACATCAATCAACCAAACACCTATCACTTCTTCAAACCATCATCAATCATCATGACCAATTTGGAAAGAGGAAAATGGGGCAAATTTGCTCCTAATTGACTCAGACTTTATCATAACGCACTAGCATGGCCTAGGGACTTATCAGAACCTAAACCCCTTTTATGCCTTGCATCCACGACCATTCTTATGTTAGTCAGGTATTTATCACTTTACATTTTACTTGAGCTCATCCCTTGAGCAACTCCTTGTCATTGTCATTCCTATTCCTTTCAACCATGCTTCCCAACACTAGTCACCCCTTTTTGTCAAGCAGCAATGCTTTATCCTTATAAAAGGGAACCCTTAAACCTCTACAGGTTCATCCATGGCTAAAAACTTCAGTCAACAATTATATCAATAACATATCTTACCAGGTCATAAAACTCTCTAAATGTAGACTGCTCCCTCGAAGGACAGCTACACAATTATTGTATTACTAGACTGCTCCCTTAAAGGACAGCTAGGCCAACTTATCAAACATTTAAAGCAATTATATAGACCACTCCCTCGAAGGATGGCTATGATTACTCTTGCTATAGATAGCACTCTTTTTGAAGCTTCCCGCATCGATTAGCTTCACATATATGACCACTACCAATGCAAGCAACATCCCTATGCAGACTTCCTGATTTGATCAGTTTGCGTTAAAAAAAAAAATAAAGGACTAACAAGCTATCAAGCCATGGACATGCCTATAGTCATTCTTGGGTCACCTATAAAAAGGGGCAAGGTTATTCCTATCACAAATGGGTTACTCTCTCCTATCCTACTTATCACCCCAACATACTCAAGGGATTTTGAGCTCAGTTATTGTCAAGTGATTTGATTACTTCTCTAACATCAACACTAGTCCACGATGCGATACATGAGTGGGGCTTTTGTCTTGACAACCCCTATCCATGCCGTCATTTTGGTCCTTGTCAATGAAAGAGCAACACGCCTTTCACTTATCTTCCACACTTTGGTCACACTCAACCAAAACATTTTCAGACCAACAACAGAACATCATGCCATCATCATCATCCTAGTCCATTTCACATAGTTTCTATGGACACCAATATACATGGGAACTATCGACCTAACACAATTTATGTTAAGCATAAACCATTACTTGCAATTCATTTTTAGCAAACATCCATCACAAATATGGATAGTTTCTAGGGATGAAAAACCCTGACCTATGTTACAGAATACACCATTTGGAAAAGGCTGTAACATCATCTTCCCCTCATCATTTCAAGCATGTACCCTCAGACATGTGGGAAATGCTATATCTTCCATCATGACCAATCAACCAGCGCTGCCAATGTTGAAGTCATTTCTGACTCCTCATGGGGCCCATTTGAGATCACTTATATCTCAACTCGACCAGCGACCATGGAGATGATGCATATCTCCTTCGACCCTGACCACTTTTGAGACAACTCTATCTTGGTTTTGTTTACGCACATGCTACCTCATGAATAGATAGCAAAATTGTTTGTAGACCTTATTTTTGGACCCTCACAAGTATAGGATCACAAGCCGGTTGATCTACACTACTTGTGACTTTTTTCATGTTTTCAGAAGCACTTCCTGAGCCTGGGATACCTGGAACACGATGACCATTTGGAGCTACAGCTTAGATTGAATAACTCGATCAGCTACGACCAATGTTGGGGCCCAGTTATTTCAATTTTGGCACTCCTCAACCTTTTAACTACGACCATTTGACCTACCTATCCCGTGAAGTGGTATGCGCGCAATCACGACTTTTGCAGTGTTCACCCTCACTCTCTTTCTCATCCACCTTTTTGTCAAATCAGCACCCGACATCAGGTTTCCTTCCCTCGACTCCCACTTTGAGGGGGAATACCTCATCCATACCTCAGGGCAATCTACATCATCCCACACTTGGGGTAACCAACTCCTATTTTTGTCTTGCAGTTTATCCAGAACAACCAACAAGACAAAAAGGGGCAAATGTAGACACCGAAATCATGTCTAACCCTTGTTCATTCCCCCCTTGGTCCATTCCTAACCCATTCCTAAAACATGCAATTACTAATTTAAAATAATAAACTTATTATTTTGAATTAATAGCCCCCCTCCTTTGACACCTCGCCTAAAACACCTCGCCTTGGACTAATTCCCATCCTATGACTCACCCAAGACCTATTCTTACTCCTCTCCAACTGCCTAACTAACTCTCGTGTGTATTTATCTTAACCTTTGACAATTCTTCCACTGACTATGCACTTGGCAGATGGAAAACGGGGTTGTTGGCCCTTTTAACCATTTTCCACCCACCGACATCGGTCAACTATCAATCGACGTCGGCGGGATCACCGACATCAGTTTACTTAAACTGTCTTCTGACCCTATCCATGGCTAATCACAAAAAAATCACAATTTTCTAATCAAAATTAGGAATCAAAGTCTGGATCTCAGGAGCTAGTCATGAATCCTTCAATCTTCAGTCTGCGACCATCTGCCATTTTGCTAATCTCTTAGCCAAGCCTCTCACTCTCTCCCTTAGGTGCAGTAACAGCTTCAGGATTCTCCACACAAGCTACATCAACAGCAAGTATGGGAATCATCAGCAGCATACCTTCAGCCAGCCACAGGTAAGTATATTCTCTATGTTTTTATTCTCTTTTTAGTTATTGCTTTCAAACAATATCTCCCCAGACCAGACTGTTAACCAAGCCAGACCTGAATCTTTATTTCTCCACCTCCCTATTGCCTCTATCCTCCGTCAGACCATACACTCTGCCCATTCAACCAGAGTCTTAGACCCAGACCCCAGACCATTCAACCAAGCCCAAAACTTTGTCTCAGACCACTCAAACAAACCCAGACCCTTCCTTGGCCTTGTCCACAGACTAAAACCCTGACCAAACCCTGTCCACAGACCACAAACCCAACCAAACACCATCTAAGCTTACTGCCCCGACTGACGCCAGCCACTACCTCAACTGACGTCAACATCATAACTGATGTCGGCACCTTGACCAACCGACGCCGGTAGGACCACCGACATCGGCGACTGTGACCAGTTTAACAACTCTTTCAGGTAAGCCTTTGCTCCCTTTTTTATTTCAGTCTTTTATCACTTTCAGTCTTTTAACATTCTGCTATTTATCAAACTTCTTTTTATTGACTAGTGGGTTGATATCCCTTAAGGAAGTCTTCATACTTCTAGGATCAAGATTTCACTTGGTAACCCACCATCTCCTCATCTAACGCTCTCTTTTGTCCAAGTCTCTTTTCTTTGTAGGTGTCATTCCTCCACAGCCAAAGAGGAGTTCTCACAGCGTCTAGATTATGGTGCGTAGACTATATCCAGGTACATACAAGCCTTGACCATCTCTTAGTTTCTTAATTCTTCTCTTGAATGTAGAAAGCAAAATTTGAATAGAAACAGATTTATTCATAATGCTTTAATTACTAAGTGGGCTAAGTATGCATCCAAGCAAGAATGAAATGCAATAGTTTTTAACCCAAATTTAAATATGTTATTCAAATGCAAACTAATGAAGAAGAGGTAAAGAATATAAATTTTTCACTACTCTATGATGCATGCAAGAAGTAACAAGAAGAAAAAAGAGATGTTCTTTTTAACTTTTGCTAATGGTTTTTTTTTAAACAAAAAGATGGAAGAGAGGATGCAAGAAGAGAATATTTTTCTAATGCATCTATATGAAAGTTTGATTTTCAAAAGAAAAAGAATGAACCCAAGGAAAACTCCAAGGGTCCCACCAGGCGTGCCAAAATGTTTCTCTATATTTTTCACTAATTGTATTCAGAAGAAGGAAGAAACTAAGGTTAAGAGTTAGGGGTTTGATGTTACCCAGATTAAGTACACACCGTATCCAAGATTTGTAAGAGCTCCTCTTTGACTGTGGAGGAAACACCTACAATAAGAATAAGACTTAAAAAAAGAAGATGTTAGAAGAGGATATGGTGGACTGCCAAGCTATGCGCTCGGTTCTGGAAGCGTGAAGCTCCCTTAGGGATGGCAGTCCACTATCTAAAGAAAAGAGTTTTGTAAAAGAAGGAATGATAATGACTTAAAGAAAGAGAAAGATAGATAGTGCATACCTATTCCTTGCAGTCAGTATGTCACAGTCACTAATGTCGATAGGTCTACCAAGGTCAGTCTAGTAAATGGTGCCAACATTGATTAGGCTATTGATGTTGATAGGGGTTGTTGCCCTTGGACAGCTTTCACTATAATTTCCAGAATAGATAGAGGGGTTTTTTGGAAGTTTATAGGTTATTGCAGGGTTACAAGAAGGTGAATGAGGTATAAGGAAGGGTAGGTGGAGGATTAGTGTGAGAAGGGGGTGAGAATAAGAAGAAGGCCTTTCAGCCCCTCCACAGAAGAAGTCAGGCCTCTTAATAGTATTTAGAAATACCAAATGAAAACTAATTAACAATGTATTCTAAAACTAAAATGAGAACCAAGAATACTTAGCTCTATTTGGTGAAGAACCAGAGGTGTTAGAATGCTTATTCCCATTATGGCTGATGTTGAGGTCATCATACAGTGTTTCAATCCAGTCTATGGAATGACTTATGTAGAGCTTTAGTAGCCAAGAGAATGATAGTTGATTTCTGGTGCTTCAAATCTCAAAATGTGCACATCAATGTGCAAAAAGGTGGGGGGGAGCTCAATGTTAGAGCTAGGCTTATGTAACTGATGTCAGCGATCCCGCCGGTGTCGACCGTGGGTTGATCGACATTAGTGGAGGAAGAATAGGTAAAAGGGCTATTTTTAGCTCTTTGCCCATTTCTCCACCCACCAAGTTCCTTTTCCATTAGAGAATAGTCAAAACATGGGTTTATGAGACACAAGAGTTGGTTAGGGAGTTAGGATGGAGTGAGAATAGGTCTTAGGTAGTTAGGATTTGGAGGACCTAGTCTTAGTCTGACTCATAGGCTAAGCATCGGTCTTAGGGTGAGGTGTCTAGGTGAGGTGTTGAGGTGAGGTATCATGGTGAGGTAATTAATTTAAAATAAGTAGTTTATTTTAAATTAATAAAGTGTGCAAGTGTGGGTTAGGAGTGTTAACGTTAGAAGGGGACCAAGGGGGGATTGACACAATATTGGTGTTTACAGTCCCCTAGCACTTCAAGGATATTTATACTAGGGGATGATGCTTTTTGACTTGTCCAATTACAAAACTCTTATAGACTTTTATTAATTATGTTTGGATCATAGCTGACTTGATTATTTGTCTTGATCAATTGATTATTGATTTAGATCCTTTTAGATGACACATAAGATTACATGCTTAAGGGAATCCAATTATGGGTGTTCCTATTTATCCCATTCAGGGAGTGGGGTGGAGGAATTATTAGTAAGATGTGGATGATTTTTGAGGTGTGGTAAAAAGGGTGAATTAAGGGGATAATGGATAATATAGTGTTTACAAGAGATACTATGAGACCTAGCCTCAATTTATAGAAAGTGTCCTCAATAATCTCAAAAGGATCACTAAGACTCTTCATATAATTAGCACTAAACCTGATGCATATCCATATTAATGATATTTGATTGATAAATCATCTAATATTTATGTTATAATTCCATCATCCTAATATGGATCAAGAGTCATGCCTTCTAACTAGTCAATATTAGAGACATCTTAAAAGAGATAAGGGTCAGCATGACTTCCATAATCTGAAAGGGATGATGCTTCTTACATGGATTTTAATTCATATGTTGGTGTTGAACATGATTCTAACCATTTTGATGCTAATTTTGATAAGAATGTTGATGATGTGATGTCACCAATATATTACTTTTTGGTAGTGGCCATAGAACAAGAATTTTCTATATCATTATTATGTGTAACTACCTCATTCTTTCCCTTGGGTTTATGGATGGATGCTTTAGGCTTAATGGATTTGTGTAAATGGGGGATTTGGTTTAAATAGGACATAGGGATGGTTTGATCAGGGATGGTTGTGGTATGGATAGGATTGGGGTCATGACTTTGATTGAGAAGGGAAGAAGCTTGATTATACTTATGAAGTAATTCTTGGCATACCCCCTTTTACAAACTTGTAGGCATGGATGAATTGGATTCAACCTTGATTTCAATGTCATCATTATCAATTATTTTTTGGACATAATTTCTAAAAGGGAAACATTGATTAACAGAATGTCTGGGGACTTTATGTTATATACAAAATTATTCTTCTCAATACCATGAGGGTATATGTTTGTAAAAATCTAGAGATCTTGTTTACAGGTGGAAAATCATGCCTATGGACGTCAATTTCCAAAATAAGGCTTCCAAAAATATTGGGAGAGGGGTATATTACTTTTGTATAATGTTGGATTTAAGATTGGAAGAATGTGATGGTGATGTCATGATTTAAGGATATGGGGGATTATGTTATTATTTAGGAGATGAATGGGAATTAGAGGAGGTTAACAAGATAGGTTTTCATTTACTAGTATGATGGGAGATTTATGATGGACTATGATTGGTAGATAGAGGATTTGACTATGGATAAGTATGAATTAGAGGTAAATTTATCTGAATAGGGTTAAGACCTTTGGGAATTTGGACACCCATCTCAATAAACTACATGAAGACTTCATCCTTGTTGGTAATAATATAGTTCTTAAACAAGGTGGTCATTAGACTAGAAAGGTCATGACTAGGACTAGGACTAGTGTATGGGTGACTGGGATGGGGTTGGTTATCATAATATTTGGATGGGGATAAGGGTTGGTGAGGCACTCATATGGTAGGTTACCTTAGGTTTAAGGGTTAAAAATCATTAGGAAGGTGGGCACCCATCTCCAATATTTTCCAAAGTCACTCATCCTTATTGGCCAAGATATACTCATTAAATAGGGTGACCTTATCACTTATGTATTAATGGATATGATGACTATGATTATGATGGATGGATAATGGGGTAGATCATTATGGGATAACATATAAGATAGTTGTATATGGAGATTGGGACATTGGTTTAGGATTGATGGAATCAAGGTCAGAAGGTAGGTGATCACCCATTTTTAGGGCTTGTAAAATGATCCCATCCTTGTCAGAAAATAGGTATTGTTTGACTAGGACTGGGTCCAAATCCATTTGAGAAGATGATGGATTAAAGGTAGATAAGGTACTGATGTATATTTTAGCTAAAGATTGGATAGGTATGGTCCTTAAACAAAGTAAATTCAAATGACTAAGCTAGTCCAACAAGTGATAGTGAGGATGAGATAGACTAAATAAACTAAGATATAAGACTATGATCATATTTTAGATATATAGTAGGATATGTGCCAATAATATATTGACAATGAATAGTTTTAAAGATATCAAAAGGATTGGGATTTGACTAGTGCCTAGATTCAAATTAGTAAGATGATGATTGGATGGGTGCTAGTTATGAATAGGTAAGATAACTAGATTAGAGATTACTAGATTGATGGTGATTGGATGTTAGATTGAAACTAAAAAAGTGATAGGTTATTAATAAGGTATTGACTAAGTATGAAATATGAACAAGTGATGAGTGATAGAAAAATCATAGTGGACTAGAGTGATTAGATGATAAAATTACTAGCTTAAACTTTATACTAATTTGCTCAAAGTGGGATGGTATATGGGATTAATTTTAGTGATGTAATGATGATGAAGGGTGTATTGAATATGATTTGGATAATACTATGACCTAAAAATCCAAAAAAGTGAGATGACACTTTGTCTAGATGGGGTGAGATTAGATGAGGTGAAATAGGTTTTGATAAGATGAGGATGAAGGATAATGACATGATAAATAAATAGGAGGATTTCAAGACAAAACTAGATTAATATATGTACAATATTAAGTATATATAAGATATGATGAAGGATGGATGTAAAAGATGACTAGGAATGTACAAGATAGAGATAAAGATAAACAAGATGATGATATATAATGCCTAGATAACCATATATAGGTTTGGGTGAAAGGCTAACTCAGCTCACAAATAACAATGGTCTAGCATGACACTCACCAAGTTAATCAAACCATAAACCTATCATTATTAAACTAAATTGGAATGACTGCATTGTCTAATAGCTTCATGGGTCAGCTTATAGGTTATTGACCGATTACATAATCCATATAACCCTCTCAACTCCATTTTCACATGACATTCACTTGGGAGCTATTACTTACTCTAATAGCAAGTTTCCTATTACAACTGATGGTCCTATGTTAGGTTACATAGGCTCTCTAGGGGCATCCTCAATATATACAAGGTATAGTGGGGCCCAAGTCTGTATATGGTGTCATTTGATGCCTAGTTCAGATAATTAACTATTCCCCTTCACAAAAGACTTATATGTGTTCAACCACTTAGCCTAATGAAAATTTTACTTGATATCTATACTCTACTAAAACATGGAGTGTGGATTAGTGCATGGTGTTAAAATCCATAGTCACTATCCCCAAGGACTATGTCAAGTGTGTGGGTGTGAATTATACATCACATTTCCTCTAAAAAATAAAAATGGGAGAGTCTATTAGTGGTTTTTGATACTTCAAGACTCGCCACTAGGATGTAGGGAGAGAGCATACACCACTATATCCCTTGGATGATACACAAGTAGACAAAAGTATTTATTAATATTTAATTAAGTGTGATATATATAAAGATATACAAGATGATTTTTCAAAATGCCAAAAAAAATTATGTGTCCTACAAATCAAGTGATTAGTCATTTTAATTCACAATCTTGAGGGGAAACCTGCAAGACAAGATGTTAGACAAAATATATTACCTATGAGAGAAAATGTTAGAAAGCTAAAATTGCCACTAGATGCATCCCTGTAAAAAATAAAATGTTAGTCTAATAAGCCTTAATAAAAACATTTAAAAAAATCATGATTTTGTTGTATAACTTATTTGGATGAGGGGCCACTAGTGGGGGTCTGGGGTCAAGTTGATTTTTCTCTATAAATTCTATTCTTTAATTTGAGGCATGACAAATATAAAAAGATAACCTAATTCCATTACCACCTAGCATTTATTTTCGAGTACCATATTAGACACAAGACACCAAAGAGTCAATCTAGTTTCTAAAATAATGGTATCTTCATGTCTAACATTAAATTCATCACAATAAGTAGTCTAATAGTTTAATTTGTAATTTTTTAATTGGATTGAGATCAATTTTCAATCTAAAATCAATAATTATCATTACCTACCCATCCAGCTACTATGTTTTTCAAATCACTAAAGGTCAAGAAACATTACATTTTTCCCACAAGATAATCATAAAGTAGTGGAAATAAGTGGGATAGTCTAATAGACATGTGTTAATATAAAGAGTATAAACTGAATAATAGAAAAAGGATTAATGACATTTTAAACAATGGAATTTTATAAACCAAAATGATGTTTTAGGTAATTTATGATGCAAGTGAATAATTTTTTAAATTGACTCAAAGACATGTCAATGCATTGATTGTAAAATATGTTCAAAACATCTTTGAGACTTTTATGCAAAAAAGTTTAGCCACATAGCCTTTTCCAAAGGTGCACAAGTTGATTATAAGTACTTAAGTGTTTTAGGAGAAAGGATGAATGTAGTATATATTTCCCAAAGTATTATGAAGTATATTGACTACTCATTAAATCAATTTTAAAATATTTTATATATCTAAGGCTCAAGTATAATTTAGGAAACAAAAAAATGATTTATACACGTAGCACCAATTTCATATATCTAGGAGATTATGAAAAACAGTGTCAATAAATTTTTTTGACATCATACTCCTAGTTTTGTGCCAAAATTATGCACTTTAGAATAGGATACAAGCATCTATCATAGCATAGTTGGAAATGATTTTTGTCAAACATTGTAATTGTAAATACAAGAGAAATTTTATCAAAAATAGACATTGTGATTCTAGTAAATGCATCCCAAAATATAACTTATGTGTTGTGACTACCCTAGTTGATGTATGCATAAAAATATAGCTAAACTCAAAAGGTGTATTCTTTGCTATGATGCAAATGATCATAAAATTAAAATTAATTTGTGTTTGATTCATACATTAAATTATTTTTTATGAGTTATATGATATTTAGGCATTGATTATGTTTAACCCCATTACATCGTTGACTAATCAAATAATAAATGACAAATCTTACTTGTGATGCTTGACTTTCATAATTCATGTTGACACAGGTTGGCAAGATAAGAAAAAAGATATTTAATGGAATTGTAAACTACATATGCCACCTAAATTTAAGATATACAGATATACTAAATGTTAAGTTCTAAAAAAGATGAAAATTACCAAGGATAAATTTAATATGTTGCAATCCACTGAAGACACCCCCTATGTTTTACAATATAACTTGACTATTTCATTTATAAACTTCATGTAACACTAAATACTCATAATTTTCTTACCTATTCTAGATTCATTATCTTTGTTTCATACAAGATGGATTAATAATGTGAAATACATTTATTATTAACCATGCTTTGATGAACCAAAGTATGCATATTTGAAGAGGATGTTTTAGGTCTTGATCATATGAGGATGTTTTATATAGAATAAATTGAAAGTGGATGAGAGAGATATACTACCTCCAAATGATCAAGGTTAGTAAAAAAAGATCTAATAAACTACTACTAAAAATTACAGCCATGTATATTTAGCACTTCCTATAGAACTTGATGAGGGAGTCTATTTATTTTGATATAATTGTAATGGAATAACTCCTTCACCTTTAATTAAGACATATCAACATGAATATGTCAAGGCCCAAAAAAATGAAATAAAAAAACTTCTAAAAAGGGATCAAACATTAGATGTGTAAATGTAATAGTGAATTAAAAATTATAGATCTACCATTATAACACATATAAGGAGATTAAAAATTAGATAATCTACCATTATAACACATATAAGGAGATGTCCCCTCCCACTGTGGTCACCAAATGTCAGATGGAAATTTTGATCAAATAAATGTGATTATGCAATTTAACCAAAATATCAATCTACTTTATAATTTAGAGCCATTAGATTATAATGCAAGCAAAATAGACATTAAAAATAACAATATAATCAAAATCTAAATTCTCCAAACAAGTTTCAAAACAATCAAAATACTTATTGATTATGGATCATGGATTGCTTACCAAAGACTTAGATTTTAGCATGATGACATGATATTATCTTGATCAATGAATTTGATATCATGGATTGGTTGATAGCATGAAGACTTGGAGAGCTTATGTGTATGCTAATTAGTTTGTAAATGGAAAGGATTTATATTTAAATGGGACATGGAGGGAAGATCAATGGTCAATATTCAAATTTGGGATAGGAGGATCCATGGTGTAGGATTATCCAAGGAATTAAAAATTCCTTGAAAGCCTTTAGAATAGAGGCTTCTAGAGAGAAATGGACTAAGATTGAGAGGATTATAGAATTAGAGAATTATAGAATCCATTAGGGCCTAATAAATATTATTAAATGATTAGGATGGGTGATTAAATAGGTTATTAGGGACTAGATATGTAGGAAGCCTAGGAGTATGCTAGGATAGGTGGGATTCAAATTTAAAATTCCAATATAATGAATAAGTGGGATTAGTTAGTGGATAATAGGGGATTAGGTAAACTAATTGATTTGTGGGGTAGGTATAAGGTTATAATGATGAATAATAATGAAGGGGATGTTAGATAAAATACTAATAGGATGAGTAAAATTGGATAGGATTAACGATCATTAAATTAAATTAGTGATGTTAGTGTCAACTAATAATAATATTAGTGATGATAAATGAATTGAGAAAATTTAGATGTATACAATCAAAATGATACTTCTATTTATAAAAAGGATACTAAAAGGAATTATGGGCATTTTTATGTTGACATTCATTTCTAGGATAAATATTAGAAGCTACATATAACATTGCATCCATTTAAGAACAAGAAGAAGAAGAAAGGTATGCTCTCTCTCCAAGGTGAAAACATTGGCTACAACACTGATGTGGATGATAATTTTTATTTTTCATTCATAAATGTAGGGGTATGTTTTTGTGGTAGTAGTAGTTATCAATAGAGTTAACTTTCTAATATTTTCCATATTATAATTTAAAATAAGAATACAAAAGTGGATGCCTTTTTTGATAGTTGTTCACAATAAAATTTGATGAGTAAGGAGTTAGTAAATAAATAAGGGACAAAAACTTACAATATTCCAAGCCTATATTATTTGTGTTCAGTTAAGAAAGGTTTAGACATCAAGGGACCAAGAAATGTAATGTTATGTTTGGTTTAAAATCACATTTAATTGATGACATTATAGTGGATGTTGTGGCTCTTGATGTGTGTGATGTGTTATTTTTCAGCCCTTATATATTATGGATTTTATCTTCATGAGTTGATCCAAACAATACCATTTGGTGAAGGATGGAAAGAGATACACCATTTCACCCTAAAAAGGTGATTCTAAAATATCTTTGATAATATCTCGTCAAGATAAAAGTCTTATTAATGCAAGTGGAAAGTTTTATTTACTTTTCTTGACAACTATTAAATATAAATAAGTGGATGCACATAATACTTCTTATATAATGTTTAATAATAAAGAAAAAAAATTATGGGATACTTAGTGCAATAGCTCAAAGATATTTTCCATGATGCCACAGGGTTTCCACCAATGAGTCTTTTTTAGTAATAAAATTAATTTATACTATAAAATCCACTTATAAATATTCAGTTCTATAGATAGTATTTGAAGGATTCCAATGAACTAAAATAATAGTTATATTATTTAATTAATCTAGGTGCAATCCATCTTATTGCTTCTCCATGTGGTTCTCCTTATTTTTTACTACCTAATACATATGGTTCGAGTAGAATATGTGTTAACTATACATAAATTGAAAAAATAACCATAAATAATAGGTATCCTATTATACGGATTGATGATATTCTTGATCAACTTCATCATGCCAAATATTTTAATAAGATTGATTTTAAATCCAAGTATCACCAAGTGAGAATTAAATAATATGTCACTTGTAAAACATCATTTAAGATAAGGAAAGGATTGTATGAATGGTTGGTTCTACCTTTTGGGATCTTTAGTGCACTAGATACCTTCATGCAGTTGATGAATGAGGTACTAAGGCATTTTGTTTATTCATTTATTATTATGTATTAGGATGATATTTTTGTTTTCAACATAAATTTTAATGAACTTTTGATAATTTAGAACAAGTTTTTCATGTTTTTAAGGAGAAAAAGTTAGTCTTGAATAAAATAAATGTGAGTTTGTTATAAAAATTATCTTCTTGGGGCATGTGGTTGGACATTGGGAGTTGAAATTTGATCCAAAAAAGGTAGAGTCCATATTTAATTCACCAAATATTTCTAATGTGATTGAAACAAGGATTTTTTTTGGGTATAATTCAATATTTAAAGAATTTCATCAATAAATTATCTTCGATATCTAGACATTTACATGCCATGATAGAAAGTGGTAAGAAATAAAAATATTCATTTGATATGTTCAAACATAATATTAAATGTTGATCATAGAGTTGGCTATCCCAAGGTCTCTGTGCACTCTCCAAACTAGCCAAGGGTTGTTGACACTAAATATATATGAAAGAGAAGCATGGTGTGCATGGGATACTCTATCTCAAGTTCATGCACCTATCTAATACTTCTATCTAATCATGGTCCTAACCAAAAAAATCATTCCACATGCACAAATGAGAAATTGGTGGAAACAAGACACATACTACCCCATGTGACTAGAAACTACAATGGAAATAATGGAGGATAATAATGGAAGTTATTATTGATGACAAGATTTTGATAAAAAATTAATAAATGACAACATGTGATGGGGTAAATAACCTAGAGATGAATGCCACATTAATTTCAAGATGAGAGGGAAAAAATAATTAATAATTGAGTTATGATAAGAGAGTTTCCAAGAAACACCCAGAGCTATTCATATGCCTGTAAAGGGTAGGGACCTAACACAAACCAAAAGAAAATAAATATGACAATAAAGTGTTATAAAATTATCAATATAATTTTTAGGACATACAGAGAATAATTTTATACATGTATGATACTATTAAATGCTTAACAGAATGTGTAGTAGCCTTTAGTCATTGGATATGATATATGCAATTAATGTTGTTATATGTATATGGTATTGATTTCCTTATTTTAAGAAGCTAATAAACCTATGTATTTAAAGTGAATAGAGGTTAGACATGATAATATTAGTTTGATTCTTAATAATAAAATGTGTATCCTAGGTATAGTAGAATAAGAAAATTATGGGTCAATATACTCTTTTAAATGAAAACATTACCAAATAAACCTAAACCAGCCCAATTATATATTTGCACCTAAATTGAGTGCATGAGCCAAAAATCATGTGATGTGTTAGCATAGAAAGTGAGGGGTAAAATTTTAGAGAGCAGATAAAGCATCTAGCGTGCTAGTAACTACTAGACTAACACAATCGTTAGCCAAAATTTAGATACTATGAATGAGTATCATTCAAAACTTTGATGTACTTAATCTTAACTTTATTGATATCCATTATGAAGGTCTTTTGTTAGTCATTAATTATCTTTGATGATGGGTGATGTGTCTTCCTTGGCAGCTTACAAGGTCATTTAAGATGGTCCAACTGGTAGCTGAGTCAAGTCATGTTGTCTTATCATCAAATGGTCATTCTTTATGGTCTTCATTATGTGTTTATCATTGTTTAAAGTAAGTTGAAAAAGTTAAGGTTAAGTGTGAAATCAAGTAAATATGGAATCATTCTCAAGGAGACAAGGTGGTGACCCTTCTAAGATAACCATGACCTAAAGCTAACCAATTTGGTAAAAGAATCAAAACTAGTAAGTTGATCACATTATTTTTAAGGTAATTCGGAGAGTTTAATGTATTTTTGACAAGATTAAGATATTTTATTAATTTGTTATTATTATGCATTCTAATGTTGAAATGACACTTACTAGTAAGGATAAAATATGAAGGTTTTGTCCTTGCATATAGGTATATTTTAAGTCATCTAACACTTTAGTAATGACATTATGTTAAATATGTCTACACATATTCCCAAAGTGTGTTAAATAATTAATTTCCAATGTTGGAGTCTCTTTGTAACTACCATTTATCATTTTAAATTGTAAAAATGAGGATTTATTGAGAGAGATTCAAGAAAATAAGGGTGTGAAACATTTTGTCACTCTCTTCCACATTCGTACAGGTTAGGGGAAAATGAAGATTCGCCTAGTTCACCATCTTTAATAGTTTCAAAGGGTAGAATAGTCAGATTCTTGAAGAAAACATGCTTTTAAAGGTATTTTATAGAGGTTTTATATTGTTGGGAAAGGTATTAAATATTATAAGGGTCCACATGGTCTTATTATACCCAAATTTGTACAAAAATTGGAGCTACATAGTTAAATAAAGTAAAAACCCACTCCATTTCTCCATCAATCTTCTTAGTAGCTCAAGATAGTCAACTAGTTTGTGTATGGTACTCTTAGGAGAGATAAAATTGGAACCCAAGATATTGGAAATAGGAGGGGACCATAATTCCATTCCACTTTGTGGCATTTCTTATCTGGTTAGGCTTCTTAACTTTATAATAATCATTAAGAAGTTAAGGAATAAAAAAAGGACTCAAAACCCCATCATGGTAAATTTTATCCAAATATAGGGTTATGAAGTTGAATGAATGCATGAAAAAAAAATTAAGGTATTTTTTACACTCCTATACCCCTGAAATATCATATTTTATCAAGGTTTCTCATGTTCATGCTTGCAATGGTATCAAATAACCCTGATTTACTAGTTTGAGTATGATAGTCCCTTTTACAGAGAATTATGGGATGTATTGTTGTATATAATTAATAAATTACATGGTTTTAATATTTTTTAAGCCTAATTAATATTATTTAGACCATATATAGACATCATGGAATCAAAATACTTAAATCATAATGGATAGCTTTGCATGCACAGGTTGGACTATTAGAACTAGATGCCATGGTGGAGATGATCCTTGACAAACATGAATGTATTTTAATTGTTAAAGATATTAAATGGAATAAAAACCTTAAAATATACTTTAATATAATTCCAAAAAAGGATATAGGTGGAAAAATTAGAGTTCACAATCCAAAAGTCTCTTTTCAAGCCAAGTCCAATTGAAGATTATGAACCTATAGGTTTGTAGACTTGTAGGTCATCATTGGCATCAGATGTTTATTTATGGGGAGTGATATGAAATTTTTGAATGAATAATAAATATCCTATTACCTTATAAAATATATAAAATACTTTAACCTGAATTCTTATACCCTTAACTCATTTTTCCTCTCAACAGAATGTGTGCCTTCAAAGGGGATTGTGTAAAGTAGGAAAGACTATGAAAGGTCTTAAGATAATATTCAATGTGATTATATATCATGTAATAATTGAAAGTATATTAAAATATTTTTCATTTTTTCACTATTTTTTTTTTGTCCTATTAGTATCAAAACAAAGTGTTTGAGAGAAAAGGAGATTTTAGGCCCAAAGGACTATCTACAGTCCTATCAGCAGACAATGTAATAAAACACATGTTTATAATGGTTTTTTAGGGATTATATGAAATTATGGAGTTAAAAAATTAATATTATATAATTATGTATCAATAAAAAAACACTCTTTGATGCTAAATTAATTCAAAAAATTAGATTGGTGACCTGCAACCAAGGAAGCGTAATAACCACCTACATGTTGGTTATAGGTAGTTAAGAGTGAAATGCCATATGGTGACATATAAAATAGGGTTAGGAAGGATGTAGATGATTCATAAATAAAATTAAAAAACTATCCAACACATTATAAATATCATCAAAGTGCCAATAAATAAAATGTCTACCTCAGACTTGCAGTCAAGAGCCTAAAACACCACCTACAGGCATGTTTAGGAAGATTGAAGAAAATGTGAGTGGTCATTTAAAACCCTTAGGTATATGAGAGTTAAATAGTTTATATATAATTTAATTTTAAATTATATCATGATATTAATATGTTTTTAAGGGTGACTTAGGCAAGAAATGAGTCAAAAAGGCCTATAAGGCCTAAATGATCACACACAGGTCGATATGTAAAAAAGTGAAGAAGGTTTGTTGGTGTTAAGATGATTTTGAAGAATTAAAACTTAAATAAAGTGTGAAATACATTTATAAATTATGGTGATATTTTTTAAATCTTTTCAATAGGAATAAAATGGCAAATAGTGACTGTTAGGACCACTAACAGCAAATTGTTCTTAAACCTTAACCATAAGCCTATGGAGGTGGTAGTGGGTTTTAAGGTTATGTTAGAGTAAATAAAAAATTTAACACATAATATATGGTTTAAAATACCCAAAAGAGAGATTTAGAGCCAAAAATAAGTACTTTTACATCTTATAATGCAAATCATCCTTTTCAAGCTCTCAAATAGGCCTATTCTACCTAAGAACCTAGTTGCTTCATGTGAGAACTTGCATGAGAATGTCCATGGGATCCTAAGATCATTTTGGAAGGTGGAAGGATTTTTTTCATGAAATTAATAGTGTTGGTTCAAAAATTAAATCCCATAATTTTATGAACCATCTTTAAGACTCCAAGTTCCTTAAACCCTTTTTAAACCCTACAAGAGATCGGATGGAGAATATTGGCCTTTCAAGTGCCTCAAATGGGTTGATATGGCCTAAACTATTTTAAAAACCTATAATAACCTATATACACCTAAATTATTTACTATTTTGGATTTTTTGAGGTAATTTTGTACATAATTTGGCCTAAATATGACTGTTATAAGCCTAAAAAAATAGTTTTTGATGGTTTCTCATGAAGTTTGACTAAGTATAGGCCTAATAGAGTCCCTTGTAACCACCTATGACATGGATAATTAAGGGGAGTATGCTTATAAATTACCTCATTAGGAAGGTATATAGTTATTTCAACATAGTTTATAGAATTCAAGGCACCTAGTGTTGAGTAAAAATGTTATCAAGAATTCTTATCAAACATAATGCACTTGTACCTCAATCTTGAAGATGGATTTGAGATTGAACAAGGGTAGTGTCAACCAAATTTTTACTCAAGTCAAAAAAATTCACCCCATATTTTTTTAAAAACTAGGGTTTCAAAAAACTTGTCATGGTCTTGTCATGGTCTTAAATAGTTCCATATGGACATATTTGTCCTTGTCTAGCATTCTCCAAAGTTTGGTCTTATGTTCACTTGTCTATCCCTATGGGTTAATTTCAAGGTATTGACATTGTAAAACATGTTAAAAGGTTTATTATGGTTTAATTAAATGTTAAAATGTTATTTAGGTGTCATCAATATCATAATATTATACACTAACCTTTTATTTGACTCTCATATGTAAAACTCACATTATGTCCACCTTTTGGCCTATTTGGAAGAGTTGGACATACCCTTACAATAATAAAATGTTTAAAACAAGATTAAAAACATAAATAATGTCATAAATTTGCTATATAATGTTTAGGGTTAGTCAGATACTAACATCATTCGTGGTTCAGTGCCTAAACTAAGCCAAATGACACTTTACAAGCACTTTTAGGCACCTGTACAACCTTGCAAGATCAAATTTTAGTTATAAATATTTTTTAAGTTTCCTATGGGTTCCATTATATCATTTTATATATTTATATAAAATTTCAAGTATAAATGAAACTTCAATCATTCTCTCTCCTCCATCATTGCCTTCACAAGCTCAAGAAGGCAAGGTTGAAGTGAATATTATGGCCAAGAGAGAAAGAGAGAGAGAGATAAGAGATGAAACCTTGGATATTGTTAGGGTTACTATTAAGATTGAAATAAATGGAATTATTATGCATATTTATGGAATATTCTTTATGCATAATTGCTAAGAGTGATATCATGTCACTATGTTCTATTAATCTCAGTAGGGTTTATTCTTGCATCTATTTCTTCACTTCAAAAATTGATGGAGAGGTGGTTTTGAGGGATGTTTTTAGAGGTAAAATATCTATTTTCCATGGTGTTTTCATGATTTAACTCACCTCCATGAAGTGACTTAACTTAGAGGGAAAATGTCTTGATGTACAAAGTGTTTCAATCACTCCTACTGTAAGTTTTGTTTATCTAAGGTGTTGGTCACTTTTATGCATTTTTATAACTCCATTTTTCATGAAAAATATTCTCACTCTCCCATAGTTCATATTTCCTCTCTATACAATAATCTCCTTATTTTTATTCTTAAATAAATTTCATATGCCTTGCTCTTGAAATGCATGGTACAATTCATAAATGATATTCCACTAGTTTGAGTACCATGTTTGATCTGAATGGTGATGATGAAACTAATGTTTGATCTATTTTGAAATTTTTGAAGTTCAAGTTGTGTAAATATGAAATCAAAACACACTCTCAAGCAATACTATAAGGTGTTATGGTCACTCACTATCAAGCAAACCTGATAGTGACCATTTATGATTCTTAGTTTTCAAGATAAAGACACTTCATTGTTCATGGAGAGACTTGATACACTTCCTCATGTATTAATATGGCCTTTAATACCCCACTTCCATCATCAATTTTTTAAAATTTACTAGATGCTCTAAGATAACACACCAAACATATATATGGCCTGACTACACCTATATGACTATGTATAGAATAGTTAAAGGCAGTGGTTTTGAAATGCCAAAAAAGATCATGAACTCTACATGAATATTAGGATGAACTCCTTTGGTTTGAACACGTCAAATCATCATGGTAGTTGAGGAGTGTATCTTTCAAACCTAATACATTCATGACCTTAAAAGGCCACCTATAGGTCTACTTGAACGACTAGTCTATCTTCAAGCTAAAAATAACTAGTAGGGCATATATGAAAAGTTTTTGAAACTAATTAGAGCTTAAAATAAGTTCAAGGACCAAGAGAAGATTAGTGATGTGAAGGTGAGGTCTTAAAAATAAATAATGCAATTAAAACACCCTAAAGTCACCTACAACCAAGCCCAATGGATAAGGATTAAAGGTGATTAGAGTTTAAGGGTTTGAAGTTTGTGATAAATGTGAGTAGAAGTATAAATACAAAAGCCATAAGTTAAAATATGATCAATTCAACACCTACCTATTGAGGTGAAAAAGACAACTTAGGTATGATTATTGTATGCATAGATAGCATCACCTATAGGCCTACTCAGTCTAGGTAAGGGACCATCCTTAGTAGCATAAATGATAAGAAGTTTGATACATATGTAATGAATTTTTCAAATTGGATAAGTTACCTTAACTTAATTGAATATAAATTGAACTCCATAATGGCATCTCATGATAAAGACCTATAAGGCCTGAATGGGATCAAATGTTCTCTTTGCATTAGTAGACCTAAAAGCAACATCTCAATGCTTGGAGGAGAATGAAATATTGATAAATTGAAGGTTGAATTTGTGTTTGGCACCTTAAAAGCTCTTGTTGAGTTCATTGAAGCTTACATAATCAAATTTCCTAAATAGGTTCTAAAACCCTATAGTCACTACCTACAATCAATCTTGTACACTAAGAAAGAGATGTGTTTAAGGAATTATAGGTAGGATTAGATCCATTTTGATATGTAAATCCCTAAGAAATTTAAGTGTCATGAATAAACAATAAATACAATATCTCATAGTAGGATCACCACCTATAGGGGTCCCTAAAGGCCAATGTAGACCTATAGCTACACCCTAAGGTCTTAAAAAAGTGACTGTGTAAAGTGCCATAGAATGAAAAAATGGCTTGGGTGGGATAAAATGAGAAATTAAATGGATTTATTGAGTGTTTAAATGAAATCAAAAGTGTTTGATTGATTTTATCATTCCAATCAAGGGTAGAACATAGAAAATATAGTCATTATGTCTATAAGCCTAATACACTCCTTAAGGCATCCACATTTGAAGACTAAGGTCCAAAGTAGAAGGGGTTTAATGGATACATAATATATGTATTATAACATTAATAAGGTGGTTTTATAGGTGAGAGAGGTATTTTTTATATAAAGAAACCTAGAGAAGGCCATTTTGGCCTAGAACTGCTATTAGAGTGCACATAATGCGTATTTGCTACCTAAGGAGTACTTTCTCATTCTCATATCTTTCATGAGTATTTTCATGGGATAAAATGGATATTTTATGTTATGTAGGGATCCCATAACAACAATATTGTGGCATTAGGAGAGATAAATATGATCTATTCCTTAAGAACAATCCTTAAGAATGAAACATGCTTAAAACCCTCTTAAAACCCTGATAGTGACCAATCAAGACAAATGGACTTATAAAGAAAATTTAATGAAATATTTTCATATTTAAACCTATTTTATTTTTTGAGGACTCTAAGGAGGTTATCCACATGTAATTTTTATATAGTTGAAGTTATACATATTATAATAAATGCCCTATTGTGCATGCTTTTCAGTGTTTTTAAGGTGTTTTGAGTTAAGGATAACTTTTAAGGTGTTTTGAGCAAAGTATAAATTTTATATATATGGTCAAGTAAGTCTCATTTTCCAAGGTAGTCTCAAACAGGTCTAAAATAAGACTAGATGGCAAGGTCATTTCATGGTTCTCATACTTCCACAGAGTCTCAGGACCATAAAATTGACATAGAGGTTGGAGATATCCTATATAAAGTTAATCACATTATTTTGGGTGATTTCATAGGTGTGGGAGAGATATGGATCAATAAAAAAGAGTTTTAAGCAAAGAGGCCTAATTCAAGATAGAGAAAGGTAGAAAAAGTGAACCTCCACTTAGAGTAAGGGCATTAAAATTGAAATGAATTTTTAAGGACATAAAGGATCCTATAATATTCCATTGGTTTTTCATTACCCTTTGTACATTCTTCTACACAAGGAGGTTTATAAGTTTTTAGGGCTACTAGGAAAATAGGCCTAGTGAGGGCTTAAGGAGCATAATGGAGTCTTGGGAGTTGTTATATGAACCAAAATGGTTTATTTTAGGTATAATAACATATTTTAAGACTATTTATGGAGATAGAGTGGTGTGAAGAAGATGAACTTGAGTTTTGTTCCACTTGGACCAAGCTAGGCATGGGAAATGAAGAGTTTCATGACACCTATGCACTTGGATGATGAAATTTAGGATCAAAATAATTTATTAGGGCATGATAGGTGTCCAATGAGTTGTTTGAGATAATTTCATGGTGAATTAATTACTAGAAGGCCCATTTTTCACTCTTCTTATGCAAGTAAGGGCAGTTTTCAAAAAGCTAATCAAGGTGTCAAGGCAAGTTCTAACTCCTACACCACTTGGAGGGTTGGAGCATATTCAATAATGAGATACATGGTGTTTTTTATCTATTTATTAATATTCCATAACCACATTTCTTGTTATAACTCACATGGACACATGTAAATATTCTCCTATTATGCCCCTCTTTCTCTATCTTCATAATTCTCTATATAAATAGCCACTTTTGGATTTGTAATCAATCCACACCTGATATGTTGAATCCATACTAGTTTGATTACTATTTTTACCTTTTAATAAAATATTTAAAACTAGTTTTTATTTCTCAACTTATTGTCTAAGTAGTGCATATTTGAATGACAAGTGATAATCATTTATCCTTGTGTTCACCTTATCTTTCATGTTTTATACAAGTAGTCTACTCTTTAACAGGTCACATGAAGTGTATTTAGTGTTTGTGTATGTATTTAAGTGTAAGGAAGAGTAATAGTGTCTATAATAAGACCTATTATTCATCCACCTTGAGAAATGCATTGCATCTTACCTCCATGTTGAAATACTTATGTTAGTAAAACTTTGGATGTTGAGATTAGTTTTGTGAATCTCCCTTCATAGTGAAAGTTCATGGTTATTATGAATTTAAACTTGGTGCATCACCTCATTAGGTTAGGTTTATTTCATGTTTTTCTATCCCTTTTCATCTCAACAAGTTATTAACATAAGATATGAGCTTAAATAAACATATCAAAGGAGCTAGCCCTTCAATCTAGAGGTTTACCCCCACTATAAACAACCCATAGGTATAGGGTAAATCCCATTATTTCACTCAATTGGAGTAGGACTGAACTACCTACCTAAGGGTTAAAAATTGAGTGATAATAGTTATATCACATTTGGTGGGACAATTATCTCAAACACTTATTTTCAAAGTGAATGTTGGCTATGACAAGACCATAGTTTCACAAGTATATCCTACTCAAAATTTAATGATTCCATTTAAGGTAATCATCTAGTTGCAAACTAATTTCTTAGTTTTTATTCTTCATGGTCACTACTAGATCAAATTCTAGTAGAGGTAATCATTCTTCAAACCCACTCTCTCATCTTGAGTTTCCTCTTGAAGTTCAGTACCTTGAACCTTTCTTGACACTTAAGAACCCTGAAGAAGAGCCTAAAAATCAAGAAGACTTTGAAATTCAAGAAGAGAAAGGGATTGAATAAGAGATTAAAGGTAGAATGGATAGGAAACATGCTTTCCTATCTTTCAATACTAAAAATCCCATAAACCTTGCTACCTATGATGATATCCCTCCAAATGCCACCAAGAGTGTCCCTAATTTTAATGGGGAAGATCATATCACCCCAAGTAAACATATTAGAGACATATCCAACTTCTACAATTTCCATAATATCATAGAGATTAATATATAAATCTTATTGCTTTATATGTCCCTTAGGGAAAAATCCCTTGATTGTTATAAAACCTTGTTAGGAGGATGCATTACTACATGGGATGAGTTTGGGGATTTGTTGACTCAAATATTTGAGGATAAGAGTGATCATACATCACTAATTCATCCACTAAATGTTATCCAAAGAGTTCTTAAATAATCCATGAATGATTTCAATGAAAGGCTCCAAAGGACAAGGAATAGGCTTCCACCTCCCATGAGACCCGTTACAAGTTTTGTTTTTCCAACCTATCTCAGAGTTATTGGGACTTATATAGCTATCATTTTATAATCCATGGGAGGGTATACTTTGCTTAATGCCTATGATGTGGCTATTATAGTTAAGAATAGTTTGATCCAAGTTGGTAAACTCCCTCCCAAGGTCTCAATGATGATATTGCTTAACATGCCTACTCCCCCTCTAAGCCTTGATCTAATTCAAAATCCAAATAAAAATTATAAAGCTACTCTAAAAAACTAAATGATGAAATTTATTGGCAAGCAAAATACAAGGCCTTAGAATCTTCAATTAGGAAATCAAATGAATAATTTGGAGCTTACTAAAACTCATACCATTACCCTCCAGAATAAAATAGATTTACACCTAATCATAATGGTCAATAGAGGGGATAATTTCAACCTAATTTCAATAGGCCACATAATGCCTACAATATGAATTTTATTCCCACTTCAAGAACCATGGTTCCAGTCCATAGCAACCTAGTTTAAGGAGAAGAATGGCTAAATTCTTAGTGTCAGCCTCAAGGTTAGTACATGAATGATAATGATTTAAAATTTAAAGCCTTGGTAGATCAAGGAGAGACTATTCCTTACTTAACATTAGAAGATGATAGCTCTATATAAGTAGAACCAAGTAGAGAGTGTAGTAATTCAAGAGCAAGCTTTATGAACTAGCAAATGGAGGACAGAGTTATCTTAAATTAAATAAACTTAGTTGCATCTAATACAAGGTCAAGGATGAGATATTTTGGAGATTATCAATATGTGGATAGACCTACAAATAACCCCCCTTCAAGGCAACAAGTTATGGATGCAAATATGGTAGCCTCTACAAGTCTTGCACCTCTTCAAAATTAGAACTTGGAAAAGGTGGTCAAGCCTTCATTGCCTCAATCTCAAGGTACTTCATTGCTTCTAAATATACAAGAATATTTTATTTTATCCCCTTTTAATATTATTAACTCCTTTAAGAACACAAAGAAATAATATCCCTTTGGGAAGTACTCCATATTCCTAGTCAAAAGGAGTTAATCCGAGAGCAGCTATCCCAACTCCATATTTCCCCCCGACCATCAAATAATATTGGTGTAACTCTCAAAAATACACCTAATTATATTTTTTAACCTTAAAAAAAGTCTAAAAAATCCTACCTTTCTATTTTACCCTCATTTTTGGAGATAATTTAGTCCATAATTACATTGTGGATAGTGGGGAAAGCACTTTAATTATGCCTAAACTAGTTGCAGACAAGTTGGGCTTGAAATATGATCCATATATCAAATGAGTGTTTTATCTTTATGGAACTATATCTAAGTAAATAATTCTCATAAAATTTTTGAAAGTTTTGTTGCATGACTACCCAAGTTTTCCAATTATATAAGACATAGTGGTGGTGGATCTGCCTGCACACTTTCCCATTTGCCTATCAAGAGATGTCACTACCAATATAGGAGGGTATTTTTTTGTTGATTGGTATTTCTTGGATTTTATAATGAGGTATGGAGCTAAAGTTACAATAATAAAACAACCATTTTCCAAGTTCCACATTGAACCATATGTGGAAACTATTTCCAATATAAATTGCACTATTAATGAGCAAGAGGATCATGTCATAGATGATGGAGCATCTTCCAAAATTAAAAGTATTTATGATATATTCCTAGATGAATATGGTGTTGAGACCTATGAGTATGTTCCATATGATTTCATTAAAGAGATAGGTTTGTACATATATCATACATGATGAGGGTGATGAGTTTATTGAGCCATCACATAGATTATGATGATGAGTTTCAAAGTGTAATATAACATGGTAATGAATATGGTGCAATTTTTCTTGCCCAAAATGAAAAATTTGATGAGTTTTATATTCATGAAGAGTGTGATGATCTATGGAAGTAGTTTCATGTTATGGTTCAAGATTTTGATCAAGTAAATAAGGTAGCTCTCCCTCAAAATAAACATGAGATTGATAGTAAGGTCATTAGTGGACCTAATGATCATGAATAAGAGTGTCAAGTCACTATCAAGAAGGATTAAATATTATAGGAATACAATCAATCCAAGGTAAAAGTTTATGTGGTTGAGCAGCAACCTAGGCATCAATCTAATATTGAGTCACTTACAGACATGTTTGGATAGAAAAAAGACAATTATGATGGTCCTAGACATCAAACACATGATGGTATAAAAAAAGGTGAAGTTTAAGAAGTTCCCATGACTCTAAAGAAGCAAAATGAAAAGTATTAAATGAGCATGAAGGAGAATAAATAGTCTGTATTGTCAAGAAGACCTTAAGGAAAGCTAGAAGGACTATTCAAAAGAGTTTCAAGTGGTATACTTGCAGCTAATAGAGGTCCCATGAGTGGTACGTCCTTTGATCACCTTCATAAGAAAATTTTATTTTATAAACATCCATAATATGGTGAATTTTTCTCATGGAGTATATGTGACTCAAGAAACATTATTTTTGATCATGGTTAAAGCAAGAAGTGTTTCATCACCTCAAACATGTTTTGAGGTTTATACATAGTCGGTTAGGTATGTTGTTTTTAATCTTTCATGTGTATTTTTCCCTAAATACCTTTGGCATAATGTGTGTTTTCTTATTTTTATGTGTTTTGTGTGAGTTTTAAGTCTTTAGAATACATATACATTTTATATTGTAGCATAAGAGTGACTATATTTCCCAATAGAAAGACAAGGCTACTTGCCCATTAGCATTGTGGGCATGCTACCCCTGTGAATCACCAAGATTGTTGATCAAATTTTGACCTCAAGTCAAAATTGGTCACCCACTCTAATTTTAAACCTCATATGGTTACCATAAACTTTTCACAGTCTTAAATAGTTCCATATGGTCATATTTGTCCATGTCTAGCATTCTCCAAAGTTTGGTCTTATGTTCACTTGACTAGTTTTATGGGTCAATTTTAAGGTCTTGAGATGGACAAACATTTTCAAAGGTTTATTATTTTTTAAGGTCATTTTAAAATTTTATTGAGGTGTTATTAAGATCATAATATTATACAGTAACCTTTTATTTGAATCTCATATGCAAAAATCACATTTTGGCCTATTTGGAAGATTTGGGCATACCATTCCAAGAATAAAATGTTTAAATAAGATTCCCAACATATATAATGTCATAAATGGGTCAAATAATGTTCAATTATAGCTAGATATTGATATCATCTATAGTTCAATGCCTAAACTAAACAAAATGACACTTTTGAAGCACTTTTGGGAACTTATATGACCTTGCAAGATCATATTTAAGTTGTAAATGGTTTTTAAGTGTCCATTGGACTCCCTAAGATCATTTTCCATCTCTATAATAATTTTAAAGTTGAACTAACACTTCAATAATTCTCTCTCCTCCATCACTACCTTCACAACTTAAGGAAGGAAAAATTGAAGTGAATAGGATGGCCAAGAGAGAGAGAGAGAGAGAGTTAGGAGATGAAAATTTATCCATTTTTAGGGGTCATAGTAATATTGAAATTAGTGGAATTATTTTTCATATTTAAATCCTCTTATTTATGAATAATTGTTAAGAGTGATAGCATGTCACTATGTCCTATCCATCCAAGCAAGGTTTGTTCTTGAATCTATTTATCCACTTCAGAAATTGATGGAGATAAATTTTTTTGATGGATGTTTGTAAAGGTAAATATATACTTTACATGGTGATTTCATTATCTAACTCATATCCATGAAGTTCCTTCACATGGAATAAAAATGTCTAGATGTACAAAGTGTTTCACCCACTCCTACTATAAGTTTTGTTTTTATGAGGCATTGTTCACTTTCAAGGGTTTACAAAACTCCATTTTTCATGAAAACATATCCTCATTATCCCATAGTTCATATGTCCTCTTTTTAGAAGTATCTCCTTGTTATTATTATTTTATAAATGTCATGTCTTTATCTTGAAATGTATAGTAAAATTCATAACCAATCTTCCACTAGTTTGAGTGTCATGTTTGATCTAAATGGTGATGATGAAACTAATGTTTGATACATTTTGGGAGTTTTTAAGTTAAATTTATGTAAATTTTAAATCAAAACACACTCTCAATCAAGACTATAAGGTGCGATGGTCACTCACTGTCAAGTAAACCTAATAGTGGCCATTTATGGTTCTTAATTTTCAAGCTAAAGACACTTCATTATTCTTAGATAGAATTGATACACTTCTTAATGCATGAATATAGCCTTAACTACCCCACTTCCATCATCATGTTGTTTAAATTGACTAGATTCTCTAAACTAAAACACAAAACATATATATGGTCTAACTACACCTATAGGATGGTATACGAAACAAATAATGGCAAAGGTTGTGAAATGCCATCAAAGATAGTGAACTCTAAATGAATATTGGAATGAACTATTTTGGTGTGAATCCTTCAAAGCATCATGGCAAGTGATGAGTGTAGCTTTTAAACCTAATGCAGTCATGTTCCTTAAAGGCCACCTACAAGCCTACTTGAAGGACCAATCTATCTTCAAGCTGAAGAGAACTAGAAGAGCATGTATGAAAAATGTTTGAACCCAATTGGAGATTAAAATAAGTTCAAGGGCCAAGATAAGATCAGTGATGTGAAGGTGAGGCCTTGAAAACAAATAATGCATTCAAAACACCCTAAAGCCACCTATAACCAAGCCCAAAAAATAAGGATTAAAGGTGAATAGAGTCTTAGGTTTTGAAGTTTGAGAGAAATTTGAGTGTAATTAGAGATAAAAGAGCCCTGAGTTGAAATATGATCAATCCCACACCTGATTATTGAGGTGACAAAGATAACTTAGGTCTGATCATTGTATACATAAACAACATCACCTACAGGCCTACTCAATCTAGGTAAGGGACCATCCTCAGTATCATAAGGGATAAGAGGTTTGATAAGTATGAAATGAATTTTTAAAATGGGATAAGTTAACTTAAATACTTAGAACATAAATTGAACTCCATAATGACATCTCATGATAAAGACCTAGAAGGCCTAAATGGGCTCAAAAGTTCTTTTTTCATTGGTAGACCTAAAAGCAACATATCAACACTTATAAGAGACTAAAAAATGATAGATTTAAGGTTGAATTTGTGTTTTTAACCTTAAAATATATTTTTGATTTCACTAAAGATTACATAGTCAAATTTCCTAAGGCATTTCTAAAACCCTACAGTCACTACTTGAAGTTCGTCTTGTATACCAAGAAAGAGATGTGTTCAAGGACAAACAAGTAGGTTTAGATCCATTTTGACATGTAAATCAATAATCACATGAAGTGGAAAGAATAAAAAAGAAATAAAATCTCTCATAATAGGATCACTACCTACAGGGATCCCTAAATGAAAATGGAGACCTACAACTACACCCTAAGGTCTTGAAAAAGTGACTATGTAAGGTGACATAGAGTGAAAAAATGGCTTGGGTGGGATAACATGAGGGATTTAAGGGATTTATTAAGTGAGTTATATGAAATAAAAAGTGTATGAGTGATTGGATCACTCCCTTCAAGTTCAAAACATACATAATATAGTCATTAGGTCTATAAGTCTAAAACACTCAAGGCATCCACATTTGAAGACTAAGATCCAGAGAAAAAGAGGTTGATTGGATACATAATATAGGTATTATAGCATTCTTAATGTGTTTTAATAGGTGAGATAGGTATTTGTTTGCAAAGAGAAACCTAGAGTTGGCCATTTTGGCCTAGAACTATTGTTAGAGTGCACAGAATGCACATTTGCTACCTGAAGAGTACTTTCTCACACTCATATATTTCATGAGAATTTGCATGGGAAATAGTGGTTATTGGAGGTTATGGATGGGTCCCCTAAAAATAATCATTTGTCATTTAGAGAAATAAAGAGGATTTGTTCTTTATGAACAATCTTTAAGAATGAAACATGTTCAAACCCCTCTTAAAACCTTGATAGTGACCAGTTAAGAAAAAAGGACATATAAAGCACATTTAATGACATATTTTTATATTAAAACCTATTTTATTTTGTTTATTACTCAAATTAGGTTATCCATATGTACTTTTTTGTACTTGCAATTGTATAGACTATAATAAATTCCATATTTTGCATGTTTTTTGGTGTTTTTTAGGTGTTTTGAGAAAAGGATAACTTTAAAATAATTTTATGAGGTCATTTGGTATGTTTCATAACTATTAAAGTCCAAAAATATGTACAATATATTCTTGAGGTGGTCAAACAAGGCTCATTTTCCAAGGCAATCTCAAATAGATCTAAAATGAGACTAGATGGAAAGGTCATTTCATGGTTCTCATACTTCCATAGGGTATTAAGACCTAAAAATTTATATGGAGGTTGGTTAAATCCTAGGTAAATTGAATTAAATTATTTTTGCTGATTTAACATGTATGGGAGAGATCTAGAGCAACAAAATAGGGTTTTAGGCAAGGAGGCCTAATTGAAGAGAGAAAAAGGCAGAAAAAATGGATTTCCACTTAGATTCAAGAAATTAAAATTTATATTAAGTTTTAATTACATCATGGGTCCTATAATATTCCATTTGTTTTTTATTACCCTCTATACATTCTCTTATACAAGGAGGTTTATAGGGTTTTAGGGCTACAAGGAAAATACGCCTAGTGAGGGCTTGAGGAGCACAACAGAGTTTTGGGAGTTGTTCTCAAAACTAAAATGGTTTTTTTAAGGTATAATAACATATTTCAATACCATCCATGGATATATAGTGGATTTAAAAATATTAACTTGAGTTTTAGGCCACTTGGACCAAGCTAGGAATGGGAAATGAAGAGTTTCAAGACACTTGTGCACATGAATGATGAAATGTCAAATTAGAGGAGTTTCTGAAGGCATGATAGGTGTCAAATTAATTATATTAGATAATTTCATGGTGAATTAATTAATTTAAGGTATTTTTCACTCTTCTTATTCAAGTAAAGGCAGTTTTTAAGAATCTAGTCAAGGTGTCAAGCCAATTTCTAACTCTTATGCCACTTGGAGGGTTGGAGCATCTTTAGTAATGAGTCACATGGTGTTGGAAATATATATATGATTATTCCATAACCCCATTTATTTTTTTAACTCACATGGACACTTTTAAATATTTTCATAATATGCCTCTCTCTCTTCATAATTCTTTATATATTTAGCTACTTTTGGATTTTTAATCAATCCACACCTGGTATGGAAAAGCCCTATTAGTTTGACAAATATTTTTGCCTTTAAGTAAAATATTTAAAATTGGTTTTTATTTTTCAACTTATTGTCTAATTTTTGGAAGTATTTCCTAGTTTAGTGACAAGTTATAATCATCTATCCTTATATTCACCTTACTCTTTCATGTTTTATGTAAGTAGTGTGCTCTTTAACATGCCACATGAAGTGTAGTTAGCATTCTTATATGTCTTTAAGTGTAAGGAATATTAATAGAATATAAATTTATACCTATTATTTATCCACCTTAATAAATTCATTTCATATTACATCCATTTTGAAATACTTATGTTAGATAAACCTTGGATGTTGAGATCATTTTTGTGAATCACCCTTCATAGTGCAAGCTTATGATAGTCTTATGGAGTTAAACTTAGTGCATCACCTCATTCAGTTAGGTTTATTTCATTTTTATCTATCCATTTTCATCACAATAAGATAGTAACATAATATATGAGCTTATATAGGCATATCAATGGATTTATCTCTTTAATCTAGAGGTTTACCCCGACTGTAGATAACCCACAGGTCTAGGGGTAATCCCATTGTTTCACTCAATTAACATAGGCTTGAAATACCTATTAAATGGTGAAAATTTTAGTGAAAATAGGTTGAATTTCCCCTTACAAGATACTTGAGAGGTATTCAAGGTGTGATAGAAGTCCTCATGCAAGAACTAGGCCTATGATGGAAGGACAAAGCTTTTATTGTGATATTCTCTTGAATCAAGTAGGCTTCTCAATCAAATTACAAGTTCTTATTAGTTTTAATACACTTGATTCCTAATCCTAAGCACCACCAAGTTTAGATATACATTAAAGTGGCTTAGGATGCAATTGGAGGACTCAAAGAGGCATGACCAAGGGTGACACATGGAAAGACAAAGACTTATAACTCCTTCTTGACCAAGAATGGGCAGTTTCAAATGAGGTTGGTGAGTCATTCAAGGAGTTTAAGAGTCTTTTTTATGACATTTTCTACGATATCATGACCACGTAAAGTTGACACTTTTGAGGAAGATGTTATTGGACTATTCTTTGATAGTTTTCTTACTTGTAACTTATTCCTCATGAGATGATACTTGTCATATGCATATCCTACACCTCTTTTCTCTCTTTCCTTCATTTATCTTATATTATGCATTAAATGGATTTTTATGGATTCTTTGGTAGAGTATGGTGGATCCCTACTCAACCAAACACTTTTACTATGCCTTTTAATGTTGAATAATGTTATTTATTACCTTATCCAATGCTTGAAATAGTATACTTGTGTGATTATTGATAAATTATAGTATTAGTGTGTTGAGAAGTGTTGTCATTGATTTCAAGGTCAATATTAATGGCATTTATGTCAAGGTCAAGTTTGATATCATTGATGTCAAGGTGTAAATGCATAGTGAGTATTCTATGAGATATGAATCGTATGACTAGTGATAACATAATTTGAAGGCAACCTATTGTCTCTTTATTGAGAGATAATTTGAAGGAAACCTATTGTCTCTTTATTGAGATAGAATTTAAAGTCAACATATTTATTCTTATAAGGTTGATTTCATGGTTTAATCCAAGGTAAGCATGTTTTTGAGTCCTAGGTGTCTTGAGAAGCATAGTCATAACAAGCATAGTCATATCATGAGAATATACATGATGAGAATAAAGAGGCATATATATAGGTATGATTTTATCTAAGTAGATTTCAATTCTTGTGATCAAGGTGTAAAAGAATCAAATAATGTTTTGAATATTAGTTGCCAAAGTTTTCAAGTGTTTGAATCTTACAAGTGACTTGAGAAAACATGTCCATAGGATACCTAGTCTTGTGCATGAATAAGCATGGTGGCCTAGTAATATGAAACTAAAGAGGGGGTAAAAATATATTAAAAACAAGCCCAAAAATGGGGAATTAAATCCTCATGTCCTGCTCGAGAAGCTGAGTCAGGATAGGAATTAGATCAACTGGAAGCCTATGCTGATCAAAGATCACCCAGTTAGGCCCATGTTTCGTGGCCCATTTAGCCAGACAGTCAGCCACAGCATTCCACTCATGGGGAATATGGCTAAAGGAAATTAATTCAAAAAGAGAGCTGACCTGTCTAATCTGCTTAATTATCACATCAAGTTTCCAATCCATACAAGTAGACTTGGAATTGTTCAGCAGGTTAACCACCACCTGCAAATCTGACTCACAAATAATGTTGGGCCACCCCTGTTGATAACAAATACGTAAAGCCTCCAGGATTGCTAGCGCCTCCATATAGTTGTTGGTATGATGACCCTTATACTCAATCAGTAAAAAATAGATATTGCCAGAATTGTTCCTGCCTATGGCTCCAATCCCCGCTTCACCCGGGTTCCCTCTGGCCGACCCATCCACGTTTATCTTCACAACACCTTCCACAGGCGGCTGCCAACTACCTTCCCTGCTAATTGGGTGCTTCATGTGCCTGTTGTAGGTCGAGGGGCAAGTCTGGATGTAGGGGAGTGCACCTGATGGCACACAAGGGGAGATACGATCCAAAACAAAAGCATCCCACTCCTGTAAGTCATCGCTTCTTTTACCTCTAGCATATAACATTTCCTACAAAGCCACCAGCACCCTCATCCAAAGTACACTTGTGCTCAGGCAGCGCTTTTGAAAAAGTCTTCTATTTCATTCCAGCCAAAGGTGCCAGAGGATGAATGACGGCCCAGCAGTCCATGTATTCTAAAGAATAGAGGCCTTAGTGGGGGGCCTATCAAGGCATTGCTAGAACTCAATCAAGGACCCTGCGTGCCCACAAGGGTGCCCCCAAGAATCCCACCACAAATGCCAGAGCTCTCTAGCAAAGGAACATTGAAAAAATAGGTGTTCTCCATTCTCCTCACTTTTTCAACAAAACAAGCAGATAGAGGGTCCATGAAAACCATGCCTGATGAGGTTATCCCAAGTGAGGCAGCGCCTGTAGGTGAGGGTCCACAAGAAGAAGTTACACTTCGGCTAGGCTGCCGGATTCCAAATTTTCTTGCTCCAAGGGACCTTAGCTCCGAGTTGCTCCTTGATCAGCCACTGATATCCAGAAGAAATAGTATATTGGCCACAGGGGTCGCCACCCCAAGCCAGAGTGTCACCATTAGCCAAAGAACTACAGCCCCTAGAAGCAAGGAGCAGAAGAAGTTCCTGTCTATCCTCCATAGTCCCCCCTTGCGGCTAGTCCACCTCCTGTTTCCAACTAAAAACACTAGCAGCTCCCAGCTGGAAGGCTTCTTTATAATGTTCCACAGTATCCCAACCCGCATTTTGGAATGCCTCCTGCAGGTCCTGCAAATGGGGATGTGATAGAATGAGCGGGAGGAATCCGTTTCAAGAGTCTTCCCAGAATAATGCCTCTGTACCACTATTACAAATCCAAAAAAGATTGGCTTGCACCAGAGAGGCTCCCAGCTTGAGGGTGCTCCACACCATGGAACCTCTTCCCTCAACAAGGAACCTGGGAATCTCCACTGGCGTCGCCCCAAGCAAATATTTTAGCGAAAGAATGTGGGCCCAGAGCTGGGATTGATTTGTACACCACCTCCAATACAGCTTAGCCGCAAGAGCCTAACTGGATAGGATAGCCGACCTGAGCCCAAGGCCCCCCGCCCTCTTAGGCCTACAAACAATGCTCCACTTGATCAAGCTCCATTTAGAATTCCAAAGGTTGTCGCTCCACAGAAATTGCCTAGAGAGTGCATCATATTCATGGAGGAAGTACTTCGGAGTGGCTTGGACCATGTTGTGATATATGGGTAGAGCTTGGATAACCGACTGAAGAAGGGTCACCCGACCCACCATCGTAAGCCACCGGTGAGTCCAATGATTCACTTTCTACCTTAACTTGTCTAGAATGTTTTGCCAAAACAGCCGGGGCTGGCTGCCCACAATAATGGGAACCCCCAAATAAGTCACCAGAAGAGACTGGGGTTGGAATCTCAAAATGGTAGTGATCCTGCGCTATATAGAATCAGGAGTATTGAAGAAATAAATAGCATATTTTTGCTCATTCAGTTGCTATCTCAAGGCAGCTAAATAGGTGTCTAGAGCACTCTAAAACGCCTGTGCCTCTCTGATCCATGCAAGCCCAGCAAGGATGGTGTCATCCACGAATTGGAGGTGGGTCAATCTAGCAGCACCATTGCCCCACTACCACCCCTGAATCCGGTCCTGTGAAGCTTGGGATTTTATGAGCCTTCCAAGGCCCTCAGCTAAGATAATGAAGAGGTAGGGGGATAACGGATCGCCTTGCTGAAGCCCTCTAGAAGCCCAAAATAGCCTGGAAAGCACTCCATTAATGAGCACAAAGTATGACGGAGTGGTAACACAACTACAGACCCATCGAACCCAATCCTGGCAAAAACCAAAAGTGAGAAGGGTTTTTTGCATGAAACCCCAGTCAACCCTTTCATACGCCTTAGCCATGTCGAGCTTGATAAACATCGCTCTCTGCTGTGAGTTTCTCATCGAGTGAATGGCTTCTGAGGCAATCACCACTCCATCCAGAATCTACTTTCTAGCAATAAAGCCCCCTATTCTTTAGAAATAATCATTGGGAGGCATTCTTTAAGCCTCTCTGCAATGAGCTTCATAATAATTTTGTAAATCATATTGCAGAGAGCAATAGGCCAGAAGTGATCCATCTGATTAGCTTGATCTTTTTTTGAAATCAACACCAGAAAGGTAGCATTGATCACTCTGAGCATTTCCTTATTACGGTATGACTCCTGCACCACTTCCACTAAATCATTGCTGATTATGTCCCAAAATTCTTGAAAAAATTTAGTCAAAAAGCCATCTGAGCCTGGTGCCTTACCTCTACGCATAGCAAAAACCACTTTTTCCACTTTCGCCTTTTCGATAGGTTTCAAAAGGGCATTATTTATATCATCCATGATGATATGAGGAATGCAAGATAGAACCGTATCCCCCTCCAACTCAGCTATGGTCTCCACTCCAGAGAGAAGCTCAGTATAAAACCGGATAGCTTCCTCAGTTATGGCAGAAGCAGATGAGGTACTAGAGCCATCCTCAGTCACAAGAGAAGCAATGTAGTTCTTGTTGTGTCTCACCTGCACTGATTTATGGAAAAAAGCAGTGTTCTTGTCCCCTTCCTAAAGCTAATCAATCTGGACTTTTTGTTTCCAAAAAAATTCTTCACGCATTTCCCATTCATTGAGCTCATTCAAAGCTGCAAATTCAGCCTTACGTAGCTCCTCAGTCAAACCAAAATCTAGGATCTGCCTGGTTGTGTTGTCAAGCCTTTCTTGCGCACCTTTCTTCATAGCATACAAGTTGCCAAAATTAGTTTTGTTCCATATCTATAGCTTTCTTTTGACATGTTGAAGCTTCTTGACGAACGAGAACATGGCAGTACCATACTCAGGACCCCCCTACCTCCACCAGTGGGACATAAGGGTATGCAGAGACAAATCCCTGAGCCACATTAGCTAAAATTTGAAGGGGGGTTTCTTGGGCCTCTCAATAAAATTTGTTGTGAGCTTGATAGGCCAGTGGTCCGAACCCCTCCAATCCAGGATTTCAGAAGCAATAGACAAAGCTTTAGAGAGCCAAAAGCATGATACTAAAAATCTATCCAACCACTCAGAAATAGCTTCTTTACTTGATCTTCTATTATTCCAGGTGAATCTCCCATTAATGGGTTTAACATCTGATAGGCACAGCCGCTCCATATTTAGCCTAAGAAGCTCCGAAGAGGGATCAAGTCGATTTAGTCCACCTCTCTTTTCCTCCAAACTGAGGATAGCATTAAAGTCTCCACACATTATCCATGGCAAGTATGGACAGCAACTTTGAACATAACATAAATGTTCCCAAAGCTTCAAGGATCCCTGACTATCTCCAAGAGCATATATATTTGTGACCAAAATCAGCTCCCCTGTTTCTAGTGAAGATGCAGTCATGGAGAGTGCCGAAGTGGTCACCATCCAAAGGATCGATGTGAGCTTTGCCGAGTCCCAGCAAATTGCTACCCCTCCTGCACTTCCAAGCACCCCCACACATTGACATTGACCAATATCCCAAAAAAATTTAAAACTACCAATCATCACATCAACAGAAAGCTTGGTCTCCTGAATGCATAAGATATCTGGAGATTAATCTGCAATTAATTTTTGCATAGTTTTTTGTCTGGGAGTACTATGCAGCCCCCTAACATTCCATGACAGCACTATCATTGAGAGGATTGGGTGAAGTGTTCAACCAAGGTTTTAACCTCTCCTAACTCAACCAGTAAGTCCCTTGTATGCTTTATTCTCTCCTGATCCTTCTTGCATCCTGGTCTGGAGGGTGTGGAGAAGGAGACCTTTTTGAAAGGTCTTTACATCAGACCCAAGGCTTCCACCACTCCCTTATCTTTCCTAGGGGTCTCCTTCTCTTTCACCAAAACAGCCCAGCTACCATCCTTATTTTGCAGTTATGGGATGTCTGCCTCATTCGCAGCCCCCAACGCATTCTCACTTCCTTGGTCCATATCCTACACTTCACTGATGGGGTTTTTATTTTCTTCCCTCCCTGAGAGTCCTCCCTCCTCCTCAGGGATGAAACCATCTTCAATCACCATACCTTCTAGTGCTTCAAACTTGTTAAAACTCATTTCCAGGCCTCTGTCCTGATTCCTCCCCTTCTACCCACAGCCTCTCCCTCTCCAGCGCACTTGAGCAAAGCCATCCTTGTCTAGACCTAGTGTTCCCATAAGAACAGCAGACCCCTCTACCCCTTTTGGAGCACCTTTTACATTCGCTGGATTTACAGGCAGGGATGCTGAGGTACCTCTCTAGTTTAGCTGCTCTGATTCTTTTCTTCCCTGAGAATCCATCCCTCTGAATCTCCCCCCTTGAGGGCATTGTCTATGTAGGTGGCCATATATATGGCATATTCTATAGCAGAAGGGGATAGCTTTGTAGTCCACCTGCTGAATCCATGATGACTCTCCTAAGCAAATTTCAATTGATTCAGTCAATGGATTGTTTAAATTGATTTCCACACATATTCTAGCAAAGGAGATGAACTTTTTATCCAAAGACTGATGTGATACAGCAATTGGCATTCCCAGAAGGCCTGCAATTTGATGCAGAATGTCTTCTCTCCAAAACTCCAGTGGCAGTCGTGGGAGATGAACCCATACAGGGACACTAGCAGGCAAATCCTCCGCAGAATTGAACCCAGGATGCTAGGGTTTAATGAACAGTCCTATACGGTCATAGAAATAGGGTCCCCCTTCAAAAATATGGTTTCTATCAGAAATGGAGGAGAAATTTACCAGGAAGTAGCTATTCATAGCAAGCATTATGTCAATGTCACCTTCAACTTAACAGGTGCACCTCATCCAAGCTTCCAAGGCTGGCTGTGAAATCCTGAGGCCCAAAAATTTACATATCAGAGCATGTCCTGTCAGATATTCCACATCCTCTCTGACAGCTGCTTGAGGGACCACCAGGACTGGCCTGTCTTGGCTACATGGGAAACAACCATTGACTTTAGACAGTTTTGGACGCTCTCCAACATAGAAAGGGTCTCCTACTTGGGATGATTCCCCTTGCCCCACGCTCGCTTCCCCTATGTCCACGCCCTGGTCAGGCTGCCCTTTCCTTTTGTTCGCTAGCATTGCACCTCCGAGATTGAGAGGTAACTTTGGATCCTTTTTCTGGTGGCCTAGTTATATGAATGCATAGAGTCATAATAGAATGTTTGAGTATTATTGATCATGTATATGAATAATTTGATCACTCAAGATAGATTCAAGGTGGGCCTACAAGGGTAGGACCTATAGACCTAGCATGCAACTAGAATAGTTCTAGACCCTTCTTGACCTAATGAGGTACCATGAGATGTCGTCAAGGCCTATGAAGGATGAAAATTAGTGTTATATCATTTTAACAAGGTTTATAGTGCATTAAAATAGGCTTGAAGGTTATTTTCAATACCTAATGTGACTTTCAGGTCAAAGCCTAGAGAACAAAGAGAGAGATGGTGGCCAAATGAGGTATGAGTTTCATATTTCAAAATAATCATGGTAAAATGAGAATTGATAGGGGTATTTCACATTTTTTCAAATATTTTGACCAATTTTTAGGTCAAATTTTGAATTTTAAGGAAATAAAAAGGGTTTTAAGGTCTCTTGTGTGGATAAAATGAAGGATTTTCAACCTAAGAAGAACTTTCAAGTACTCATTAGCATGTGTAACCTCTACATGGGAATATAAACTATTCATGGTAAATGTGGAAGGTTCCTATCTCAAATTTCCAATCATTGTTTTCTAAAATAAGGGGATAATATTTATGAACAGTTATTAACACCAAAAATAGTGTTAACCCTCTCTAAAACCCTAACATTGACCCAATGAGAAAGATATTAATCAAAATAGCCTTGAATGGTTTGTAATGGCTATTTAGATGATTGGATTTTATATTAAACTCTCTCAAGAACCTCCTAGTGTGATTGATTTATCTAGGGAGAGAGTGGACCCTATAGTAAAAGCCTTATTTCTTGGAGATTTGTTATAGCAGTCAAATTTGACCATGTCAAAATTGATAAATGGATGAATGTTGAAGCTTGAGACTTGTATTTTATGTACATGTTTTTTTCTAATCATGTTAAATAACTCAGGTGTTCTAAATTGGTCATGTAAGTTGACCTATTACTAAAAGGCCTAATGGTGCAGACAGTGAGAAAACCAAGCAAAAGTGAGAAGTTGATTAGGTAAGTGTTATCATGGACTAGGGATAAATCTAAGTACATGAAGAAGTTTTTAAATACCTATAATACATGTTCATATTGGATATATGTTTTGTAGGTTAGTGGATATGATGAAATTATTACTCATAAGTTGACCTGTCTTGTGCAGATAAGATAATGAAGGTGTAAGGTTGCAAGATTAGTCTGCAATACCAATATTTTCACTTGAATATGGTATATTTATTTCTTAGAGTTAAATAATTATCTCATAGTATCATCCACATACATCAATAGTCCCTTAAAATGTATACATAGGTCTTGAAAGTCATTATCACCATAACTGTGTCTGAAGGTAAATTGATAGATCTGAGTAAGCAAGTTATAGTGATGAGTTGGAGGCTCTTTGTCCTGATCTAAAGCATATAATATATATTATGTTATTTTTTGGAACATATATGTTATATCCATACTTTTAATAAGGTTTGAGAGTTACTAAAATTAATTAAAATAGTGAAGCCAAAATGGGTTGACCGGTTTAGGCTTGACTATGTGTACTGAAGACAAAATATTGGTAGGCAAGACCAACATTTAGCATTAAAACTTGTAATATTTGTACTTAAGAGTGATGTGTGTGTGTACATATATATGTGTGTGTGTGTACACACATGCACACACACACACACACACACACACACACACACACACACACACACACACACACACACACACACACACACACGTATGCACACATGCACGCACGCACACACACACGCACATGCACACATACACACACAATGCACACGCACATACACACATATCACTCTTAAGTACAAATATTACAAGTTCTAATGCTAAATGTACGTATATGTGTGGGTGTGTGTGTGTGTGTGTGTGTGTGTGTGTGTGTGTGTGTGTGTGTGTGTGTGTGTGTGTGTGTGTGTGTGTGTGTGTGTGTGTGTGTGTGTCTGTCTGTGTCTGTGTGTGTCTTTGTGTGTGTTTTTGTGTGTAAAATAACATATTGAAGGTGTCATAGGTAATCATAAGTATTATTTTAGGTCTTGAATTTCAAGTCTTCATGACTGTGTTTTGAGACCTGTTGGCAGTTCTAAGTGGGATACTTATAGAGAAGGGTTTGAGTCTTTTTGCCTTGAGTTATGAAGTATAATGCACATGGTGATGACCCTAAGGTCATGTATATTATTTATATGTATTTTTTCCATGTTTTTTTGGAAAAATTTTGTTTATACTTCAATTATTTAAGACATACTTTTTGGGTATGCACAAGCCTAATATGAATAGTACTAATGATGTGCTCTAAGTAGTGGTTTGAGCTAAAAAATGCTATGGATAATAGATGAGTTTATCAAGGGTATATTGGTATGGAATATGATATTTTTATTTCATTCAAATTTTTTTAATTTACTCCAAGAATATCAAAGGGTAACATATGCTAAGTAGGCCTAATGGAATTAGGTCTCCATGAGACTAAAGGAAAGATAAGGCCTATTTGAGAAAAATAAGACCTGAAGGGGTTCAAAGAACATTTTATCCATGTCTATGAGATGTCATAATATTTATTTCATGTCATAAATAAGATGTTAAATGTGTTTGGACAACTAAGAAGGATTTAAACAAGAAACTTGTATAAATAATAGGCATTTTTAGGCCTATTTGTGTGAATATAGAGTAAGCAAAAAGAAGATATATTTAAGAGATGAAGGAGGTATTTTAGACCATTATAATAGGATATAGGATTTTTATGAACATTTAACATCGGTTATGTATATGAGAATCAAGGTCATTTAACCTAAATAAGTCAATAAGATGGCTAGTTGAGCGAAGAAAGCTAGAAACTAGTTTTGAGAGGGATAAAAGTGTGTAAAGATCAAAGGAAGGATATCATCATATATTATATGATAAAAAAGGTATTATAAAGTTTATCAAGTGTTTTAGTTGGTTGAGTTAGTGTTGAGTCGTCTAGGGGGTTGGTGTTTCCTTGCAAGTGGGTGTCATATGTGAAGTTGGTACTTCACTAAACTTGTGTTTGTATTATAGGATTATAGTCCATTAAATCATCATTCAATTTTATTCCCTTTTATGGTTTCACACATATATGTTGTGTTCATGTGTTTCATGTTCTTTTGGATTGGCGTTTATGCTTTCTAAGATGTACATGCTTATATAAATGATCTATGATTGCTTAAGTAAGATTGTATAAGAAATTTTTTGAAGAATGATTCACCCCCACCTCTCAGTCATTTTTATTCCAACATAGTTTCTTCACTCTCTCTCATTTTTCCTCTCCTACCTATTTTAAAATGTATTATCTTTTTGCAGGTCATATGGTGAGTTTGGATGGTCTTTCATAGTTTAGAAGTGGATTTCAATCATTAGTGTCTTCCTTAAAACTCTTTATTATCCCTTTTATTAAACCCATTTTATATGAATTCCATGTTTAAATACTAATGCTTGTAGTTCCTTTTTGATTAGTGTGATCAAATTTAGGCCTAATTATTGTTCTTAGTTTAGTATAGTCAAGTGGAGGGTGTTAATTTGGTGCATCACCTCCCTAGTTTAGTTTACTTTTAGTTCTCTCTCCCTTTTCCTAAAAAGTAATAGGTATAATAATTTTTTAAAGGTGATATAATCAAGGAATCTATCCCTCTATATATTCACCTCACTGATTAGGCTACCCACAGCTTCAAATTATCTTTATGCTATCACTTAAGTGAGGAGGCTTGAACAAACTCCTCAAGGGTACAAATTTTGATGATAATAGTTTTGGTATGCCCAATGGATCAAGAGAATTTATCCATTAAAGATTTATTTGTATTATTCTTTAATTTACCAACCTTTGGATGCATGAACACAAGAACCAATGGTGACTTCTAGTTCATTTAGCTAGTTTTGATAACCTAGGTATTATTTTAAGTGATCTTCAATTCCACCTTTCTCATGAATTTTTATAGCTTATTTTGGGGTGGATTTATATTTTAATCAAGTTGGTGAGACATATCAAGCCTATGTTAATCCTTACCATTAGTTTTTTAATCTTTACTAGCAATTTTTTTACTCTTATTAGCAGCATAATGAGTTATATCAGCTCCATGTTGTGATATATCAGCCTTGTTATCAACAATATCATCCTTATTATTTGCCTCAAAATCATTAAAAAAAAATTTATTGACTCTCTATGCTAGCTACCACCCCAATTCAACCTCCTTATCATCCTATTTATTATTCTAATCAGCCTTGTCAAGACCATGTTATTCCTAGTCAACATAGTCTCATTTACAATTAGTTTATCTCAAGATTCAAGCAAAATATTTTAAGGTATGAAAGGAATATGATAAAGCTTAATATACAAAGGGATTATCATATAATTTTTCCTATTCATCCCATTCAAAATGTGAGAAACTTATTGCAGTTGATTAAAAGAGAGTGGGCACCTATTGAGATAGAATCAACAAAGACTCACAAGTGACATGTTAGACATTGGTGTCCTAATTTAATGCATAAAAGACAAGTTAGTAGCTCATGAGGGGAAATAATTTTAGTACTATCAACCTCATGTTCCTTCTCCTACTCTACCTTATCCCTCTTTTGCTCAACCCATTCTTCCTCGAAGGACTGAATCAAGTGAGCTTCAACACCTCCCAAGTCCTTCACACATTCCTCAAGCCCTCCCATCATGGAGGTAAATCCAAGAGAATATCCAAAAGAGGAAATAATTTATTGTTGAAAGGTTTAAGATCAATATAAATTAGAATTAAAATGTTTGATTTTTAATTGGAGGGAAAATAATGAGGCTATCTTGGCATAAAAATCCCTTCCCCTTCCTCAAAAATCCCTTAAAAGATCATTTAATATTACAATTTAGATTCAAGTGGTGAATTCATGGGATAAAAAGAATGGAACAATTTTATATTGGGAAATTGAGACCAAATAAGAAATTTAACTTATTCAATCTCCATCGATCCCTCCTCAAAAACCTAAAACCTTCCCATCATGGAGGTCAATTCAAGAAGGAATACAAAGCAGGAAGAAGTCCTTATTGATAAAGTTGAATAACTTAAAACTTTCCCATCATGAAATTCAATTCAAGAGAACATAAAAATGAATAAGGAGGTCCTTAATGAGAACATGGAAGACCAAATCATATCTAGGTTTAAGGGATTGGTTACTGAATGGAAGGAGGAGAATGATAAGCTCATTGATCATGAGATCCCAAAGCTTGTTTGTGATGTTGATCATCCCATCATTGAGCAAGAGCATGTTATATTATAGGCCAATGATAAAGGCCAATTTGTAACTATAGATGAGCCTCAAGAAGGTGATGGATAAGACATTTCAAGTGAACATGATAAAAAACTCATCATTGGCACTCCTGGTGAAAAAAAGAACAAATCAATATTTAGAGATGAAGAGAAAGTAAGACTTGATGAGTTGGCAATGTTGAAATAATAGGTAGGTCTTAAAAGTGCCATTAATGTCCAAGTGGATTAGTCACATTGTCATGGATTTGATGTTGATGAGTAGGTTTTGTATGACCATACAATAATGGGTGAGATGGCAACAAAGCATGAGGAAGTTGGAGTTCTTAGAGAACTAATAGCTCATGAGGAGAAGTGTAATCATTTAGAGTTTTCAGCTCAATACAATCAATATGAATATGAATTTTAGGTTGTAATCTCTCAGATAAACCATAAGTTGATATCCCCTAAGAAAAGGAAAATTTTTGCTTTAAACTTCCTTGTTTCCTTCAAGCTAATGAGCATCTCCCTTACTATAAAGAGGAGTTTGATGAAACACAAGAGGACCTAATTGATTTACAAGATAGTGAAAGGAAGTTTGAAGACTTGTTTTGAGGTAATCGAATCATGTTTCACTCTTTTTCAAGGAGATTATAAGCTATGAAATATGGTGGAAGGCAGCTTTGGAAAGTAAGTCAACATGTAAAACAAAGTTACTTATCTAATTCTAACATTCCAAGAGGTAATTCCACTTAATGATGACTTGTTTAGTGTCTTCAAGATGGGATATTAACATATCAATCAGTTTGTAGACTTTTGTTCACTCTTGGAAAATGAAAAAGACCTCCACTGGTCTTAAACTCTCAAAAAGCAAGATGAATTACCTCTTGAATCCAGTCCTACAATTATGCCACAAGGTCCATCTTAGTTTATTTAGTTTGATTAGTTAGATTGTGAAGAGATATAGGTTGGTTACGAAGATAATATTGGTGAGTTACATACTAAAAAAGAGCATGCCCTATCATCTATCTAGCCTATTTCGAGGCTAATAAGAAGAAGCCATTACCTATTATGTTCATTTTAGAACATGAAGAAGAGCCTAAACATGTTCAAGATCAGCTCAAATATGTACTTCAAATCACTCATGATTTAATTAGGGTAGAATAGGTGTATAAAGTTTATTTTGAAGAAGAAGAGGATGTCAAGATCAGCATCCAATTACCCCTATCCCATTTTCTCATGGCTACCATTAGGTTTGATAGTCACTTGAGTTTGGTGAATAAAGGTAGCTACTTTGCAATACCAGATAATGGTTTGATTTATGGATGTCTCTAGTTGTTGGAGAATGTTATATAGGTTAGATTATTTTATTATTATCTTGTCTTTCCTCTAAGTGATTTGTATCAAAAGTGTGTTCATGTTTTATTTTATGTGTTCTCTTTATTTCTTGTTGTTGTGTATTTTGGAGGTAAGTTAGTTGTTTTATTTGTTTCAAGAGGTTTGTAGTCAAGTATCAAGGTCAAGTCATGTTTTTTATTGAGATGAGATAACTCCACAAGACATTGGATGGACTAAGAAACCAATCTAAGGTGCATAGAAGGCATTTAATCCCAAGAGGTCACCAAATATGTTAGACAAAATTTGGTTACCATGAATGAGGATCATTCAAAAATTTGATGTACTTGATCTTAACTTTGTTGATATCCATTATTAAGGTCTTATGTTTTTCATTAATGATCTAAGACTATGGGTAGTGTGTCTTCCTTGGTAGCTTCCAAGGTTATTTAAGAAGGTCTAGTTGGTAGTTGAGTCAAGTCATGTTGTCTTATCATCAAATGGTCATTCTTTATGGTCTTCATTATGTTTTTAGAATTGTTTAAGGTAAGTTTGACAAAGTTAAGGTTAAGTGTGAAATCAAGTAAATTTGGAATCATGATCAAGGAGACAAGGTGGTGACCCTTTCAGGACAACCATGACCTAAAGCTAACTGATTTGGTCAAAGAAACAAAACTAATAATTTGATCACATTTTTTTTAAGGTAATTTGGAGAGTTTAAGGCATTTTTAACAAGATTAAGGTATTTTATTACTTTAGGCTTATTATACATTCCAATGTTGAAATGATTATTATTATTATTAAGGAGTAAGTATGATTTTTTTCCTTATATAGAGGTATATATTAAGTCATCTAACACCTTGGTAATTACATTATGTTTTATATGTCTATACATATCCTCCAAGTGTGTTAAATAACTGATTTCCATTGTTGGAGTCTCTTTATAGCTACCATTTATCATTTTTTAACATAAAAATGAGAATTTATTGAGAGAGATACATGAAAATAAGGGTGTGAAACATTTTGGCACTCTCTTCCATGCTCTTATAGGTCATGGGAAGATGAAGAGTCACCTGGGTCACCATCTCTAGCAGTTCTAAAGGGTAGAACTATGAGATTATTGAATAAATCATGATTTTAAAGGTCCTTTATAGAGATTTTATATTGGTGGGAAATTTATAAACTTTTACATGGGTAATCATGGTTTTATTAGACATAAATTTGTATAAAACATGGATTTACAAAGTCAAACAATACAAAAACCTACTCCATTTATCCATCAATCTTTTTGGTGGCTCAAAATAGTCAACCAGTTTATGGATGGTACTCTTAGGAGAGATAAATTTGGAAATATATATATTTTCCATAGGATTTTAATGCAATTCCCTTCCAATTTATGGCATTTTTTTGGTTAGGTTCCTTAACTTTATGAACAATATATAAGAAGTTGAGTAGAAAAAGGACTTAAACCCCCATCAAGGTCAGTTTTATCCAAATTTAGAGTTATAAAGTTCAATTAATTCATGAAAATGTTTTTTTATGTATTTTTGACACTCATGTACCATTTACATATAATATTTTCCCAATGCTTGTCATGTTCATTCTTGGAGTGGTATTAAATAACCTTAATTTGCTAGTTTGAGTATGATAATCTTATTTGCAAAGAACTATGATATGTATTATTATATAAAATGAATAAATTAGGTGGTTTTAATATTGTTTAAACATAATTAATATTAATTATACCATATTAAAACATCATAGAATAAAAATGCTTCAAGGAAAATGGATAGCTTTGCATGCATAAGTTAGACTGTTGGAACCACCTGCCATGGTAGAGATAATCCTTGCAAAAAATGAATGTGTTTTCATTGTTCATAATATTAAATGGAATAAAAACCTTAAAATATCCTTTAATTTAATTCCCAATAAGTATCAATGTGGAAAACTTAGAGTTCAAAATCTAAAAGTCTCTTTTCAAGCCAAGTCCAAATGAAGATTATGAACCTATAGGTCTACAGACTTGTAGGTCACCATTGGCATCAAATATTTGTTTATGGTGAGTAATATGAAATTTTTTAAATCATAATAAATTTAATATTACATTATAAAATATCCAAAATATTTTAAACCTAAAGGCTTAGACCCTTAACTCAGTTTGTCTCTCAATGGATTATGTGCCTTCAAAGGGGATGTGTAAACTAGGAAAGACTGTGAAAATTCTAAAGATTATATTAAATGTGATTTGATCCCATGGAATGATTTAAAAGATATTAAAATATGTTTAAATTTTCTCATGATTTTTTATTTTTCCAATTGGGCTCAAAACAAAGTGTTTGAGAGAAGAGGAGATTTTACGCCTGAAGGTATGTCTACAATCTGATCAGTAGGTAATATAACAAAATACATGTTGACAATGGCTATTTAGGAATTAAAAAAAGGTATTTAGGTAAAAAAATAAATTTTATATAATTTTTCATCAATAAAAAACACTTTTTAAGTCTAAAATAGTTCAAAAACTTAGATTGGTGACCTACAACCAAGGAACCCTACTAACCACCTACAAGCTGGCTATAGGCAGTTAAGAGGGAAATGACATATGGTGATGTATAAAATAGGGTAAAAAATTATGTATATTATTCATAATTAACATTAAAAAACTCTCTAACACATTCCAAATACTATCAAAGTGCCAAAGTTCCAATAAAGAAAAGGTTTACCTCAAACTTGCAATTAAGAGCCTAAAACACCACCTACAGCCCTGTTTGGGAAGATTAAAGAAAATATGAGTATTTGTTTGAAAAATTGAGGTATATGAGGGTGAAATATAATATATTAAATTTAATTATAAATTATAACATGATATTAATAAGGTTTTCAATGTGATTGAGGGAAGAAAATAGTCAAGAAGCCTGTTTAGGCCTATAAGGCCTAAATGATCACACACAGGTATGTATGCAAAAAAGTGAATAATATTTATTGGTTATATGATTATTTTTAATAATTAAGACTTAAATTAAATTTTTAATACTTTTATAAATGATATTTATAGGTTTTAACTCTTTGAAATAGGAATAAGAGGGCAAATAGTGATTGTTAGGATCACTAACAATAAAATATTTTTAAACACTAACCATGAGCCTATGGAGGTGGCAGTGGGTTTGAAGGTTATTTTAGAGTAAATAAAAATTTAAACACATAATATATGGTTTAATATACATAAATGATATATTTTTATCCAAAAATAATCACTTTTACACCTTATCATGTAAATCACCTTCTCGAGCTCTCAAACAGGCCTATTCTACCTAAGAACCTAGTTTCTTCACATGAGAATTTGCTTGAGAAGGTGAATGGGATATTGAGATAATTGGGAAGTTTTAAGGGGTTATTTTCATTAAATTAATGGTGTTGGTTATACATTAAGTCCCATAGTTTTATGAACCATAATTAAGACTCCAAGTGCCTTAAACCCTGCAAGAGACTCGATGGAGAATATTGACCTTCCAAGTGCCTCAAATGGATTGATATAGCCTAAAAACTATTTGAAAAACTTCTAAAAACACATATACACCTGAACGAGTCACTATTTTTTCATGTGTGAGGTACTATTGTACAAAATTAACACTAAAGATGACTGTTACAAGCCTAAAAATATTTTTTTAGTGTTTCTCATGAAGTTGACTAAGTAAAGACCAAATGGAATCCCTTATAACCACATATGGAATGGATAATATAGTGGAGTATGATTATAAATCCTCATTAATAAGGTCCACATTGATTACAACATTTTTTAGAGAGTTCAAGATAGCTAGTGTTGAGTAAACATGCTATCAGGAGTTCTCATCATACCTAATGCACATGTACCTCAATCTTGAAGATGGTTTTGAGGTTGAATAGGTGTGTAATGACCACTCACATGGTATTTGAGAAGTATTTAGGTGGTTATAGGAGTCCTCATGTAAGAACTAGGCCTATAATAGAAGGGAAAACTTGTTATTATGATATTCTCTTGAATCGAACATGCTTCTCAATCAAATTATAGGTTCTTATTAGTTTGAAGACACTAGATTCTAGATCCTCAACCTCACCAAGTTGAGAGAGACATTTAATTTTCTTATGATGGTATTGGATGACTCCAATAATCATGACCAAGGGTGACACATGGCAATAAAAAGTCTTGTAACTCCTTCTTGACCAAGAATAGACAGTTTCAAATGAGGTCCATGAGTCATCCAAGGACTTGAAGAGTCATTTCTATGCCATTATATATAAGATCATGATCACATCAAGTTGACACTTGTGAGGAAGATGTTATTAGACTACTCTTTGATAGTTTTCCTACTTGTAACTTGTCCTTTATGAGATGACACTTATCATGTGCATCTCCTATGCCTCTCTTCTCTCTCTCCTTCATTTATCCTATATATGTTTCCTTGAATGGCTTGTTACAGATCCTTTGGATGAGTATGGAAAATACATACTCAACTAAACACTTGTACTATGCCTTTTAATTTTGAATAAATTTATTTCTTACCTTCTCAAATGCTTGAAATCAATGTACTTGTGTGATTTTTTATTGGATGCTACTATTATTACCTTCACTCTCTCTCTCATTTGTCCTCTCCTACCTCTTTGAAAATGGATTGTATTCTTGTAGGTCACATGGTAAGTTTAGTTAGCCTTATATAGTTTAGAAGTGGATTTCAATCATTAGTGTCTTCCTTAGACCTCTTGATTAGCCCTTCTATTCAACACATTATCTATGACTTCCATGTTGAAATATTCATGCTTGAAAGTCCTTGTTGAGTAGTGTGATTAGATTTAGGCCTATTCATTGTTATTATTTTAGTATAGTCAAGTTGAAGGTGTTGATTTGGTACATCACCTACCTACTTTAGTTTACTTTTAGTTCTCTATCTTTTTTCCTAGAAATCAATAGGTTTAATAGTAATTTTAGGGTGATAACATCAAGGTATCTAGCCCTATCTAGAGATTCACCTCACTTATTAATCCACCCATAGCCTTGAGGCATCTCCATGTTATTAATTAAGTGAGGAGACTTGAATAACCTCCTCAAGGGTGCAACTTTTGATGATAACAATAATATTTTTATTCCATTATTAAGATTGATCACATTTCATTATTGAAATGTGATAAAAATGATGTACCATATCTCCCTAGAGAATATTGGGAATTTATCAATCTATACCAAATAAAATTTCACAAAAAATCACCCTAGTTATGGTATCCAAAAACTAAATAAATGGGTTGAGGATAATCTATATGACCCTTTACATCAGTTATTTTTTGTGAATTACAAAATGATCTACAAGTATGGCTTGTGGTGTATAAGATGGATAAAATAATAAATTTGGGATGAAATTATTCTTTGAATTAAAAATGTGTGGAACAACTAAATAAATTGGACATCATCTACACCAAAACCATTGATGTTTTCTGGTAGGGTATGTGGAATAATAGCATGTTTTAATTTACCTTATGCATGTATTTTTGTCTTGAAAAAAATGATTACAAGTTATTTCACGAGCCAAGAGGCTTGTATATAAGGTAAATTCCATTTGAGATCAAAAATATGATGGTAGATAGTGGATTGAAGACTTACCAATGGCAAGCTAAGTTCCTCCACATGCAGTTGGCATGAAAGGTAGAATGTGAAGAAGGTATGGTGAATGAAACTTAGTAATGGGAGACCTTAACATTGAATATCCAAGTGTAAGTGATCCTTAAAGTTGTAAACATGCTAAAAATTGGTAAGAGAAAATATCTAAGAAGGACATTGGATAGAGGGAAATCTCAACTCAAGATATGATATGAGGACCCATAAAGGATGAAAATGGCATGAGGACAAATCTTGTGTAAAGAATTTTTACTCCAATTTCAAAACATCCCATGCTAAGGAGAAATAATGGGTCATGGCAGAATAAACTAAGGCACCAAATTAAGGATTTTAATAGGAGAACATAACCATGGAGATATTAGATTCATCTCTACCTAAAATACCTTCTTGAGTTCCACACCCAATATTATTAGACACTCACAAAATATTAGTCATAGATATAACATTGGAAATTGAAGGTTTAAAATCATGAAGAGAGATAAATAAATGTGTTGATAAGCATTATCCTTCACCAATTGATCATATAAGTAATTACATAGATTTTTTGCCTTTAAAAATTTAACATTACAAGTCAGATTGCCACTATTAAGAGGGTATTTGACCCCTCAGATAAGTGGTTCAAAACAAAGTGAAGTTTGGACTAGAAAGCCATTGATGTCTCAAAAACCCTTCAATTAGTTTATGGATTAGTAGTTTCACCTATCACATGAGGTGGTATAATTTCTACTAACACAAGGGAATAATACAATCAGTTAGATTTTAAGGACACCTTTGACTAGTGCCCCATTATAACAAGTGCCACATATTCCCATTGCACCCAAAACTAGCCCAAAAGTCATCTACAAGATGTATTTATGTATAAAAAAGTATATGGGGTGGATAATACTACATAACATCCAAAAATGTGAAATTATATGGTACACTGAGGGAATTACATTTATAAATTGTAAGGTGAGTTAATTTAGTATGACATTGCAAGATCATGTCCACATTACTACATGAATCACAACTTAGGTTAGAACATCTTAGACTAAACCTTACTAAAATTATACTTCTCATAAGATTTTTACATCCCTAAGTTTGATAAGCAAAGCATCATTTAATTTAAAGAGGTGAAAAAGGAAGTGATTGAGAACATGTTTGCCTATGAACCCTAGTTTAAGACTCTAGTAACTAAGCTCTCTTATGCATTCTGCCAATTATAACATGCATAATGGTTGATCGATGGATTGATTTCTCCCTACTTGCACACTTTATCAATGAGGACTCTAATTGATCTATGGAATCCATAAAAGCCATGTTGAGAGTTGATATTGTGAGAGGCATATTTTTGGATTTAGCTCGACCATGGAAGCATAAATTATGTTGATGAACTCAAATTTTCAAAATATGATAACCAATAGCTCACATGACACACAGTGGAATTTAGTGCTTAGATTGTGAATTAGAGGGCCCAATAAGAAAAATTTCCCAAGACATAATGTATGCACCTTGATAGCATATTACAAGTGTGTGAATAAGGTAATGATGTATTAAATTGACCACTACTTCTATACACAACTCAAGAAATATTTTCTCTCTATTATAATATATGTGATGTCACTACTCACAATTCTAAGGATTTTAGGGTAGTTAATGAATTAAGAGATTAAATCATGAGGTAGGAGATAATGGACCATCTAATTAGGTGTATGATTTATATGTAAAAAAATGCACATAAGGAGGCTATATAGGTGGAGGATGAACTAGTAGAAGGTTCTGAGTGTGTGATTTTTACAAGTATATGGCACCTAATTATTATCAATGTGAATGCCTTATGCACCCTAATTGCATATATTATAGAGGCAACCAAAAATTATATGAGTGTCTTAGCCTCTATGAAAATCTCACAAATAAAGGGAAGTCTTAAGAAGGCATGGTAATCATCCATTTTAGACCTAACCTTAATCAATGGGTCTTTAAGGCCTAGGTTAAAGACAATTCAAAACCCAAAGTGTAGTTGAAAACTAAGAGTTGCATAAACACATAGTTGGTACTCATTACCATTAAGAAGGTTAGGCCAAGATATAATCTAAGGAGTTTTAAAGAAAACATGGTGCAACATGACCCCAAATAAATACCACACCTAGATGGGGCATGTTAGAAATCAATACTCTAGGAAGTTATGGAGATAAAAAAAATCTCCAAGGTGAACTAAAACTTTTCCATGACTTAGAATAAAAGGAGATAAAATAATGTCATTCATAGACACCCACTAACACATAGAGAGATGATATCGTATAAATTTTATCCATTATGTGCCTTGATGGGATGGTTTTGATGCTCAATAACCTACCAATTAATTTCAATGGAAAGTATCCCATTGATGTAGTGGGACCTAGCATGGAAATAGGATGTGACCTAAGAATCACCATAAATTCATGATATGATAGAGAGTTACTGCTGGCTATAGATATTAATGGGTGGCTAGTTTGGAACATTCTAGTAGACATTGATGCATAGGTAAACATTATAATAGGGGATGCTTGGCACAAAATGGGTAGTCCTCCTATGCAATCCCCCCCATGTGTTTTTCATTGTAAATAAATCCAAGGCCCAACCCATGGGTATTCTTCATAATGCTAGCTTTGAGATATTGGGCTCAAAGTCTTGGGTATAATTTGAGGTAATTGAGCTCACAAAAGATAATAACTACTTAACACTACTTTGTATTCCATGGTACTATGATAATAACATATATATGTCATTTAATAAATGCTTTATGATTTTTGAGAATGGGAAAGAACATGTGGTAATCCCACTATCAATGACCAAGGCCCCCCTATGTGGAAAGTGTAAATCATAAGGATGAGATCTATAATATGTATAAAATCAACATGCAAGTATTATAAATCTTGGATCCAATCGTAAAATTAATCCTAGATTGGATGAGACATATTAGGTCTCTGACACTTTGAACATAGCCTATAAATTATGGGTACATAAGTCTTACAATATGGTTGTAAATAAGTATAACATCATTCAATCAAGACACCAATATCAACATGCTTGGTGATACCTTTGTGTCAGCATAAAAATTCCCATAATATCCAAAATATCTTTGTACCATGTGCTAAAATATATGTCAAGTGGGTAATCATCATAATTAGGGTTAGGCTTTCTAAGCTAGCCCAATTTAATAATTCAACTAATATTGATGTGTATATGAAAGACTTAGAGGCTTGTCTCCTTAACTAGTTAGACTACATAAACACATTGATTTACAATTTGAAAAGCACTACTACATATTATTTGGATACCCACAAGCCCAACCTACTAATAAAACCAAAATCAAGGATGGCATGCATTCTTAGTTTGAGCATAGTAATCACCACCAAATTTTCTAATCTATAATAGTAACTAGTAACCTTAGGGACATATTTGGGTCTATGAAGAAACTTGGTTGATAATTCATCCTTGTATACCAATAAATATTTGTTTTTATGCCTTATATTAGTCATTAAGAACTTGGACCCACCCTTAGTTTGTTGTGAATTAAATGTGTATAGAATCAACAGACTGAAGTGTGTTTAAGGAAAGTTCTATTCACACACTTTCCTTCTCTTCCTCTAAAAAATAGTTGGTAGAACCTTTAAAATTAATGTATTGTGCCATATTTTATGATGATGTCATCATGGAAGAATGAGTCATAAAACTATATGGGGAGAAAGGGTTGGATTTGTTGAATTTATTTTAAGAATGAAATGTAAATAATAATTCTTTTGAATAGGATGAGACCATATGGATGGCACACAACTATTAGAACACAATGAAAAGATAGAATTTGGTTTGTAAAGTGGATTAAGAGCCTAAAAAATGAGATCCCAATCACTTTTTCATAAAAAAATTGTAATGATATTCAAATTTGGTTGATGAAAAGAAGGATTGACACCAATGTTACTTTAGACCATTAAATATGACCAAGGTTAACATAGGATAGAGGAGGAACCAAAGATTATTACCATTAGAAGTTATGTGTTAGACTAAAATATCACATGCATTATGGAGTTATCTATAAATTAAAGTATTTCAACCCTCTTTTATAAAAACTAATATGAAATTAGTCAAAGGCACTAGGATAGTGAAGAAGAAGCCATATTGACTGAATCTCAACCTTTGTTCTATGGTAAATATTGATGTTGATAACATGCTAGCTTCAAGAGTAATATACTTATTGGAAGATTTAAAATGGGTGATATCTATGTTTATTAACATCAATAAGGATGGGTGCATCATGATTTATGTTTAATATCACCTATTTAATGGATCATGCATATCATACCCATTTCATACTCCTTTCAATAAGGAGATTCTCTAACTGGTGGAAGACTTTGAGGTTTATACATTAACTGATTGATTTTATGGCTATCATTGAGTTTATATTAAGTATGAATACAAACTAAATACAACATTTACAACAAAGTGAGGTCCATTCACCTAAATTTTATGCCCTTTAGTTTGAAGAATGCCATTGTTATTTTCTCATAGATAGTCATTATTACCTTCAAATACTTGTCCACAATTTTATCCAAGTGTATCTTGATGACTATATGTTCTATATCTTGGGACCACCATAAAATATTGAGGCTCATGTTAGAGAACTTCCACTAGATGTATATTTATCTAAATTTGAATAAGTGTATTTTCATGACCCCTTTTGGCACATTTCTCTATGGCATCATCTATAAATAAGGTCTTCTCATTACTTTTACTAATGTGGAAATAATTATTAAATTGGAGGGCCCCAAAAATCAATGGGTGGTGTGTGATTTCTTAGGACATACCAAATATTTTTGGAAATTTATCTGACACTATGCCAAGATTATCATACATCTAGAGGAGTTCCTATAAAAGAATAAACCATTCATTTGGATTGAAGCACAAGAAGAGGCATTTGAGATACTAAAGTAGAGATTGGTTAGTGTGCCAATATTATAAATCCCCAATTGGAACACTCTTATTCATTTCCATGTTGATGCTTTGGGGATAATAATTGGTACTATTTTGTCCCAACTAGGTGAAAGCAAGATTGACCACCTAATATACTTTTCAAGTTAGAAGCTCATAGTAGCTAAGCAAAATTACACCACCACTAAGCACGAAGCCTAGTAATGATTTATGTGCTTCATAATTTTTTCAATTACTTGTTGGCCACCCATTTTATATTACTCACCAATCATAATTCTTTGAATTACTTGGTCAACAAAATTGTTCTCCATGGATGTATTTTTTGCTAGATAGTCCTCTTCCAAAAATTCTATTTTTTGGTGATCATAAATCCAAACATGAAGAATTTGGGCCCAAACCACCTATCTCACCTCACAACTAGAGAGGATGTGTGTAAAATTTAAGATGATATTCTTTATGCCCATTTATATAAAATAGAATTCATCCTATAGGAAATTTCTAATATTAATACCTTTCCCACTTTTAGAGTCATGCCTAAGAACCTCTCTACCAAGGAGAAGAAATAAATAACCATTCACGCCACCCCTTGTCAATTTATTATATAGAGATATATAAACTAGGCTATGATGAGATCCTACACTAGTGTACTCTATAACATGAGTGTGATGATGTGTTTTATGAGGCACATGAAGGTATAGTTGTTGCCATTTTTATAATGAATCCACTGCTTAAAAAATCCTACTATTTAATCTTTGTTTGCCAACCTTGTTCAAAGATGAAATGGATTGTGCATGAAAATGTGATTTGTTCTAGAGGATCAAGAAGCCTAATCACAAGGATGATATGCCCTTAAACCCCATTCTTTCATAGGCACCTTTTGAGAAATAGGGCATTAATTTTGTGGGTTTTATTGATCCTAATGCATGAAGGATTGGCATATGGTACATCATCATTGTAATAAGTTGCATCACCAAATGGGTGAAGGCCATTCCCACAAAAAAATTACTTTCACCATAGATGCACATTTTATGAGGCACTTGAAGGTATAGTTGTTGCCATTTTTATAATGAATCCACTGCTTAAAAAATCCTATTATTTAATCTTTGTTTGCCAACCTTGTTCAAAGATGCAATGGATTATGCATGAAAATGTGATGTGTTCTAGAGGATCAAGAATCCTAATCACAAGGATGATATGCCCTTAAACCCCATTATTTCATAGGTACCTTTGAGAAATGGGACATTAACTTTGTGGGTCTTATTGATCCTAATGCATGAAGGATTGGCATGTGGTACATCATCATTGTAATAAACTGCATCACCAGATGGGTGAAGGCCATTCCCACAAAAAAATTACTTTCACCACAGATGCACATTTTATTTTGGAAACATTATTAGTTAGTATGTATGCCCCTTTAGTTTGACCAATGACTAGGGTACCCACTTCATCAATGAAACTATGCATATTCTAATTTTGAAATTCATGATCACACATCATAAGATAATGCCCTATCAACTACATGAAAATTGAACTACCAAATATTTCAATAAGATATTGGGTAATTTCCTCACTAATTTGTATGATGTAGGATGAAAATAATAGGATGACCAAGTTTCAATGATATTATGGGCTTAGTGCACCACATACAAGTTCTTGAACAAGTCTACACTAATTCATCTAGTATTTATAACTAAATTTATACTACCCATGGAGTTCCTAGTTCCTTACCCCTATATTGCATGGTTTGGACACCCTGATGATGTTGAGTTTTTAGCTACACACATAGAATATTTAATGAAACTAGATTAATGATATGTCATCACTTAATGTATCCAAACTACAAATAAGGCCAAGAAGGATTGGCATGATAATCATATCAATGGAAAGATATTTATTAAGGATTATCATGTTCTCCTTTATGAAACTAGGTATCTAAAGAACCTTAGAAAGCTTCAAATCTGTTGGATCAAGCCTTATATTATTCACAACATTTTGGATACCAGTACATATAAATTTTGCATGTGAAGTGGTGAAATGTTTCTTGGGTATTTCAATGAGAACTAACTCAAGATTTATAATACTTAGTATGCTTGGGAGACAATTGTATTAAGGAATATGCCATTTTATTTTTATATTTATTATACTTTATAGAATAATATTGCTCTATATTTTGGCACAATATATGTGCATAACTACTATAATAAAACATGCACACTATAAACACTCCTTTTTGGCCACTTCCATGTCTAAATGGACACTGAATAAACTTCTTGTAAATAATGCAAGTTAAGCCTAAAATTTATTGGAGTGCTTTGATTCATCAGTGCACATCATATGCATCTTCTAATCCATGTTAGTGTATCCCTAATTATGGAAATATAATGTACATAATCATCATATTATTCTAGTTCATCTCCATTCAAGTTATGACCTATCAAATTGACCTTTTTGACCATGTGTGAGGGACAACTTATCAAAATTCATAAATGTAATCAACTTAATCATGATTACTTAATTAATTAAACCTAAGTAGATGCATATGTGAAAAGCCCATGCCTAATTAATGATTAAAATTCTATTTTTATAAATTCATAAATCTAAATTGATGACATAATCATGACATCACACAAATATCTTAAATGATGTCACCATCATGACATCATCTTTTGTGAGTTATCAAGCACTCACAAAATAAAAAATAAATATTTGGATTTGTGAACCATGCTTATTAATTAAAAATATTAATGGATTATCCCCTCCCAAACCCACACTTAAGTTATAGTTAGTTTGAAAGGCTACAAATACAAGGCCTCACCCATTGATAAACAAGCTTATTTTGTGTAAGGTTATTATGTTAAAATACTAAGCCAAGCCAAAGCCAAAGTCAAGACCAATATTACCAAGGTGACAAGGAAAGGTAGTGAAATAAGCTCCATTACAAAATAATATTTTATCACACAAACAATCACATCAATTCATTTCTAACATACAACTCTTGCTCTCATGGAAGGTAATGTTGTTTATTTTGTCTTCATTTGGTAGTTACTTGTATAGTTCTCTAGCTCCTTGAGTGTCTAGGCTAGAGGTGTAATTTACATTAGTGTGTGTTTTTATTGACTTTTATCATAATAAAATTATACTAATCTCCCATCTGGTATTCCTATTTATCACATATTGGCATGCTCATTGGGACACTCTTCATGGGTGCACATGCCACAAATCTTCTTATTAGTCTCTTATTTTGATTTTCCACTAAAAATGTCCCATAAAGTCATTATAAACTTTTATATATTAATTTTTTTGTATAATTTTTTTAATTATATTTTAATGTTTATTATTAAAATACTCTAAAAATTTCATTCAAAAAATCTCTATATTTTAGCATTTATCATCAAATTAGTGACTGTCACTTTTGTTTTCTAGTTTTTTGCTAAAAAATAAAAGATATAGAGAGCATAATTTTTTTTAATTAGTTTTTTTAACATAATTTTTTTTTATAGAGATACTCCTTTTACACATGAAAAACATCCCAAAATTTAGTGAATAAATTATTAATAATTTAGAATTTATGGTCAAAACATTGACTACTAGTTTTTATACTTCTTTATGTTCAGTTTTATTTTTAACTTTGATTTTGCAGGTTTTCTTTAATTTATTGAGACAATCAAACTTATAAAAAGTTTTTTTAGGATTTAAAAGAAATAATAAACCAATTTCACATTTATTTTAGTGCTTTAAAACCTTTAAAACAACTTTCAAGTTTTTACAAAGGCCAAAATTTCATTTCACATCTTGTTTAGTGTTTTTAAAAAGAACAAAAAGCTTACACTAAGTGCTCCTAAGTGCCTTTTTCATTGCCCTATTACTTGGTCCAATACAAGAATTAATTTATTTATTCTTCTATATTATCTCCCTAATTTTAAGTAACTTGGGTGATTCAAAAAATGACCTTTAAATTCCTAGTTTCATTTATTTATTTTATTGCATTTAGCTTGTGGACAAGATTTCATCACCTCCTCATAACTTTTTTAGGGAAGCATTGACACAAGATTTTATCTCTAGACATTATTTCAACCCTAATACATAATTAGGTATATAACTTAGGGCACATAATACTAGGATTGTTAGGGGAATGAGTGGCTAACCTCTTCGATCCTAATGAAAACCCAAGTCAGGTCTAGATAAACATTAGACTCCACTAATAAGTACATGTATAGAGTCACTATGTAAAAGAATATACCCTTGCATATTAATTTAATTGATATGAGCCCAATTGAAATTATTTCACCTCTTGGGTTAGCCACACTTAGGACCATCTAAAATACATGAAACTTATAAATTTTAAACAAATACCCACTTACCACCAAATTTCATGACAAATGTTGAGTGATACTCACTCTAAGTTCATGCCACATATAAATGCTTGAGAGATAAAGGGGGACATAAAAAACTCTACCTACACTTGTAATTTGTTTTTTGGATTAACACTTAATTCTTCACAAGCATTGGTATATCAATGGAAATTTTGGCTAAAGATACGCATACCCATGTCAATTATAAGGAATAGAATGATTCATTTGTGCTAATTCTACTTTTATTTGATTTACATTGTGTGTTTTTAAAACTAAAAGTGTTTGTTTATATTTTCACATCAAATTAAGTCATAAACTAGTCACATATTTATAAAACACTTTAGCTTATGAGGTGTTATTTTGTCCGTTTGATACCACATTTTTGCTTTAGACATTTTTAAAACATTTATGTGTGTGTCACTTGTTTGAAATGGGTGTCATTACATTGCCCATTTCATCCCAAATTATTGCCTTGAAGTTTTGAAATAAAAACCATTGTCAAACCTTTTGAGCTAGATAGCATCATCATGCTACTCATATTGATTCAAAAATTTACCTTGTGTCAAATCAAGTTTGAAACCATGTATGACTTTGTTATATAATTGGTATCATTATGCCATCCATTTGGGTATAGAATGTTGTATATTTGAGAATCATGGTCTTTTGAACCAATTTCAAAATTTATCTTGTAAAGTTCAGATTTAAAATTTATGTGGTTTATGCCTATGACTTTATTTATTTTGGCTTGGGTTTTTACCTCTTACCTTTCAATTTTTCAACTTAGACTAATTTCTTGCTTGCTTTAAAGACTCCTTTGCATAGATTTAGTAATTGGTCTATTTTATGTGTGCCTTGAGTTTATTTCTTTCCTTAAACTAAGGTTTAAACTATCTTTTCAAGTACAACCGTAAGCATAGTTAGTTTACATTTGAGTATTGCTTATTACTTGGGTTTGAATGCTTTACTCATCATTCTTAATTTTGATTACTTGAGATTGAATTTCCCAATTAAAATTAGATGTGTGCATAAAGTTAATGTCTTATTCCAAGATTAGGTTTGTGTTTGAATCCATATGCCTAGTTTGAGTCCAAGTGTTTTGAATTATTTTAGAGTTAGATTAATTGCCTTGAAATTTTTGCATTGACCAAGATTTTTTCAAGTATAGCTTTGTTCCTTGTTTCCAAAGACCTAGTATTTACCTCTCATTTTTTAGACCTTATATCGAGATTATATTTGCATTTTAGATCAAGATTAGATTTATTCAAAACACTTTACCAAAATCAAGATTAAAAACTTACCTTTAATTTGACCATTTGTGTGCAAGACATTTAGACCTTGTATATACTTAATACCAAGCTTACCATTGACATTTTTATAGAATATATCCATTCCTAGGCCAAGTTTAAACCATTTACAATAATATACCGAGTACTTATTCCTAGACTAATGTCACATTCAAACCCAGACCTAGACCAAGATCATTTTTGTAGGCTAAGATTGCCCTCTTTGGGATAATTTCCAAACTTATCCATGTTGATTATCATATGCCTAGATCATCTTTATTTTGGCCAATTAAAATACCAATTTCTCCCTTTTAATGACAATGGTACTAGGTCCCCTACCTATGCTAGTAACCCTCATTTGGTTTATGTTAGTAACCATACTCTGCAGCACCCATTCATTACCATTCCAACCCCCATCATTTATCCTAAATTAACAATCAAGATTCACAACACCCATTCATTACCATTAAAGGGCCTTCCAAATTTGATAGTTTTTTATCCCAACAAGGTTATATAATTGCAACTAGACAAATCATAATTTCCATCTAGACACATAGCCAATCTTTATAGAGCCCATCATAGTTGAGCCTATTTGTAAAGAGTTCATTATTGAACCATAGGTCATTATTCATCCTTTTCAAACCTTCCCCCACTTTATAAAATTCAATTTTTTCATTGAGCCATAATAAATCCAATAATTACCTCTCTAAGAGATGTCTTTTAACAACTAAAATGTGTCCAGATCTGATATTTTACAACCAAGTGTAAACCAAGGCCAAGATACCTGACTGATCTATGATGTTTTTATTAAAACACTTATTTGTGACAAGTTAACCTATGTTGAATCACCCTTTGACCCTTTCCATTTGGTTGAAGAAGGTCATTTTGACAAGCCAGACTTTGTTGAGTCACCCCTAATGATTATAACCACCTTTAGGCAAATCATTATCTCAAATTTTACCCTATTTTTAAGGATCCTCACTTTTACAAACCAATCTTTATGGATTTTTATATTTACCATTTCTCTTTTTTGAGAAGCCTCACTTTGACAAGCTAGTATTTATAGAGTCCTTCTTAGTTGAGCCTATTTTTGAATAGTCTATTATTCAACCCCAAGCCATACTTGTCTAATAATAAACATTCAACATAAAATATTTGTTACAACACCAAATGAATAATTAGCATTAAATTTAGGTTCTATTTTTAAACCGATATAAGATTTAGCATCAAAATCAGAATCAACATTAATCTCAACATTAGATTTAAAGTATTTGGATTTAGACTCAACTTCATAATCAAAATACATTTTTAGTTGTTATAACATTGGTTTCACATGCTTTAAATATTAATTTGAATACATTTGTGGTTGTTATAATATTGGTTTCACATGCCTTATAGATCAATTTGAATACGTTTGTGATCCTTTCATGATTTTTTAGGATGATTACTTTAACATAGATATAAGTTATCTTGGTATCTTCTACAAGGATTGTGTTACCTCTTACCATTCCATTACCACTCCACTTACCATTACCACAAACCAACATAGCCATTATATTAACATTTTACCTCCCACAAGTGTTAATTGGGACCAACAGAATCACACCTTATTGAAATGCATCCATGGTGACATATTAGGTGTAGAATATCATGTGGACCAAGACCACATTCATGCAGATTAAGAATAATCTCCTAGTGAAAACTTTTTAGAAGTGATAGGGGGCAATCAAATTCTAAACTCAACATCTTCTAGTAAAACCTTTTTGGAGGTGTTAGAATAAAATCAAAGTCAAAAGTCAACATTACTTAGTGAAACCTTCTTGGAGGTGCTATGGGACAATCAAGACAAATTTATTGGCAAAAACCTCTTCAAGGTGCCATTAGATGAGCACAATAATTCTTTATTGATTTATGAAAACATTATCAAAGATAACATCAGTAAAACTTCCATTTTACAACATGATTAGATAGCAGCTACTCTCAAGCTCAAGTAATATAAAAATATGGTGGTCCTGAGAGCATATTCAGAAGTCTTTGGCCCTACCATAACCAAAATTATGTTGAATCTAAAATCAATAACATTGTGTGTGCCTAAAAATCCCAATCTTCATTTGTTTCCCCAACCATTATATATTCCATTATGATCCATCTCTCTATTACCAAATCAAACCTTTTATCCATTGCTTATCTATATTTATTATCCTTAGCTACACTTTCCTTTATAGAGGCTATGAAGACATATTATCTTAAAGTTTGGAGGAAATAGATTTAAATATTACCAAAGATCACAATAGTGATAATGTAGTCCAAATAAGTAGAGAGTTCTTGATAGATTATCTATTTATAAAGGGTGTGCGATATGAATTTACATGATTGACTATTATGGTTGTAGCATATGTTGATCAGGATGTGCATCTCCATGTCAATTGGAGTAACAGAATCATTTACTTTGTCTTTCCCTTTCCATTATTTCATACCCTACCATTTACCTTACCTTATCACTTCGGGGCAACCCTATTACCATTATAGCCCATTTTCCTTTTTGGTTGTATCATATGTTGATCAAGATGTACATTTCTACATCAGCAAGAATAGTAAAACCATACCTTTACCATACTTTTCCATTTTCCTTTCCATGTGCCTTGCCTTGCCCTTAGCCTCACCTTACCATCCTTTTGTACTTTTCCATACATTTGTACTACAATGGCTTTCAAGGTCTATTTTGACTATGTAGGTAGTGCTTGATTTACATCGAGGGTAGTTCAATCACCCTTTTCCAATGATCTCACAATTTTGTAATTAATTTCAATAAATGCTCTCACCATTTTGTGAGTAGTGTCTTGTCAGTCTCTAATGAGTTAAGATATCATAAAAATTCCAAAAAAAATTATAAAATCCTAAAAATTATAAAATCAACTTACAATCTCTTAGAGAGATATAAAGCCTCAAAATATTTAAAAAAAAATCCTATCTAAACCTAATCACCAATCCTCAATCTGCTTTGTAAGAGATAATTTATGGTAGGTGTCCAAGTCACACTTTTAGGCCAAACTTGTAGCTTTTTCCCTATTGAGGTAATACCAAACCATGAAACTTATACCAATATATCTTATCCTTGCATGTCATTCCCTTTCATATTTCCTTTCTTGGGGAAACCATCCATTTATCATTCCATTGAGCCTTCACATGTAGGTATCGAATTGGTCGACGATAAGATGCTTTATGTTTCTTTTATTTTTAAGCTTTGTGCTTATTTTCTTAGTTTTTTATTTATTTTTTAACTATTTGTTTGTTTTCATTATCTTTCCTTAACTCAATATATATGTGTTCATTGGGTGATTCCTTGTGTATTGTACTTGAGTCTATCCAGATTCATATGTCAACATTGTCATCATGGTTTTTATCATTAGTGAATTGTATTTAATTTTTTATTGGAGCTAATGTCATTCATTATGAACATTATGTCTAGGTCATCAAGGTGTTTTATATCATGATGCATACCATCATGTGTTACAATAAAAATAAGCTTAGTGGAGATCATAAGTAATGGTGACACAAAAACTTCTCCTTGTTCACCTTCGCAAATCCTCTCATACTCTTGGATCAAATAAACCCATTGACCATTCTAGTTGTAGCAATGATAATAAAGATGAGCATATTTTCATTGGAATATATGACTTAATCATTCATATTAATCAATTTTTATTCTTTTATTATATTCCTCATTCTATTTTCTCTCACTTTTGGGTGAACTACATTGGCCTATGGTCTAGTTGGACTATGTAGGTAGCATTTGGATACATGGTGTATCTTGGGTCAACTAGAAAAATATTTTTATATCAATCATCTATTTCATCACTTTGCACATCCTTGTGTGCCTAGTTTTTTGTATCTTTTTTAGTTATTATATCATTGCATCTACATTGCACCCACTCATCTTTAATCTGTGTGATAAGTTATATCCTTGAGTTATGCTTGCTAACTCACCTTATTGGGGCACAACCAAAAATCATTATTTAATTTAGGTTGTCTTAATGATTATAACCACCTTTAATAAAATCATTATTTCAACCTGTCTACCTTGTTGGGGTATATACATATGCCATTGATTATAACCACCTTTTGGCAAATCAATGTCTCAACCTATGTTACTGATTATAACCACCTTTGGTGAAATTAGTAATTTTAAATTAATGGGTGCAAGCATTATCTCGAAAGATTAATCTCACCCATCAATTACTTTCATTCTTCCTTTTACTTCTTTTCAAGGAACCATCCATCAATCATATATGTCAAACACTCCCTCAAGGGTGAATCATAAGCATCCCAAACTTTGTTTGGAGCATCATTCCTCAATTATTATCATATTTTTATTCTTAATGGATTTTTATTTATTTGAAAATACATTAACATGTCTATGTCTCATAATGCCTTCTCAAATATGGGAAAACTATAGACACTCCTTTTTGTCTACTTCCATTTCTAAATAGACACTAGAGTAACTTATTGCAAACAATACAAGTTAAGCATAGAAATTACTAGAATACTCTAATTCATCAGTGCACATCACATGCATATTCTAATCCATGTGAGTGTATCCCTAATTAGGGGAATATACTATATATAATCATCATCTTCTTCTAATTTATCTATGATCAAGTTTTGACCTAGAAAATTGACCTTTTCAACCATGTGTGAGGGATAACTTGTAACAATTTAGAAATGGTAATTAACTTGATCAAGATTGGTTAATTAGTTAAACCCAATTAAATGCATAGGTGAAAATCCCATGGCTAATTAATTGTTAAATTTATATTATTTATAAATTCATAAATCTAAATTGATGACATCATCAAGACATCACACAAATATTTAAGATGATGTCACCATCATGACATCATCTTTTATGAGTTGTCAAGCACTCACAAAATATCAAATAAATATCTAGATTTTTTAGCCATATTTATTAATTGAAATTATTAATGGATTTTCCCCTTCCAAACCTAATCATGGTTAAACTAAACCTAACCACACTTGAGTTAGAATTAGTTTGGAAGGATATAAATGTAAGGCATCACCCATTTATAAACAAGATTCTTTTATGTAAGGTTATTATGCTAAAATACCAAGCCAAGCCAAAGACAAATCAAGCCCAACATTACCAAGGTGACAAGGAGAGGTGGTGTAATAATCTCCATTGACAAACAATATTTGATCCAATAATTGATCACATCAATTCATTGCCAACATACAACGCTTGTTCTCATGGAAGGTAATGTTGTTTATTTTGTCTTCATTTGGTAGTTACATGTATAGTTATCTATCTCTTTGAATGTGTAGGCTAGAGATGTAAGTTTCATTAGTGAATTTTTGATTGATTTTGATCATACTAACATAATACTAATATCCCTTTTTGTATTCCTATTAATCACACACACCTTATGATTATAGCTAGGAAAGCTGAGTGAGGGGTTTCCTTTGAAAGCCTCATGTCATATGTCTAAGTTCCATGGGAATGTTTCCAAGTTTTTTGTTGTAAATCTATCTTTCTCTCAATGAGGATAAATTTGTTAATCTATAATATCTTTAATATTTAACACTATCTTTGTAATACTTTCAATGGTATATCTAAAAAGTCTTTGGCATTTGCTAATGGGTAAAAAAATTATTGAATATACCCATCCCTTCAAAAAAAAATAGAAAAAATACTTAGCATGATAGAGGACCAAGTGAATAATTTAGGGTGAAGTGGGGGTAGAGTAAAAGTATCAAAATTTGGCAAGTACGGATGAGTGTGACATAAAAAGTTAAGGAACTAATAGGAGGAAGCATAAATTTTGATGACTTGTAAAATGAAACTATAGGGAAAAAAGATAACAAGATAGAGGGAAACATAGCACCATGGAAAATGGATGTAAAATAACGTATGAATAAGGATGATGTCAAACATAAAATTGTAAATCATAAAAAATACATGTTAGATAAATATCACAAACTATTAGTTAACACAAATGACGACAACATTTAATTATCAAACATGGGAAGAAGAAAGGCCATTACATTGGGGGATAGTGCATTAAAATAATACCTTGAAAAAGTCCCCAATAAGGTTAAAAATTAGAAATTTTATGTTACTTTATCATTTACATTAAAAATTCCTAGGCAACTCCAACAACCCAAGTGAACCAAAGTGACAAGATATTTACGTATTTGAAACTAGAAAATTTGAAATACACCATTTATAAAAATAGAATCAAGATCCCCAAGGGTTTAAAACTAAAAATCACTCTATTTATAATCATTCCCAAAATAAAAAATAAAAAAAATTATTATTTGAAGGTTGTATAGGTATCCAACCACCATTAAATCCTTACAGAGCTTAGAGCTAAGTCCAACAACGCCACTTAAGATGTAAGGTCACAATAATCAAGATTTAGGAATTTTTTTGAATAGGGAATCCAAGGGTGAACCATATGGGTTTCATGATGAGTATGAGATTGAAGGATAAGGTGTAAATATTTGAGAACCACATTATAATTACATGGTTTAGAACACCCATAGTGGAAGAATAACATGTAATACCAAACAACACACAGTCTGAATGGCCATCAACCATTATCAAAGAATAAGGGGTGACAAAAAAAAATATTTTAAAGGTAAGAGAGGCCTAGACTAGTTACAAAAAGGAATAAGGAGTAAAACAAAGGAAAAGCATTCCCAAGTTTTAAAAAAAGAGGACAAACTAGCCACACCAGAGACAAGAGACAGGTCAAGAACAATAAAAATGAGTTTTTTAGAGATGAAATAGTTGACACTATAGTGTATAGTTAGGAATGGGATTGCATGGTGGATAAATTTATAGTATAACAATATAATAATTTCACTACAAGAAATTATTTTGGATTGTGGAATGATTATCTCTCAATACTAGAAGAAAGACTTATAAAAGAAACCCCTTTTTGGTGATTATTTTAAAAGGTAAATGGAGAGAGTTGGATTTTTCAAAATCAAGGTCACATAATTTATCAAGGCTGATTAACTCATGTGTTTTTTACTCTCACATGTCCATGAGGATTTTTCATACTTTATATGATGGATTATGAATATTAAGACAACTCAAATTCATATGGCGACCAGGTTGGCTCAATCAGATTGGGACATACAAAAAGCACTTATAAATTAAAAAGATATTGATTATGTGGCTAAATATATTGAGTAAAAGAAGGTGGGATTTAATTTCCCCAGCACCAACATATATTATAAGTCCACCAAGATCACAACACAATTAGTGAATGCCAAGTTATTTGGATCAGGGCACTAGGGAGATATTAACATGAGATTACTCTACATCAAACATGAAATGGTGAAGGGAACTTTATTCAATATATTTTATTTATTATTATAATCAATTATTGAAGGTAAAAATAATGTGCTTAAGTTTGGGGATAAATTTAGATATGGTTAAATCCTACGATTATTGTTATTTGATGAGATTGATGTACCTAATAACACTTAAGGAGGTAACTATTCATACACCTTGTATGATAATTCCCTAGGGGTCAAGTTTATTTAATACCCATGCCACATGAGGGTGACCTCATATAAAAGGCTAGGGTCAACCATTGGTTCACAAACTTAAAATATTCCATAGGGGAATAATTATGTGTGCTAAGGATGTTTATAGACCTCATGAATGGATATATATAGTTTGATGGAATGTAACACTAGTCCATAGCAAAAATTAGGCTTGACGATGGAAACACAAATTCATGGTTGAAGCTACCATACGTATTCATAGTAGAGTAATTATTTTATGTGGTCACAGGTATCAAAATTTTAAATAAAATAACAATAGATGCATAGAGGATTGAAGATGACATACACATCCTATGTGTAACTTATGTTTGTCCTAAAGAGTGTAAAATAAAGGAAGATGATAAGGTAGATATCAAAGAGTGTGCCCCTATACAAATCCAAATTATTATTATTGTTTATTATATCCACCCTTGGTCCCTAGGACACTTTCACACTTGGAGAGGGGTATTGTTTGCAAAATAAATAAGTTGAGTATTATCTCTTTACAAGCATTTTCATGATGATTAGGTGGGTTTAAGATTAGGTTTGCATGAGTCATTAAGGTTCCTTGTACTTTTTATTCATGGAATAAGTCGTAAAATCACTATTTAAATTATGGTTCATATTAAGACTATTAGAGAGTCTTATTTCAATGAATTTTAGATTATATTCTAAGAAAGGAAGAAGAAAGAAACTAGATACATGTATGGTTGAAAAATCTAGATTTGGTTTACGTCCATGATCTAGATACTTGTAGATACTCATCTTTGTCTTGGGAGGAATGATATACATGTAATAAATCACTCAAATAAATGGTTGGTTAGATAGATAATAGGGTGGATTGCCTAGTGAGCTAGATCCAAGAAGCACAAACTTCCTTAGAGGCTGTCAATCCACACTTTTAAACAATCATGTTATGAATGATAAAGATAAATTACTTGCATAAATTATAGGAGATACTAAAATTGAATACAATAAATGCTTGATAAATAAAATTTTGAAATTGATTGATTATAGCAACAAGTGGGTCAATACTAATTCTAAATAATTTGGGTGTGGTTTAGAAAATAGGTTGGGGCTCTGTGAATAGACCAAGGAAAAGAAAATTGGATTTGGTTGAGGTCTAGTGGGTGAAAAGAGCTTGTTTTTATTTTATCACATAGTGATCATAGATGATTAGGGTGACCATTGATGGTCAGGGTGACCTTTGGTGGTCAAGGTGACCTTCAATGGTCAGGGTGACCATAAGTGACCACTGTGGGTTTTGATAGTGTATTGATTCTAGATAGAATAGTTTATGGGTTGGTTACAAAAAGGTTATGTAGGTTAATGGAGGTTGGTTAATGGTCATAAGGTCAAGAGATAACATCAAAGATATCAAGGGTAAAGGTTTGGTACTTAGGTGGTTGAGAATGGTTAGAGGGTGTTCTAATGGAAGAGGTAATATATAAATTTGAAAAACTATTGAAACTAAATAACTAAAACTTAAAATAAGAATAATATACTTAGTTGGTGATTGATAGTTGATGGCTTGAATAGGTATTGGAGTTGGGATATTGAAGGCTATAATAATACTTGCACAAGAAGCTCTAATATCTTACCCAAGAAGTTTTGATGATGATTGCTCTGATAATTTCTCCCCCCTTTCTAACCTTCTCCTATTCTATTTATATATAAGGAAGGGATGGGTAAAATTGTAGGTTCAAGAGGGTTTCAACACCTCATTCTAATTTTAGTCTTAACATACATAATTCATGAGTGGTTAAGAATAATAAATCAAACTAGAGTTATTGTGGGAGTTTAGTAGTTCAAAAAGTGGAACCTAACCATCGGCAATCAGGGTTGCCATCGATGGTTAGGGTGATCATTGGTGGTCAAGGGTCAAAGACAAGTTAGGTTAAAAAGGTGCATTTAACCAATAGGTCAAGCTGACTAGAGTTTGGTTTGGTTTATAGTCAAATGATCAAGGTTGTGCCTAAGGGGGTCTTGAGGTGGTCTAGGGCTATTTCAACACGAAGAACCATCATGTGAAAATTTATAGTTTTTATATTTTATTCTTTTTGGTATGTAGTTTGTATCAATGGGTTGTAAAACAAAAATGGATTGTTGGTCGAAGGTTTGGTTTCCTCAAGCATGGGAGAAGGTGATCCCCCTTAAATTAGGAGTTGATGATGTAAAATATAATTGGGTGCAGGTTTGATAAGTGGTGAAGATAATTATTAAGGGTGATCATCAAAATTTGGGCACTGAATAACAAACACATACACAAAGTGTGACAAAAGTACAATAGCTAAGATTGTGCATTGACTAGGTTGCCATAGTTGGTAAAAATAAAGGTCAGTGTTAGAAGGACAAGTGACAAGTGGGTCACATGATTATACTTAGGGATGGTGATTGGGTACACTCATAAACATAATTCTCCTAGACAATGTTAGTGTTTCCATTAGTATCCAAGGCAAGAAGTGCTCTTGCTAAAACATAAACTAGTCAAGTATAGTCATGGGTATTTGAGGTAGGAATTGCTCCCAAGAAGACACAAGTTGGTTGGGTATGTACAAGGTAGTGTAAGCTTAAAAAAATAGTTCAACATGGCAAATGTTGTTGTTGTGATCAAAATGACCAAGGTGAGGGTCATTGTAAATCATGCACTAGTTTGTGCCAAAATAACTAGTGATGAGGTAACATGGTTAGTGGTCGAGGTGGGTAGAGAAGGTAATCTTTAATGGTGGGTAGTTATGGAGAAATAGGTTCTCTCAAATAGGTGGTGTGGTTATGGTAATTTTTTTATTTATTTGAAAAGGTTTGGTTGGGTTTCAATGACTCCAAGAGTAGAAGACATGCCTTCGCAAGTACTCATGAATGTAGAAGGAGGCTAAAACCCTCTGGTGGGTAAATACCATAATGGTAAAATTAGTGGGCTTAAGAACATAATCCCCTTTCATGCATTACATTAGTGTTAGTTCATTGGTTAAAATGAGTAGCTTGATCACGTAGTTTAAGTAAGCTTAAAATCCCTTGATTTGGTAAAGGGTAAAAGGGTGAGATGAATGGTAGATTGATGAATGGTAGTGTAACCTTCTTATGCAGATGGATTGCCCCTCATATAGGTGACCTAAAACCCATTATAGACAAGTCCATGTTCTAAGTTTTGTGTAGATTGATCAAGGTGGGAATTCTACAAATGTTACATGAAAGTGGGTTGAAATTTTCTTGGGATTGCTTTATTTTTTTAATTTTGACTTTAGGTATTTTGATATTTTTATTTGATGGGTTTTAGAATTTGATTGATGTGGAAAGCTTCCAAGTGATTTCTTGACAAAATTTAACTTAGCCATCCTTCAAGGTAGTGGTCTAAGCTTTGGATTTGTTTATGTTTATATTTGTCCTTAGAAGAATCAAGTTATACCTTTTTAAGTAATTTTTTGATAGATTTGAGTTGTTGTCCTTTAAGGGAGAAGTCTAAAATGATAGATATTTTTGACCCTAGTGATATTTGATATCCCAACTTGAATGTTATGTTGGTTTAGACATGGACTAGTCTATATAAGCTTAAAGGCTTTCCTTTATAGAGGAAAAAACATAGCAAAAGAAGGTGAATTATGGGTGAAAGAGGTTTAAGCGACAATGACCATGGGGATTTGTCCTATAAGGGGAGAAAATTTTCCATGAGAATCATGCCATAGGTATATCCATGGTAGCCATGCTTAGTATTAGGCTAAGGTTATTATGGATAATCACATGATCCTATTTTAATTAGTTTTCCTTTAAAATAAGGAAATGAATGTGGATGAAAATAAGGGATGAGGTTAAATTAGACATAATATGACAAAGAACTTGGTTTAACAAAATAATGAGATGTAAATGCAAAGCATTGAGGGGTTTAGGTTCTGATATGCCCTAGATCCACACTCACATGAAAATAGTTTAAGCCAATCAGGAGTGAAGTTGTCCCCCCATTACTTTATGACACTAGATTAGGTGTGGAAAATAAGTTTTAGTGATGATGGTTAAGTAAGAATAATGAAACAAAATGATTCCATTTGTCTTCACAAAGTTGGTTAGGTGATGGTTGCTAGACTTTGATTAGAGGTAATGTTAGTTGGTTTTTGGTTTGGTTCATTAGGTTTAAGTTTTGGTTTAGGTTTAGGTTGGTTAGTTAGTTAAAAGGTAAGGTTTGGGGTTGATACATGGAAAAATTATTTTAGAGGGAGAACTCCCATAGTTTTTTCCTTACATAGACAATTGACAAAGCAAGAGGCAAGGTTTGTTAGGTGATGATAGTTAGGCTTTGAATTGGATTTTAGGCTTGATGGTTATTGGTTATAGTTTAGGTTTTGGTTTAGGTCATTGATGAAAGTTTTGTAAAGGTCAAGGTTTATTTAATTTTAAGGTTTTTTTGGTGTTATGGTATGTGTAGGTTAAGGCATAAGTGCCAAGGGTTGGTTTGGTCATTGGTTAATTCTTGGGCTATTGCTTGATCAAATAATTTAGAAGGAGAATTCCCCCATATTCTCTTTCCATGAAAGGTTGGGGCATAAAAATGCTCCAAGTGAATATGTTAGTTAGTAAAGAGGTTTTATGAAGGATGGAGATGACTTCATTTGCCTCCCAAGGGTTGTTAGTTGTTAGTTTGGAGTTCAAGTTGTAGGTGGTGGTTTAGGCAAGATTTCCCTGATCGTGTTATGGTGAGGGAAACATTTTTGGGTCAAATTTGGGTTGGGTTGGGATCTAGAAATTACTTTGGGAACATCATCATAAAATAAAATTGGTTTAGACAAGAGTGTCAGATTATCCTAATGAGGGAGCTTATGTGAGGTGTAGGTATCTTGGATAAAAGGGTAGCCAAGATTTAAGTAATCTTGAATGAAGGGTTGATGTTAGCTTGGATTGATAGATAAGTTGCTTATGGTTGGATTAAAATTTGGATTTATTATGGTTGATTGATTTGGTTTAGAGGTTGGTTTGATTGGTTAGGGGAGGTAGGATGGGTGGTTTATTTGGTTTGTTGGTGGGGTTTTCTTGTATATTTGGTGTGATTTGTGAGGTAAGGTGACAAATATTTCACCCCGCTCAAAAGGGAGTTGAACCAAAGACAATGTCATTAGATAGATGAAAATGAGAAAATTATAGAGGAATTGAATGGGTTTGATTTTCATTGAGGTTGGGTTGTATTTAGGTAAGGATGGATTGGTTTTAGGTGAGGTAGTTTGAGTTTGGGTTGGTTCTACTAAAATAGGAAGTGAAATAGGTGAAGGGGTTCGAGTTGGTTCCACAAAAATAGGTGGAAAAGATATGGATATTTGGGATGATTCCACCTTTTAAGGGAGTAGAAGAGGTTGGTTGGTTGGAGGTTGATTCACTAATAGGTGAAGTGGAAGAGGTAGGTTGATTTCCTTAATTATTATTTAAAAGCAAATTTGATAAGGTTCTACTTGGTAAACAAGTGGATTGGTTAAGGTTGATTATTCCTTAGTAATGATGGTTGCTAAGGGAAGTTGAGAGGGTTGTATTTGATCAATAGGTAAATTGGTTGGGGTTTTGATTATAGTTTTCTCAATCATATGTTTAAAAAAAACCAAATCTAATGGATAGGCCTCATTTCTTTAAGGGTTTTGGTTTTTGGTTTACACAATAATGGGTATAGAAAGAGGTTCAATGATTGATTTCTTGAATACATTCAAGGCTACATTGGGAAGAACATAGAGGCTATCCATTGGGACCTCATTTTGGTCAATAATTTTTAGGATGATCATCTTAAAAGATTGACATCTCTCTACCATGTGACCATTTGTATCATGATATACATAAAACTCATTCTCTACGAACCAAATAGGTTTTGGAAGAGAATGATTGATGAGTTTGATTTGAGGGAGTATAATGACAAAAACCCTTAAAATTTTGTTAAGGATTTAAGTATATGATTCCTCCAGTGGGTTGCACTACCTAGGAAGAGGGTATACCAATGGTTCTTGAGGCTAAAAGCTAATTAGCTAGTTTGATGAACTTGGTTGGTTGAATAAGTTAGATTGACTTAAAAATTTTAAGTTATTTGATGGGTTGGGTATTCTTGATAAGGTTTTTGGGTTGGAAAAGTTTGGTTGATTTGATAAGATAGATAAGGTAGGTTTGTTTGAAAGGTTGGGTAAGGTTTAGGTGTTTGATGGATTTGACATGGTTGATATGGTGGGTAGGTTTGATATGGTTGGGTGGTTTAAATAGTTTTGTTGGTTCAAAAGGGTAGGTTGATAGTGATTGGTTGGATTTGATGGGGTTGATAAGGTTGATAATGTGGGTAGGGTAGTTTGGATTGATAGTTTTGATAATTTTGGTAAGGGTGATAAAATTGATTGGTTGAAAAAATTTGGTTGATAGTTGTTGGTTGGATAATTTTTGGTTTGATTTGATGAAGTTGATAAAGTAAGTTGATAGTGTGATAAAGTAATTTGAAAAAGAGAGAAGGTTAGATTAAGTTTTAGTCCATAAAACTATGAAATCAACACACTAACATACTAACATCTCTAAGCCTAAATCTTAGGGGGGTCTTAATGAAGAAACAATAATTGAAAACCCAATTAAAATTCAAAGAACAATAATCTTTACCTTCCTTGAGAGTTCCAAATGATGTTTACATTTAGCTTGCTTGTATTATGAATAAGATGTCTTCATCAATGACATATGGCTAACATCATCTCCTCTATGCACCATTTTTGAATGCTTAGCTTGTTTCGACATTATAACACTAGGCTTTTAGCTTCATGAATCTATTCCTGCATTATAACTCTACTTTGATTGAGCTCCCTAAATGAAGAGCTCCATATTTTCAAATCCCTTATAATGGGTTAAATATGACCATGGTTGAGTTTGGAATATTCTTAGAATATTCTTTTAGATATTTTCCAAAAGTGACAAATCATAAAGGTAATGAGAGTATCCTAGAATATTCTAAGATTCTCTTGAATTTGCTTTTTAGTAATTGATTTAATTGATTTATTAGCTCATGGATGAACTCAATTAGGATTTGAAATTGATTTAACTTTCTAATTAATTTTGATTAGGGGGTGCAAGTTAATTAATTATTTTTAGGCATTTGGTCATTTTTTTAATTTTGATTAATTCAATGTGTGTATTCACCTTATTTAATTGATGTAATAGGCCAAATTGATTTAATGAAAAATTATAAATCCAAATTTGAGACTAATAGAAATTTTTAGTTTAAATATTTGATGATTGGTAAGAATTGGTCTAATAGTCTAATATAAAGATATTGATGGCCAAATTTACATGTCTACAGTTTGCCTCTGTTTGGGAAGATGTTACAAGATGTAAGCATAGTAAAATCTTTTCAAAGAATAAAATGTTTTTTTATGCTTAAGACTTCAATGGTAATGATTAAATTGTAGTTTCCCCCTTGAGGGAGTGGTTAGCAAGTGGGTCAGCAAATGGTCCCTTGAAAGAAAGAATCAAAATAAGGGGACCAAAAAAATGAAAATGATGGGGTGATAACACAATGATTCACTCAAATTTGGGTAAAATCACTAATAAATTCAAGTGGGATGGTGTTCAATGGTTTGATCAAAGATGATTATAAGCATTGTACCCTAATAGTGGCAATATGGTATGATTAATTACTTGCCCCAACAAATGATATAATCATTGAGAAGATGGAGCTTCTCCATTTAAGATAGACAAACAAGAAAGTAAAATTGGTGATAACATAATGATTTTCCCCAAAAGGCAATATAATCATTATAAAAGTATGTGGGATGGTGTACAGTGTTGATGCAGTATACCCTAATTATGAAAAACATGACTCCTGGCTGATGATTGATAAGTTAATACAGAGGATAAAGATGAATTAGGATAACCTTCTAGTAGAGAGATGCTCATTTAAACTAACAGAGGTTGAAATTCTTTCATTACTAAATTAATTTGTTTGGGATATGATTGAGTATTGGATTGGGATTGTTGTTGATGTCAGTGTCAAGGAGATGGTGATGTTTCATGGATGTTGTAGATCTCTTAAAGCTAATTTTTGTTGTAGCATTTGATGGTAGGCCTCATGATAGAACACTATGGGGGCTTGGCCAAAATATGCATAAGGAGTGACTCCTAATATCCAATACTCATTGAAAAATAATTTCACTAATGTTAAAAACCATGATGACAATGTAGAAATTTTAATATGGATAGATTCAAGAATAATGTGCAAGGAATCACCCAATGAACACACATAAATGGAATCAAGGGCACGGTGCTGAAATCAAATAAACATGCACACAAAAAAACAAAGAAACAAATAAGTGTTAGTCCCTATGTTAGTATAAATAACATGATGAGCATTACCCCTAGAAACTAGGTGACAACTGATCAAACAAACAAGATGGGGGAATAGAAGAAAAGGCAGGGGGTGGTCGAGCTGGTTCCTTATGTGCTAGGCAAGTGGATGCTGACAACATAGTTTCATAGATATGATGGTCCAAAAAAACTTTAGGCTAAATGTAGTTCTCCCAGGAAAGGCAAACAAAATGATAATTGATAAAAGACATGATGGATGTGATAGAAGAATAGGGATGAACTCACAAAATAGGGATAGTGTAGGATAAAAGGGCAAAAGGGATGGGGAAACTAAGGAATAAGTGGTTTGTTTGTGACTTAGTGAGGGTTCCCAAAATCCTTAAGGTAAAGAAATGGTCAATGCTTTTGGTTTTTATAAATGATTTTCAAATATCTTTTGTAATTTATAAAGCATCTCAACTCAATCGAGAATGATGAGACACTAAAATAGTCCAAGCTCATAAAATGATGAGAGCATTATAACTTGAAATGATGCTCATAAAATGGTAAGAGCATGGCTAAAGGGGGACTAAATTAACCTCAATATGAATCAAACACAACCCACATAGTCCAAAAATGGCTTTAGTTCATAGTATTTTACCTCACAGTGAAGGAATCTAATTAGTGTAGTAGTTAATTCAAACAAAATAGGCACAGTTGGTATGATGGCATAGTACAGCATAGGAATGGCTAGGTGATATGTCAAGGCACAATAAAAAAATGTTGCCCCTAGTTTTCTCATAAGTGGTTATAACTAGGATACAACTGATAGATCAATGATACTAATTTGCCCTAGTAAGTGATATAATTAGTATCAAAATCAATGAACATTGATTTGCCCCAACATGTGACATAATCAAGTTCACATAAACATACTTCATAAGAAAAGAATAAGAAATGAAGGATGCAATTACCAAAATTTCTATCATACTACTCCAAAATACTACCTCTATCTAAAATTCTTGAAATAACTATTGAAACTGATTTGATTCTATATGCTAAAAATGTGAAACCAATGGATGAACCAAGGTCAAAAGGGCTAGGTTGATAAGATTCAAAACATGTTTGGTCGAGTAAGAATAGAATGGTAAAATTGTATGGTTGGAATGTCAAAATTGTTAGGATTCCATGGTCTTACTTTAAGATAATGATGGTTTTTTATAGATTGGAAAAAAATGTAAGAGGGTTGCCCCAACTGATGGGGTGAATGGATGGGTATACGACAATGGTAAAAGGAATGGCAATTTGAAATGGTATGGTACATGTTTTTAGCCTGAGTGATTGTTGGTATGTGATATGTTTGTCCTAGGTATGGTAAATGGCATATGATTCAGTTGTTCCTATTGAAATTGAGATGCACATCATGATCAATAAATAATACAACTATAATAGTCAATCATGTTAATTACTTAGCCCACACCTCATCTGAATAGTTGCTCTATCAAGAACTAGTTGTAGATTTAGATGCCAAGAATGTTGTTATGATCTTTATCGATCATTACTTTAATTTCCTTCAAACATCAAAATAAGGTATCTTTGTAGCCTCTATAAAGGAAAGTGTGGCCATAGATGGTAAATAAGGATAAATATTGGTTTATAGGTTTGTTTATGAAATGGAATGGCTGGTGGATGGAAAATAAATGAAGATCAAGATGTTTAGGCACACACAATGTTATTTATTCTAGATTCAACATATTTTTGGATATGGTGAGGCCAAAGAATTTTTAATATTCTCTCAATAAGACTACTATATTCTTTTATTATTTAGGCTTGAGAGTAGCTACCATCTGATTATGTTATAAAGTGGAAGCTATTTTTATTTAATCTTTGGTAATGTCATCATTAAATATTGAAGAACTTTTGTGCTCAACTATTGGTGCCTCAAAGAGGTTTCTACTAATGAATTTTTCATGATTTTCCCATAGTGCCTCTGATAAGGTTTCACTAAGTAACATTGACTTTGTAATTTGATTGTCCCCTAGCGCCTCTGAAAAGTTTTCACTAGAAGATGTTGAGTTTTGACTTTGATTATCCCCTACTACCTCCAAAAATGTTTCACTAAGAGAGTGATCTTCTATTGTATGATTATTTTCTTTGCCTCTTTGTTTTTCTTCATCTGATATGTCACCATGGATGCAGTTTAATAAGGTATGATTCTATTAGTCCTAATTGATACTTGTCAAAGATGAAATGTTAATAATATGGCTATGTTGGTTAGTGGTAATGTTATGTGGAATGGTAATAGTATGAGGGAAGGCTACATAATTTTCATATAAGATACTAGGAAAAGTTGTGTTAATCCTAAATTAATCATCCTCAAAAATTGTAGAAAGATCACACATGTATTTGTACTAATCTGCTAGGCATGCATAACCAATATTGTAATAGTTATGAACATATTCTATTTATGAATATGATTTTGACCCAAGGGACTCTAAATCTAAGGTTGAGATTGATGTTGATTCTACTTTTGATGCTAAATCTGATGTCGGTTCAAGAGTCAAACCTGACTCTAATTATGATTCTTCATCTGATGGGTACTTTATTTCAATGATGTCTTATTAAATGTTTGGTATTGGACAAGTAATAACCTATGATGGCATAATAGGCTCCATAAAGACTATTTTGTCATAATGAGACTCCTCTAGGATGGGAAAAAGGTCAAGAGACAACTTCTTAGAGATTGGCTTATCAATAAGAGGACATTGAAAAATAGGCATATGTTCGAGGTAATTATTTTCCTAAAGGTAGTTATAATCATTAAGAAGTGACTCAAGAAAGACTGGCTTATCAAAGTGAGACTCTTTGATAACAAGTATAGGATTAATAGGTGATTCATCACAAGTTGACTTATCACAAATGGTTGGTTCAGCTAAAACATCCTGGATCTATTGGTTTTCTTGGCCTTGGTCTCCAATGAGTTGGAAAATACTAATTTTGATCATAACTTGGTCCTCAAATGATTGGCTTAGTTGAGGGATTAATTATATTGGTTAAGGTTTTGGTTGGATTGGTTGGGTTTTAGGCTGAATGATTGGATGAGGTTTAGGTTGAATGATTATATGAGGTTTAGGCTAAATGATTGGTTAGAATTTTAATTAGATTGGTTTATATTTGGGTTGGATTGGTTAGGGTTTTCTAAAATGGGGAATGATAGGCACTAGATAATGAATGGATACTGGTTGGATAATGGGTGGGCACTATGGAGCTTGATTGCTTGCATAATACAAAGGATGAGGTTCTAGAATAGAAATGGTAGGGCATCATGGAGCTTGATTACTCACATAAGCTAAAGGATGAAGTCCTCAAATGGTATGGAGAAGACATTGTGAAGCTTGGTTGCTATTTCAAGCCAAAGGATGTGGTCTTAGAATGGTAATGGTAATCCTAGGATATTATGGAGCTTGGTAGCTCATATAATCTAAAGGAGGGTTAGGGGTAGCTAATGATTGGATAATAAAAGGGCATTGTGGATTTTAGTTGCTTATAAAATCCAAAGCATCCAAGTCCTTATCATAAACCATATCATCCCAATTGGTAACTTTATTTTGATCATAAGTAAGTGTTTTAATTTATTCCCTAGATTGATTATGGTAAGGAGGATAAGAATCCATCTCCCAAACAACATTATCATCATAGAGGTCTATACCCAATTCCTCCTCACCAACCATATCATCCTAGTTGAGGTCTTAACTTTGATCGCTAATTTGATTTTTGAAAGGTGGATAAAATTATGTCTCATAAACCATGTTATCATCAAATGCATCTTGAATAAAGCCAGAAAAATTAAATCTATTTTATGTGGCCATTCTATCATAATTTGGATTATACGTGACTCTATCATAAGTGCAACTAGACATATCTACATTAATAATGAAAGCTCCAAAAAAAAAAATTAGATGTTTGAAAACTCTAAAAAAATATGTCCAAAGGATAAAGGGTTAAAACATGATCTAGCTTGGTTAAAATTGGAGTTGTATATCCAACATGGTCTAAAAATGGAGTTGTATATCCAAAATGGTTTATGTTAGAACTTGGCATAAAAATTTCTAAGTTAAATTTCTAATGTTAAATTTCATACACATAAAAGATCAAGCATTTGAATAAAACCTGCATGTCAAATTCTAGGCCAAAGTGTTCTAAAAAAGGTTGAAAGTAGGAAAGGGAAAAGTTGACTTGTTAGGGATTTCATCCAAACACGAAGTCAAAATCTAGGCTTAAAAAAACATGATATACTAGATATTTTGGCCTAACAACATCAAAAGCTAGACTTTGAAATAAAGGTTGATGTGATTTGATTTAATCTAATAAGGTTGGAACAACTTTGACATAGACCCAACACATGGAATAAAATATAAACATGATCAGTTGGTATAAGCTATAAGGCAGAAATTATCTGCAGAAAAGACTTTGTTTTCCCAAATAAAGGCACAAACAATGATGAGGATTTGATGAATGAACAAACAAGTGATAGTTTTCAAATTTGGGAAGTCAATTAACTTAAGTTACATAACCCAAAAGAGAAAGATATGTGTATCGGCCCCTACGAAGCAAGGCGTAAATATAAATCAATCAATGCTTAAATTTTAACTTGGAAAGGTTAATTAAAAACTCAATGGTTGAAAATTATGATTATACTAAACAACCTAGACAAGATTGGATAGCATGACGGTGCATGAACAAGGTCCAAATGACACACATGACATGGTTTGGTTAGTTTTAAATAATAGTTTTTGATACAAGGTCAAACAAGTCTTGAAACAAAATGAGTAGCCTAACAATGTAAGCATGCTCTAATGATGTGAGCAATGTTATATTTCAAAGACTCAAACAAGATAATGATGTGGGAAGCATAACAGTACCCATCTCAAATAAGTAATACACACAAACATGTTTAGTAAAAATTGCAAGGCACAAGTGTGGTGTAAAGTGGTTGGCATAATGCCTCTTTAAACAAAATAAAGATGTATAAATAAATTAGTTTGAATGTGGCTATAAAAAAACACATTATTTTTAATCTAAAAACATATCAAGAGAAAATGACCAAAATACACTAAGTATAATCATCCAAATCCTAAAAAGGGTATGGCAATGTGGGGTTGACTAAAACTAATTAGTTTTCAATCATTTTAGATGGTTCCCATGTATACTGGCTTTTACATCGGCAAACAAGAGAAAAAATATGTTATTTGGGTCTATGTCATATGGCTTGTTGTAAAAAGGTCTTGCACTTTTTACAACCACTACATCTGTCACTAACTCAGTGTAGTGCAATGTCTAACATGCTCAAACATCTCGAGCTTAGCCTCTACTACTAGAGATGGTTTAACCATTCAAACCATCATCCTCGTGAGGGGATCCCAATTTATATACCCCCTATAGAGAGGAGTTGAAGATGATGTTAAGAGATGAAACCCTGGGTCAAAGCCTCCCTAAGGAACTTATGGGAGGTAATGAAGTCCCCCTCACAAGCTAAGATACATGCAATAAATGACACAATACAAAGACTTTATGGTCACCTCAAGATCACCCAGTATTATTGTAATTTTTTTAGGAGGGTTTTAAACAATATTCTTTTTATGCCTTGGACTAGGCTTAAAGTGTGATGATATGATGCTTTTTATTTCAAAAGTTCCCTAAAGGGAATGAATGGGAGAGCATACACGCACATCTCTTTTTGTTAAAACACACAATCAACATTAAAGTTTAAAAATAATTGAAGTGAGGTTAATTTTTTTCACCAAATTAAAAGTGTTTGATTAGATTCATTACTATCCCCTTGTCTTTAAGATGCACAAATTGAAATAATTGTAAACCACCCAGAAAGAAGTTAGCGCTTTTGATCCCAAAAGTTCCCTAAAGGGGACGGATGAGAGAGTATACACACACAACTCCCTATTTACTCAAAAAAATTAAACTAAATAAATAATAAAAATAACTTGAAAAAACTTTGAAGTGTATTCAATTTTATAGCACTAAATGAAATGTATGATGGTGTTATTTTAGCCCCTTGATTTTAATTTATGAACTTTGAAAGAAACCATAAAAACTTAACCAATAAAACACCCTTAAAATGTTTCTTTAAACACCAAAATGAAGGATTACTAGTTATTTTTAGACATATAAATGAATTTTGAAAAGACTAATTTATATTGAAATGGTTTTCTTCAAATAGGTCCTGCAAAGAAAAGGTCAAAACTTTGTTTAGCCTTGAAGCTTATTTATCAAATGAGACAAGCAACTTTGAAAGGTAAAATTAGTCAATCCAAAGGAAAAACCCAAAAAAATAAAACATGTTAGGTTAGGCAAAGATTAGAAAAAATCTATAAAAAAAATTCAAAAAATAAAATAAACTTATGAAACATGCAAACAATAAGTTAGAAGGTTAAAACAAAGAAAATCGAACATATAAATCATAAAAACCTATAGTCAGTAATTTAACCATAAATTTCAAAATATATATCTATTTATCACAATAATTTCGGAGAATATTTATAAGTCTACAACTCGTTTCTATAATTAAAAAATTAGGTCAAAATAGTGAATAACAAAAAAATTGTTAGCTTTATACTGACCATTTTTACCAAAAATTAGAAAATAAAAAGTGACAGTCACTAAAAGAGTCATAAGTTTTAAACTAAAAATTAGATTTTAATGAAATTTTGAGAGAATTAATATTAAACTATTAATAACATCCTATCAAAAAATTAGAAAAAAAATAGTAAACAAATAAAAAATAATATATATTTTAACAATCATTTTTGTTCCAAGATGTGGGGTGTACAATCGTGTCCCACTGGGCGTCCCATTTATGATCAAAGAATTTGACAAAGAGAGAAGGTTAGATCAAGTGTCAGTCCATAAAAATATGAAATCAACACACTAAAATACTAACATCTCCAATCCTATATCTTATAAAGAGCTTATTGAACAAATAACAATTAAAAACTCAACCAATGCAAAGAACAACAATCTTTACCTTCTTTGAGAGCTCTAAATGATTTATTCATTTGGCTTACTTAGATTATGCATAAAAAGTCTTCATCAATGACATATGGCTAACATCATCTCCTCTATGCACCAAAGTTGAATGCTTAGCTTGATTTATATGTCTTCACTCAATTTTGACATTATAACACTAGGCTTTTAGCTTCATGAATCTATTCCTACATTATAACTCTATTTTGATTGAGTTCCCTAAATGAAGAGCTCTAGGATTGATTTTATAGGCTTTAAAATCCCTTGTAATGGGTTAAATCTAACCATGGTTGACTTTATTAACTTTTATTGAGTTTGGCATATTCCTAAAATATTTTTTTATATATTTTCTAGAAGTTACAAAGGTAATGAGTGTATTCTTGAATGTTATAAGATGCTCTTGAATTTATTTATTAGTAATTGATTTATTAGCTTATGGGTGAACTCAATTAGGTTTTGAAATTGATTTAACTTGATAATTGATTTTAATTAGGGTGTGTAAGTTAATTAATTATTTTTAGGTATTTGGTCATTTGTTTGATTTTGATTAATTCAATGTGTGTGTTCACCTTGTTTAACTGATTTAATGCAAGGTTATAAAGTCAAATTTGAGATTAATAAAAATTCATAGGTTAAATGTTTAATGATTGATAATAATTTATCTAATAGTTTGATACAAAGCCATTGATGGCTAAATTTACATGTCTACAAATAGTGGTTGGTTTGATAGTGATTGGGTTGATATTTATGGGGTTGATAGTTGTTGGTGCTATGACTAGGGGGATAGACCAAGTCTTGGTTTTGAGATAAATAAAGTTGACACAAATGGGTTATAAGTGATAGATATGATAGTTGAGGTATGTAATCAAAAAAATTATGTCTTTGAGGTAATTGATATGATGGTTGGGATAGGTAACCCAAAGGTTGGTGACGTTGAGATACTTATGGTGGGTGATGATCAAGTGGTTGTTTAAAGGTTTTAAATGGTTGTAGTTGAGGTTTAATTATTTGTAGGTTAGGTTTGGTTGGTTGTAGGTGAGTTTAGATTAGTTATAGGTGAGATTGGGTTGGTGGTAGGTAAGGTTGAGCTAATTGTGGGTGAGGTTGGGTTACTCATAATTAAGGTTGGGTTGATGGTAGGTGAGGTTGGGTTGATTGTGGGTGAGGTTGGGTTAGCTATAGGTGAGGTTAAGTTAATGGTAGGTAAGGTTAGTTTGGTTGTAGGTAAGGTTAGGGGCATAAGAGGCTCTTGATGCAAGGTAATGCTCTAAGGCAACAGGGTAGTCTTCGAGGAGTTTAACAAAGTTAGGATCTCCTAGAGAAAATATAGGGGTGTTACATATTAAATCAAGGAAATGGAGATGAGGTGGATGACATCAAGATGGTGTTAAAAAAATTTCTAAAGGGGATAGACTCTACACAACTTAAACAAAGAGAAGACACGAAAAGGATCAAGAAAATAAAGCACACACTAAAGTATGTCAAATCCTAGGATTCTTTTTAGTCTCTCTTGTGGCTTATGCTTTAAGTTTGAATTATGTGACTCAACTTAGATTTTAGAGAGATTAATAGAAAATAATTTTATGGTTGGATTAAAAGTTGTGTTTAGGCTCTCAAAGAGATTTGTATTGGAAATCAATACATGGTTTGATGTTTGGGCTTACCCCCTCACTTCACACATTGTAGCAATAAGGGTGTTAGGTGTTTAGATAGTATATACCAATTTTCAGAGTTTATAATCAACCAGAGAGCTGAGTTGGTTCTCCCTTTGGTAATGACCTCCAAGTAGGATTGTTGGTAAGGGTAAGGTGACTGTTAGGTGATGAAATCCTAGATGGACCTTATGTCCAGTTGTTTTGATTTTGGATTGATGTAGGAGGTTTGGTTTGTGTGTGTGACATAAGTGATGTTATGATTGAGTTACTTTAATTTAATTTAAATAAGTGAGCTAAAATTGAAATCAACTAATGAAGGCAGTTGATTTTAAACTCAAAAGAAATTTTAATTTCATTTATGAGCATAGAATAGGGAAAAGAGCATATAGATGCAAATAAAATAAAACCCAAGTAAATATTAAAGAGTCCCACTAAGAATTCTAAAATGTTTTAGATAATTTCAACTTATATTCTTAGAAAGGAATAATAAAGAAACTAGATACAGGTATAGTTGAAAAACCTAGATTTGGTTTACACTCTATGATCTAGACAGTTGTAAATACTCCTCTTTGTCTTGGAAGGAATGACCTTCATATAAGAGATCACTCAAATAAATGGTTGGTTAGATAGATAGTAGGGTGGATTTCCTACTCATCTAGATCCAAGAAGCATGAACTTCCTTGGAGGTTTTCAATCCACACTTTCAAATAATCAAGTTTTGAATGATAAAGAGAAAGTACTTGCATAAATGACAAAATATACTAAAATTGAATACAATAAATGCTTGATAAATAAGTTGATGAAATTTTCTAATTATAGAAATAAGTGGGTTAATATTAATTCTAAATAATCTAGGTGTGGTTCAAAAAATAGGTCAGGGCTTTATGAACAGGCTAAGAAAAAGAAAGTTGGATTTGGTTGAGGTCTGGTGGGTGAAAATAGCTTGTTATTTTTTCACATAGTAACCATCAGTGGTTAGGGTGACTGTCAGCGATTAGGGTGGTTAGGATGACCATCAATAGTCAAGGTGACCATTGATGATTATTATGGATTTTGATAGGTTATTGATTCTAGATAGAATAGATTATGGGTTGGTTATAGAAAGGTTATGTAGGTTGATGGAGGTTGGTTAATGATCGTGAGGTCAAGAGAGAGCCTCAGAGATATCAAGGGTAAAGGTTTGGTACTCAGGTGGTTGAGAATGGTCAGAGGGTATTCTAGTGGAATAGGTAATATATAAAGTTGTATAAATATTGAGACTAAATAACTAAAACTTAAAACAAGAAAAATATACTTAGCTTGTGGTTGATAGTTTATGGCTTGAAGAAGTCCTCGAGTTGGGATGATAGAAGCTAGAATAACACCTACACAATAAGCTCTAATCTCTTGCCCAAGAAGTTTGGATGATGATTGCTCTGATAATTATTCCCCCTTTCTCACTTCCTCTTCTTCTCTTTATATATAAGGAAGGGAGAGGTGAAAGTGTAGGTTTAAGATGGGTTCAACATCGTCTTCCAATTTCAGTCTTAACATGCATAATTCATGAATGGATAAGAATAAAACATCAAACTAGAGTTGTTATGGGAGTTTAGTAGTTTAGATGGTGGAACCTAACCATCAATATTCAAGGTGACCATCGATGGTTAGGGTGATCATCGATAGTAAATTGGGTTAAAAATATGGGTTTAATAAGTAAGTCAAGCTGACTAGAGTTTGGTTTGATTTACAGTCGAATGATCAAGGCTAGGCCTAAGGGGGTCCTAAGGTGGTCTTGGGGTGTTGTGATAATCAAAACCATTATGTTTGTATTTCTAGTGTCTACAAGTCTATTTACATGGTTTTCAATGAATGGATGTGTGTCAAGGTATTGTATAAGGTCCCTATTAGAGATATAGATTGTACCCTAGCTAGAAGTAAGAGTGTTTAGGGCCTACTCTTAAATCTAACTCAACATGGGAGTAACCCTAGGCTATGGGTATCTTATAATGGGGTCAGACCTCTAGAATTTTTAATGAGGTTAGCTCCTTTGATTCATCATTTTATCCTATTCCCACTACTAAAACCTACTAATAAATAAGGAAAAGGGGGAGAGAGAGAGAGAGAGAGAGAGAGAGAGAGAGAGAGAGAGAGAGAGAGAGAGAGAGAGAGAGAGAGAGAGAGAGAGAGAGAGAAACATGAAAGGAAAACCTAAGATAATAGTGGTGATGTACCTAAATTATGGGTTGATCCACTCTGCTTTACTCTTAGAACACTAATGAAACAAGTAAAAGACTAGATCTAGGATCTCAAATATCTATCATACATCAGTGTTTCATGAAGAGGTTCACCAAATGATCTAAGTGGAGGTAAATAAAGGAGAGGTATAAATTAAGACACTAACCAGTCATAGTATCTACATGTGGGCTTCAATCAAGAGATGTAGAACACTAAACATGACCTACATAACTAGATGAACTGGTAACTAGGTCAGATCATAATTTGACAAGGGAGAAACTTCTACCACATACACAAATCTGACATGTACACACTACACCAAAATAATGAAATCTAAAACATGGCCTTCTATTCATTTTAAGAGGTTATAAGCTCCATATTTGTAGAGTTTAGCCATGCCCAAGAGAGGGAGTAGAGAAAATATAGAGAGGATCCACTTTTTGGCTCAAAAGCCTCTATATATAGCAAAAGAGAGAAAGAGAGATATCACTTGATTGCTTTCTATTTATGTGCCTTGATCAACAAATGAATCCCCTATTATCTCAATAATCATCAATCTCCTCTTATTGGTTGAGAGATATCACTAGAGACAAGGGCTTGTTATGCATAGTGCTAAAATATGTTCGAATGAAAATAATGCCCTTAACTACTTCTCTAATACTAGTTTGCCACCTCGGGACCCTAAGTCTACTTGAAGTGTTCATAAGTATCAAATTATTGAATCTTAATACTAACAATAATGCCATGACTTGAGTGGTGGAGTACCTATTTTGTTGATAATGGGCCCCTTTGTATTTATCACATATTTGTTCTATTTCCATCTTTGGGTCATAGGTTCATCTATAGGTGGAAAACCAATCTAAGGTCATTGGTTTTCCTATAGTTTTCCATACTATAATCAATGCCTAGTCCAATTTCACCCTAGCTAGAGGTATTAGTGTTTAAATCCTACTTCCAAATCTAGCTTAACATGGGACTAACTCTAGGCTATGGGTATCCTATAATGGGATCAGACCTCTAGGATTTTTAATGAGGTTAGCTCCTCTGATGCATCATTTTAACCCATTCCCATTATTAAAACCTACTAATTACCAAGGAAAAAGGAGAGAGATAGGGCTATAGAAACATGAAAGAGACACTTAAGCTAACAGTGGTGATGCACCTAAATTATGGGTTGATCCACCCTACTTGAATATTAGAACACTAATGAAACAAGTAAAAGACTAGATCTAGGATCTCAAATTTCTATCATACATCAGTGTTTCATGAAGAGGTTCACCAAATGATATAAGCTAAGGTAAATGAAGGAGAGATATAAAGTAAGACACTAACCAGTCATAGTATCCACATGCAGCCTTCAATCAAGAGATGTAAAACACTAAACATGACCTGCATAACCAAATGAACTAGTAACTAGATGAGATCATAATTTAACAAGGGAGAAACTACTACCACATATGCAAATTTGACATGTACACACTATACTAAAACAATGAAATATATAAAAAAAACATTCTATTCATTTCAAGAGGTTACAGGCTCCATCTTTGTATATTTTGGTCATGCCCAAGAGAAGGAGTAGATTAAATATAGAGAGGACCCAATTTTTGGATCAAAAGTCCTATATATAGTAGAAGAGAGAAAGAGAGATGGGATGAATGTCTTGGAGAGTGGAGGAAAGTCCATGATATTAAGAAGTATAATAGAAGCACTTGATTACTTTTTGTTTGTGTGCCTTGATCAACAAATAGATCTCTTATTATCTCAATAATCATCAAGTTCCTCTTATTAGCTAAGATATCCTGCTAGAGACAAGGGCTTGTTATGTATAGTGCCAAAATCTATTTGAATGGAAATAATACACTTAAATACTTATCCAACTACTATCTTTCCACCTTGGGACCCTAAGTCTACTTGATGTGTTCATGAGGATCAAATACTCGAATCTTGATAGTGACAATCATGCCATGCCTTGAGCGGCAGGGTACATGATTTGTTGATGATGGGCCCCTTCATATTTATCAATATTTGTTCCATTTCTATATCTATATCAAAGGTTTATCTATAGGTGGAAAACCAATCTAAGGTCATTATTTTTCCTATAGTTGTCCATACTTTGCTTGATGCCTAGTCCCATTTTTGCTTATTTGCCTTGGTCAAAAAACTAACCCTTTAACATCCATCTAAGTCACTTAGACTTGTCTTCTATATGATTTTCTATCAAAAACTGACTCAAATCATTAACCCCTTGACTCATATCACATTGCTTATCTACCTACTATGAATAGACGTGATCCATAGATCCTTTGCTAGGACACACAATTGTGCCACTTATCAATCACATGTTTGCACTCAAGGTTCATTGACTCCTTGACTTGCTTGCATGGCATTGATCTTAAATCTACAATTGAATGTGAGCCATTGATCTATCTAGGCCCATTATCTTATCTTTACCCACTCACCATTAGATTTGATCTAGGCACCTAAGATTTAGACACTTATCAAGCATGTGCTTAGTCAAGGACCCCTTTAACAATTTTGAATGTAAATGGCTATTTTATGAGCTTAAATTTTGACACTTGTGCAACTGTCACTAAAATATTTGAACTTTAACAGTAATTTTTCATGGATTAAAATTTGACATCTATGTAAATGTATTTGACATCTGCATGACTATCATTGCATATTTAAAAACCAATGATCATCTTTTGTGCTTGAATTTGACACTTGTGGGGCTATCTTGGAATTTTTTAATTCAAGTGGTTATTTCCTATAACCTAAAATTGATGTTTGCATAACTATTTCAATCATAACTTCCATGGGCTATTTCCTTCAAACCTTTTGCTAGATAATGTTTGGGGCACCTTCTTTGAAAAAGACCCTTAAAAACCCTTGAATTGGACCATTTTATTAAGAAACAACCCTTCAAGAAAATTGTATAGGGCACTTTGTCAAGAGAACAACCCCTCAAAACTTTGTCTGTGGCACTTTCTTGAAAAAAAAGGCCCTTTGGGATTTTCATTTGATTCACCTACTTGAAGACTTACCCTTCAAAAATTATGCTTTGGACTAATTTCCTATAGAAATATCCTTCAGGATTTTGCTTTGGACCATCTTCCTAATAAATGACCCTTTGAGAAAATGTATAGGATACTTTGCTTGAAAAAGTGCCTTTGGGGTTTTTGTATTGGACCATTTTCTTGAAACAAAAGACCCTTCAAGGAAATTGTTTTGGCCATTTTTCTTGACAAAATACCCTTCAAGAAAATTGTTCAGAAAATTTTCCCAAAGAAATGACACGTAGCCCTTTTTGATGTGGACAACTTCAATGAAATAAATAGGTCTTTAGGGAAATTGTTGTAAAACAATTTCTTGGAGAGAAATTTGTCTTTTTCTTTTGCTTTGAACATTTTGTTTGAAATAATTCATGCCTTCAGAACTTTTGTCAAACATTTTTCCCAAAATAATTATGCCTTAGATAAATTTGTGTGCATAATTTTCTTGAAAGAAATCTAACACTTAGCTTGAAAAAATACCCTTTGGGCTTTTTGTTTGGTCCACTTCCCTAAAATAAATACCCTTTAGGAGTTTTGTTTCAAATAAAATGTCTAAAACAATTCCTGATACTTAGCCAAACAAAGTGAAACAAAACTCCTGAAAGAATTCCAACACTTTTCTCCAAGGGAATTATGCCTTATACTTTTATTGCAAGCTTTTTATGGAATAATTTCTTTGAGAGAACTCTGAATGCAAGTTTTCTTGGACTTTCATGATTTACAATCTTAGACCCCTTTCAAATCCCCTTTTGATCCACTATTTCATGAACTTTGCTCAGCTATTCAAAGCTTGGTATGTGGGCCAAAAATGTCCAATAGTCCCCAACCTTGTCAAGCCTTTGTTCATGTCCAAAAACACCCAAACTACTTCATAATGCCTAGTCTTAAAAGAAAGCCTTATATGTCATCTTAAGGCCATGATGTCTTAGTGAGGCCTAGTTGGTAGTTAGACATATGAGATGTTGTTCAAGGATGAATCTCTCCAAAATGAGAGTTTAAGTCTTTGATAAGGTCATACTAGTATTTTTAAGGTCTATCCAATGGTTAGTGTTTTATAAGACCCATATTCAATGCAATTAAAATAGTTTAAAAGTATTCATAAGCCATTATTATAGACATGCTCACCACTTACTAATGCAAATAAAGGTCACGAGAAAATAAAATTAGTCCTAAAAGGTGACTTATAATTACGAGTAAGGTCAAGATGATTATTAAGAGGCATGATAAGATCATGAACACATCAAAAGGTCCTAAAAGTGCATTTGAAGATATAAAAGGTCAATTTGTCATATTTGAAGCCATTAAAGTCATTATTAAGAGAGTGAATCTTTATTAAATTTTTAAAAAGTCTTAAATTTCATTTAAAGCTTCTTCATAACCTCTCTAATCCATTTAAAATAGTTAAAATGTGTTGAACCTATTGTTTTCCATCCATTCTTATTTTTTGGTGGCCTTTCACTCTTTCAACATGGAGGAGTGTACCTGATCTCAGCTAAACCATTACCCATCTGAGGTAGGATCATGACCTATTCATTATTTTATGAGTATTTTTACAATTTTAATGGAGAAATCCTCAAGGTAAAATCATCAAAGTCAAATTTTCTCATGGTTTTAAACCCCCCTCAATGACAAAAGTTCCAAAGCATGATGTTTCAATCATTTTTATAGGTTTTCCTAGATTTATAATGGGGAGAGAACCATGGTTTTGGAAATTCTATGGTTTAAATACTTATTTAGGTCCCTAAAAAAGGGGATGATTCATTCATGGATAAAAATGACAAGTTTTAGCAAAGATCACAAAGAAACAAGCTTTCTTGAGGTTGCAGGTTCTGTTTGGAAGGCACATGATTTCAAGTATTTATAAAGGTTCATGTATAAAACCAAGATTCAAAACCTTACTTAAACATATACAATATGCATCCAACTGTCTTTGATTCCTTAACATTCAAAGCAAGGCAGAGAAGCTTCTAAACATGAAGATTTTTATGAAATTACAAGGTTTTATGGAGTTTTCTCAAGAGTTATAGAGTTATACGATGGAATTAAATCACAAATTATGGTCATATGAGCTTGCTAAAATAATTATCAGGCCCTCGCAATCCTTCAAAATGGAAAACTATGCTCACATACCCCATAGCAAGGCAAAATTGACCCAAAACCTCTTTCATAAGCACCTACAGGCAGTCTTCAAGAATGTGTTATCTCTACTCAGGAGCTTTATGGGTAAGTATGGAAATTTTATGGGAAGGAGAATCTATTTAAAAATCATTTTTAGGTGTTTAGAAGAAAAAATAATCATACATTATTATGAATCAACCTAAAGAGGCACAGTTCAAGGTTTGAATTCAATTCTCCCATTACATGGAAAAGAGTGATCATGGGGTATGTTGATAGGTGTGTTATGAATCATATTTATTCATAAAACCTTGATGAGGAGATTATAAACATGTTTATTCATCAAAATCATCACATGCAGTCTTAAACCCCTACAAAACCCTAAAAGCATGTGAACTTGTATTTTGATGTTTTTGAGATTATTTAGGTAAAATGCATGGTGATAGAAGTGATTGATAGTGATTTAAATATCCTCTAGGATCATATAAACATGGATTAATGTCTATGAGATTTAAATTCAAGGTTTCAACAAGTTTTTAGTCAATAAGGACCTCTACAAGTTTACAAACAAAAAGAGGGTTTTTTAACATGTTTAAAGTGTTTGTCACATAATGGAATGGTTTAAAAATAATCAAAGAGATTACCCCTATTATCTAATACTCTCCAATAAGGTTTCAATCATTATAATCATTAGCATACAAGGTTTTCATAAGGTTTAAACATGGAAAAAAGTACAGGTCTGCAACAAAGTGTGAGGGTTTCAATATATTTTAAAGTGTTATATCTTGGTACAAGTATGAGGTATGAATCCAAGGAAATATCTTTTGTATCCAATACTCTCCAAAAGCATTATAGGCACATGAGGACCATGAGATCCAATGTAGGGTTTTAATGGAGTTTTTAAGCTTGAAAAAGACCCACACAAGTCTACATACATGAAGATAGGTTTTCAATGTGTTTTGAGATGCTTCTCTTCTCATGAAGTGTCTTCAAACAAGCCTAATACTCTCCTTTACATCCAATGCCTTGCCAAGGAGGTTATAAGATTATCCACAGTTTTCAATAATGTTCCTCATATACTCAAGAGAGTGTATATTATTTGAATCTCAAATACAACTATCAATGATCATGTAGAAATGTCAAATGAACTCTCATGATGCTAACAAGAAGATATAAAAATACCCAAGTTCCTCATGTTCTAGGAATTATTGTCATTGACAAAAATGAAGACATGGTCTTTGAAATCTTATTAAAACTATAGGTAGATAATTTTTATGACTTTAAAACCTCACAAGAATATTTCATGCTTGAAGGCCAACTCTGAGCTTCCCTTCAAGGCTTCAAGTTTGATCGATCACCCTATAAACTCATATGAAAGTTTCCAATGAGAAAGGTAAATGGATAAAAGGTTTAGTGGGGAATTTTCTAGAAAGATATGAAGAGTTTCCACTAGATAACATGGTCAAAACCCCTTGGATATCAAGTTTTCAAGCATACACTCCAACTCTAAGCAAAAGAGTTCTCAAAAGGTTACAAGTATAGGAGCATCATCCACAAGCTCCAAGTATATGTTTCTAATTTATTATTTGTAGGATTATAGTTAACCTACAATATTTAAAGTTTAGTAAAGAAGAAAATAGATGTTTCATGATTCCAAAACCTAAATTGCAGGTCTATAAGAAGAAGAGATAATGGTTTCTAGGTCTTAAGCATTATTTTAAGGCTTTTAACCTACCTTCAAGATTTATCAAGGCTATGATCGAAGATTACCATATGGTGAAGCTATGAGCCTATTCAATATTCAAACATGATCTTAAGTTAATTAGTGGACAACATGGTTTCCAAAAATGATTATAAAACCAATCTATAGGTCAGAAAGGGCTCTAAATAAGTTCCAAACATGTTGAAAGGAGAGTGCACCTTGTGAGTGAAAATTTGAGATAAAATCATAGTTATTATAGGTGTGTATCACAAGTTCCAAGATACTTTAAATAATTCACCAACCTATAATAAATTTTCATGATTGAGAGAGTAGAATAAGGGTCTTACTTACCAAAATCCAATAAGTTGTAATATAAAATTCCTTGTTTACAGGCTCATGTTGATGATATAAAATGAGGAACTAAGGTTGAGAAGGTTAAGATGGGGTTATAGAGTTTTAAGTCTTAGTAAACATCTAAGTAGAGTCTTCATAGGGCTTATATATTTTTCTCCATGGTTCTCAAGATGATCCAATAGTTCATAGGGATTCAAACATGATCAATGCAAGAATTCTAGTAGGATTTAGACAATGTAAAATGTTAAAGAGGATAACATGCTCTAGACCTCTTCTAGGAGCTTCATGAGGTCTATACCATATACCTCAACACTTTAGGTAGAGATATAATTTTTTATGCTATTAAGACCTCCCTAATATCTCTATGCAAAGTGTGAATAATCCTATAAGGTTTCCATGCTTAACATGAGTATAGGTTTTAAGATCAAGTTTCTAAAGTGTGGGGTATTGAGATGAGGTCCTTGGATAAGAAAGAAAAGGTCTACGTATAGTTTCAGGTCATAATCATGATCAAGGATATTCTTGACAATTATATAAGTTCAAATACACCTCTTAACACTTGTATACAAGCCATCATGGTAGTCAAGACCATAAACCAAATTGAGGAGAGAGCTACAAGAGTTGTAGATAGTTATTAGGGTAATGATTCAAGTTATCAATTAAGGTCTTAAGGTTAGGAATAATCTCAACATCAAGTTTCAATGTGCAATAGGTCTTTGAGAGTCTCTTGAAGTTGTGAATAATCTTATTATAGGTTTGTATATGGGATAAAAGGACAAAATGGGATTCTCAAGCATGAAGATATATATCTCCCAAGTCTCTCAAGGAGTCCTCATGAGGAACTAATACACTACATCAGATTTTTTAGCTCACTTAAAGACCACCTTGTGAGTTTTAATGTGATTTTCGGTTTTATTATGATCATATGACCTATCAAACATGACCATATGTGAGGTTAAGGGTCATTAGGATCACGATGGGGTCTAAGGTTTTAGAAAATTGATCCTAAAGGTATGTAGCTCCTCCATGAAGTGTTCATCATGATAAGTCAACCTTCAAAGCTCCAAATGGCATAGGAGGACTACTTCTAAGTCAATCATTCAATAGATTTTGAAATGCTTAAGAGGTTGAAATAGGAGAGTTAAGGCCTTTAACATAAAGAGTTTTCAAAGAATGGAGTAGCTAGTTGACCAAGTTATGCATGATCAAACACTTCAAAATATTAAAAAAATAGCAAGTAAGGTCTCCTCTCCACTCCTATGCCCAACTTTCATTGAAGACCAGCATCATGGTAAGCCTAATGCATTCAAGGAGGCCTAATGATCTTTTTTTTCCTCTTAAATGGGCTATAATCATGTTGTAATAGTTGTATTTATTTAGTTTAATAGTGTTTCTTCATCAATATCATATCCCTCATTTCTTATAAAAAGGGTTGGAAATGCCTTGTTTTGTATCCCTCTTCTTGGGTATGAAAAGACTCTTCTCTTTTTAAAGACATGTAATGTTGGATTAGGCCTTGAACTATTAATAGAATAATAAATTTGCCTCTCTTTCCTTATTTTCTCACTATGTATTTCAGAAGTTCATTTGTATTTTATGGTTCTTAGCCTCTTTTACTTAGTTTTAATCAATTGTATATGTTATTTAGTCTCTTTTGGCTCATTTTTAAGAAAATTATAGATAATAAAACCCTCATGCAAGTTGTTTCCTTCATTTTATCTTTGTTATATCACATATGTTAGAATGTGTAATTGAATTCAGTCCTTTAAATGTTTTTCTTGAGCTATTAGAGTGAGTGGAGAATATCTCAAACTTTGGTGCATCACCATTTGTACTTTAGTTTGACTTTCTCCCTTTTCCATGACCAAAGACACTTAGTCCTAGTTATAGATAGGTCTCTTTAGCATAGGTGTAGGTCAGTAACTAATTTTAAATCAGGTGCATCCTAGTTTAAGAGGGATATGACCTTATCCATAGGTTCATCCCCAAAGATCCAAGGTTCCACACCTTGGGGATGTTCCATTATTGACATTGGATCAACTATTTGATTGAATGGGTGCAAGATCCAAGTGACAACAATTTTTTGCATGTATGGTGGGATAAATCCCATGAAGTTAGAAGAATTTAGCTAAGGTTTTGGTGATGTACTTAGAAAGTTGTAGTAGAATTGAAGACATTTTAGAAGCATCTAGAGACTCCATCCTTTTCTAGTTCTAGATTAGTTTCAGCCTAATTTATATCACAAAATTCACTTTCTCTATAATTCACCAAAGTGGACTCAATTTATACTGATTAGCAGGCTAATGAGAACTATGGATTTGATCCATATGCCCACATTGAAGAGACTAGATTGGGAACCTACTACATTCTTAAAGAGAATTTTATTTTTCCAAATATTTTCAAGGGATAAGAGGACCTTGAAGGCATGTGGTAGTTTTACTTTGATGGTTCTAGGAGCATAAATGTGGCTAGTTCAGTATTGTATTGATCTTTCCTCAAAAGGAAAAGTATTTTTCTCATATAGTATGCAATTTAGCGACATTAACAATGTATCAGAGTATGACTCTCTCATTCAAGGCCACCAAGTGGCTCTAAAGAGAGGAATAATGTTACTTCAAGTTTTTTAGGATGGTGAGATTGTTTTGAATAAAATTAGAGGCTAAAGTGCATCCAAAAATAACTTATTGAAGGCTTATAATCATAGGGTATGGGACCTCATGGAAGGCTTTGATGACCTTCAACATATAAGATATACCAAGGAAGTACAATGATGATGCAAATAGACTTTCCATAGTGGGGTCACAATATGATCTTCCTAATGTCATTGTGAGGAATTCATAGTAGTGTTTCAAGATAATTGTTAGACTTGTATTCCTTGACAACAATGCTAGTTATCAAGTTTTTGAGAATTATACACAAATAATCAACTTCCTACAACTTGAAGCCAAGTTATCAACTAAAAATTAGATAAAACTCCAAGATCAATATGAATATCAGATATTCCAATTGAAGGAAAACAAATTTCCTAAGGGGTTGGTTACCTTAGAAAGCATATTCAACTAAAATAACCAGCTCAAAAGAGAGAAGGTGAACATGAATATTAATTATGAGAACTCCAAACCAATATCCATACTTGATGATACATTTCTAAAAGATGGTAAAATATACCCCCAATTTAAAATTGATGGTTTTATTGGCCTTTGTAACAAATATGATGATAATTTTGCTTATAGCTACCAAGATATTAAGGTATTTGACCCAAATTTGGCATAACACACTATTGAACTTGACCCAAATTCCAATCCAATGAGGCAAAAGCAAAGGCCTAAAAACTAAAATATTGATCCATTAATGAGAAAAAAACTTACTAAGTTGATTGAAGCCAATATCATATTCCAAGCATTCCTCATGGGTGGTGAACCTAATCCATGTTAGGAATAAGAATGGGGGAGATTAGGTTATGTGTGGACATTAGGGTCTTGAATATATCTTACCTTAAGGATCATTACCCCATTCCTCCAATCAAAAAAATCCTCCAAACTATACTTCTTAATGGCTATTTAGGGTATAACTAGATTCTTGTACAGGAGTGTGACCAATACGAGGCAAATTTTACCACAAAGTGGGGTATTTATGCCTATAATAAAATTCCTTTTGGTTTGACTAATGCTGGTGCAACCTTCCAAAGGGCCATGGATATGGTATTTTGAGGCCTTATTAATGTTATGATCTTGGTTTACTTGGATGACATAACTATTTCTTCAAAGAATGAAGTTGATCACTTGGATCACTTGATGCATGTATTTGATAGATATAGAGAGTTTGGCATGTATTTGAACCCAATTGTTATCTTGAAGGAGAATTTTTAGGAGATGTAGTTTCCAAGGATGACCTAGAAATTGATCTAGAGAGGTTGGCATCAATCTTATCTCTCTCACTTCCAAGTCACAATAAGAGCCTTCAAAGCTTCCTAGGTAAGATAAACTTTGTGAGAAGGTTTATCTCTAACTTTTATTATTTTTTAAAGCCTATAACTACTATATTGAATAAAAAATAGACTTTCAGCAGATCCAAATAAGGGGAAAACAATTTTGAATTAATTAATCATGCCATATCTCAAGCTCCCACTCTCATAAATCTTGATTTTACCAAAAACTTCATCATATGTTCCTTTAGGAGTGATGATTATATCTCTATAACTTGGTATATAATAATAGTGAAGGGTTGGAGCAGCCAAGTGCATTGTTCAGTCAAATCTTGAAGTAGATATACCTTTATGTAAAAATAAACACTTGATATTATAAGGATTATCAATAAGTTTAGGCACATGGTCTCCAAAATAATAATCCAATTGATGGTGTCACACACAAGTGTTAAATACTTTCTTCTAAGTAGATATTTGAATGAGAAGAGAGATGGTTGGATAACAAAGGTAAGGGAATATGATGTAGAAATCAAAGTGATTAAATTGGTAAGAGGTGAAGGGATGTGTGAATATATATTATTATAACTAAAAGGTTTATAAAGGTTATCCTAGTGATACAATATGATCAACAACCATTTGCACCTTCACTTTCTAGGAGTTAAACTGAAGACATGATCAAATTATTGCAAACTGGTGAGTATCCCCATGGCCTGAACAAAACTCAATGAAGATACGTTAGATTTCATTCCATTACATATGACCTAGTAGATGGAATTTTTAGAAAAGATATTATGGTGTTATCTTGAGATGCATTGAGTCAAACTAGACTAAAAAAATGCTAGAAGAGTTCCATGATGTTCCTTCAAGAGGCCATTTTTCATTGAAAACTACTACTTTCAAGATAATGAAGGTTGGATATTATTATCCCAAATTATTTATAGATGCACATAAATGGGTTATAAGCTATAATAAGTGTGTCTTTTTTATAGGTAAGAAAACATTAGTATCCCTCCCACTACACCCCATCCAAGTAGATAATCCTTTCATGAAATGGAGTTTAGATTGTATTGGAATGATCAACCCACATTCAAGTGTTGGTCATAAGTGGGTATTGACTACCATAGATTAATTCACAAGGTGGATAGGGGAACTAGAACTAAAGGAAGATAATGAGACATATATGATATATTTCTATGAAGGTATTATCATTAGGTTTGGTATTCTAGCTACTATCATATCTGATAATGTCATGGCTTTTGTTGGCACTAGGATCACCAAATAAGTAGTAAGGCATAGTATCTATTTGAGTGCTTCTTCCAAATATTACCCTCAAGGTAATGGATTAGAAGAGGCTATATAATAAATTAATTATTATCATCAAAAGTACATGGAGGAGAACCAAATATCTTAGCACACTAAACTTTAAAAAGCCTTATGAGCTGATAGGATCACTCCCAAGAGAGTTATTGGAAATTATTCTTTCATGTTATTTTATGGGAGAGAAGCAAGGCTTCCATTATCACTTGATTTTATAGACCTTAAACTCACTCATCATATGGAAATGATGGATAATGATGTTATGACTATGAATCTAACAAAACTAATGGAGTTTGATAAGTTATAAATCAAGTAATGTACACAGTGGAGCTTCACCAAGCTCAAGTAAAGAGGACATTTGATATAAGGGTAGATGATAAAATCTTATAAGAAGGATAACTAGTGTTGAAATGGTATCAAGATAGGGCCAAGGATAAAAACACACCAAATTTGACACCATACAGATTGGGCCCTATGTCATAGCCAACTACAAACAATCCAACGTTTTTTAGCTCTCCAATCTGAATGAAGAGGAGCTACCAATCCCAATCAATGGGATTCATCTAAAGCACTATTATTAAGGTCATTTTAACCCTTGTACATACTAGATTATATGTTTTTACATTATTATAAGAGTTGATTGCAAATTTTTTCAGTAGCTTAGTTGTTCTTCCTTTCCCCCTAAGTGTTGTTATACATGTTGTTCTTGCTTCTTTGTTTTCTATTTTAGAGGTGATTTTAGTTTTCCTAAGGCTGGTCCAATAGATTATCTCTTTCATATTGAGTTATTTATTGACTCCATGCTTAATGGATTTGATCAGGTGGTTGGTTTGAGTTTTTAGATAGGCAAACACCCCTTGGAGGTTTCCATAATATTGAATATTCTAGCCACCTTTAGTCCTTAGGACACTTGCACACTTGGAGAAGGGTATTCTTTGCAAAAAAATAAATTGAGTATGAGCTCCTTGAAATCATTTTCATGATGATTGGGTGGGTTTAGGATCATGTATACATGAGTCATTAAGGTTTCTTGTACTCTTGCTTCATTGAATTAGTCTTAAAATCATTATTTAAGCCATGGTTCATATTAGGCCTATTAAAGAGTCTATTTTCATGGTTTTCAATGAATGGATGTGTTTCAAGGTCTTATATAAGATCCCAAACCTTGTCAAGCCTTTTTTCATGTCCAAAAACACCTAAACTACTCCATAATGCCTAGTCTTACAAGAAATCCTAATATGTCATCTTAAGGCCATGATGTCCTAGTGAGGCCTAGTTAGCAGTTAGAGATATGCAATGTTATTCAAGGGTGAATGCCTCCAAAATGAAAGTATAAGTCATTTTCTAAGGTCATATCATTATTTTTTAGGTCTATACCATGGTTAGTGTCTTATAAAACACATGATGAATACAATCAAAGTAGTCTAAAAGTCTTTATAAGCCCTCATTATAGACCTATTCACCACTTCCTAATGTTAAAAAAGGTCATGAGAAAAGAAAATGAATCCTAAAAGGTGATTTCCAATTAATATTAATGTTAAGAAGAGTCTTGAGAGGCATGACAAGATCATTAACACGTCAAATTGTCCTAAAAGTGCATTTGAAGATATAAAAGGTCAAAATGACACTTTTGAATCCATTAAAGTCATTATTAAAAGAGTGCCACTTTATTAAAGTCTTAAAAAGGTCCCAAATTTCATTAAAATCTTCTCCATAACCTATCCATCCATAAAAAATGGTGAAAATGCATTTAGCCTAATGTTTTACCTTCATTCTTATTTGTTGGTGGCCTTACACTCTCTCAATGTGGAGGAGTTCACCTAGTCTTAGCCAAATTGGTATCTATCTCAAGTAAGATCATGACCTATTCATTGTTTCAAGAGTATTTTTTCAATTTTAATGGATAAATCCTCAAGGTCAAATTTTCTCATGGTTTCAAACCCCTCTCAATGACAAAAGCTCCAAAGCTTAAAGTTTCAATTGTTTTTTGTAGGTTTTGCTAGAGTTACAATGGAGAGAGCACCATGGTTTAGGATATTTTGTGTTTTAAATCCTTATGTAGTTCCATCAATTATGGGAGGATTCGTTCATGGATAGAAATGATAGGTTTCAAGTAAAGATCATGAATAAACAAGTTTTCATGAAGTTGCAAGTCTATGAGGTTGCAGGTTTTGTTTGGAAGTCAAATGATTGCAAGTGTTTGTAAAATTTCATGCATGAAGACAAGATTTAACACCTTTATTAATCATATAAAATATACATCCAAAATTTATTGTTTCCTTAACATGCAAAATAAATCATAAGCTTCTAAACATGTAGATTTTTATGAAATTACAAGGTTTTATGGATTTTTCTCAAGAGATGTAGAGATTTAAAGTGGTATTAAAACACAATAAAGGTCACATGAGGTCCCTCACATAATTATTAGGCCCTCACATGCCTTAAAAATGGAAAAATATGCTCATAAACCCCATAACAAGGCAAAACCAACCTAAAACCTCCTTTGTAGGCACTTATAAGTAGTTTTTAAGAATGTGCCATCTCTACATTGGATTTGCATGGGTTAGTGCAGCCATTAGATGGGAAGGGGGAGATATATATTAATAATATCCATGTTTTTAAAAGTAAAACAAATTAGACAGGGATATGAGTCATCCTAAATAGGCTTAAAATAACCTATAAACAACTCAAAAGAGGCATGATTCAAGGTTTGAATTAAATTTTCCCATTACATGGAAAAGAGTGGATCATGGGGTATGTTGAGAGGTGTGTTATCCATCATATTAATGTATAAAAACTTAAGGAATATCTTATAAACATTTTGATCCATTGAAAACATCATAAGCAGTCTTAAACCCCTGTAAAACCTTAAAAGCTCATGAACTTATCCTTTGATGTTTTTTATCTTGTTTAGATAAAATGCATGGTGATAGAAGGGATTAATAGTGATTTAAATATCCTTTAGGATCATCTAAACATGGATTCAGGTCTATGAGATTCAAGGTCAAGGTTTCAACAAGTTTTAAGCTAAGAAGGACCTCTAAAAGCCTAGAAATAGAGAGATGGTTTTTTAACATGTTTGAGGTGTTTCTCACTTAATGAAAGAGTCTATAAAAAGTCAAAGAGATTCCCTCTATTATTTCATACTCTTCAAGAAAGTTTCATTCCATTAGAACCAATTACAGTCAAGGTTTCCATAGGGTTTGAGCTTGAAGAAAAAGTATAGGATTACAATAAAGTGTGAGGGTTTCAATATATTTTAAAGTGTTATATCTTGGTACAAGCATGAGGTATGAATCCGAGGAACTCTCTTTTGTATCCAATACTCTCCAATCAAGTTTTAGACACATGAAGACCATGAGAGATAATTGAAGTTTGGGAATGGTAACCATATAACCAATCAAAATACTTGATACACACAAGTTTAGCTTGTGAAATCAAGAGGTATCTCAATGCAATGTCTAGTGGGACTAGTATTATGAAGATAGTGCTACATGTGAATATTATGAGGAGTTTTATAAGTTGTTTCCACATTTGTTTACATGATATATTGTTGAACTTATGTTTATTTTAGAATTATTATTTTAATAATTTCATCAGGACGATAACTTATTTTAGGGGGGGAGGATGTTACATTCTGTCATACTCTTAATAAATTGCATTATTATTAAAATAATGAATTAAATTATTTATTAGTTATTATCTAATTTTTTTTGTATATTTAGATGTATTATGCATAGATTTGAGAGTTATTATATTTATTTTATTATTCATTATGATTTAACAACATATTACATACATTTGAATATGTTATATTGTTTGGTTTTGAAATATTATGTGAGTTGATTTCATTTATACATCTGGTTATTAAGCAATAGTTTACTTGACATGTGTACATTTTTGGTATTTTTGGTGTCTTATCTAAAGCTTTAGACTAACTAAAATCTTTTGTTAAAGTGAATTCAATAAAATCTCTACCCTCATTGAACATTTAGAGGGAAATTATCATCGAAGACAGGATAGCAGATAGACATAATAAGGAACATGCAGAACATTTTGAGAACATGTCACGCATGCACCAATTATGTATTTTATAGTTATTTGATGCAATGTAAATTTATTTTTAATTAATTTATGTACTCTTTCTTATGGCTTATTGATTTATATGCTTAGTCTAATACTTTATAATTATTTTATCTAGCATAGAAAATAATAAGTACTGACACTTAGTGATTGAATAAACATTGATTGACATTATCAAATTTTATGCTTTCAAATGATTGTTTGTTTCTTCTATTAGATTTAAATTTTGTGCTTGCTTTATGTGCAAGATTGTCATATTATGATTTAAATGAATGGAAAATGAGTGTAAGCAATTGCTAGGTAATCATTTAATTATTTATGTTAGTCAATGCAATGTTGACTTTGGCTTAGACTATATTTCATGGATAAAACAACAAATTTTAGTGTTAAGCAACAAGGAACCCCCTTATAGTGACATTGGTTATTTAATCAACCAAAATTTATTTTCATAATACTTAGGAAATATGGGAAATGTTTTAATTAATAAATTTATAAACCTGTCTTGACCTCTTTTTGGTGTAAAGTATTAAAAGGTAGAAAACTTTTGGTTTTGTGGCATATTTGTTTGGGAAGAATGTAAGTCAAGTGTTTAGTATTTATTTTTATAAATCTAATAAAATTATAAAGGCATTTCCATACCTAAATTCATGGTCAAAATTGGAGGGTGAATAGATAACAGAGATGTTTTCTTGTTGAGAAAATAGTGGAGAGATAAATGGAAAGGCATAGAGTAGGATGTGGAAGCTTGAGAGGTAAATGGAGAGGCATAGATTAGGATGTGGAAGGACGAATAATAAGAGGTAAATGGATGTATTAAGCCATGGGTAGATTGAGGTAGACATTTCTAGTTTACAAACAAAAGAACGCAAGTAATTATTTATTGCAGTATTTTTCTTTTGGGGTAAAAAAATGAAATGATTAAGAAATAATTTACAAAAAAGAAAAATTACAAGTTACATTTCAATTAGGAAATGACTAATTTATTTGAATATTTATTACTTTTAATTATAAAATATATGATTTCTATATAAAATTTGCATGTGGTATGTTATTTTTCTCAAACCCTAATAGTATAATGTGCCATTTTTGGTAAAATACATATTTCCTTGTTATGGTTGGATTTAAAACTTGAAATAGGTTTTAAAAACTTATTTTTTTCAATTTATAAAATCTATATGCATATATTCTTGCATTTTTTAGAGACCCATGAGGTCATTATATTTATGTGCATTCTTTTAGAGTGAAAAACTCATTTTAATGGAAGCTTGAATTGGTTAGGTGGTTAGGTGGTTATTTTTTTTAGGTATGCAAACCCAGATTTATTTTTTTAAATGATTTTAAAAGGATTATTATTATAAACCCATGAGCTTATAAAGATAATATGATTGCCATACTCTTCATTGACCTTTTTATGGATAATAAAATGATATTGAAATGGACTTGTTATATGATTAAGTGCTTGAATAAATTAAGGTGATGAGATAAATGTTTAAACATGACTTAATTTAAATACACATGCAATCCATTGGGTTTCTAATCCTTATTAGAAGATTTTAGCTAAATGCCACCTATAGCAAGCCAAATTTGCCTACTAATAAATGTTTGTTTTGTGGTTCATAAGTGATTGTAACTTGTTTAATTTTATATTATTTTTTATGTATATCATTTTTTGTTTTAGTTAGATCATTTTTAGACAATTTTAGAGTAATTTGAGTTAAATATAGTGGTCAAGCAATTACTTACAGCCAATATATTAACTAAATGGTTGTAGCATAACTCCTTGTGTATAAAATGGGTTTGTTTTCTCTCTAAGTTTATTGTTTTGTACAAATTGAGCTTAATTTATAGTTGTAGGTGATATTTATGAGCATAAAATTGGTTTTATTGTTGGTTTTAGTTGATTTTCATAAGCATATAGTGACTCCTTTATATGGATTAGTTGATTGTTAATTGTATGATTGAGTTAGCTATTATTTATATATCTCAAGTTGATCATTGTGTATAAATTTTGGGTTATTTATATGGCTATTAGATATGTCATTGTCTCTTGAAATGGTACACTTGTATTGTTTTATTTGGAATCATTATTAAGTGTGGAAATCATACCTTTTATAATATTATTTATGGAACTATATTTTGTTTATTTCAATTATGCACACATGATTAATTGTCTTACTTGGATGGAGCACTTATATCGTATGAGAATAACATAGTAACCAGATTTTCTTAGATACAAATTTGTATAATGTTGTTATAAGTTTGATCTCTCAATATTTAAGATGAGATTAGAAATACATTAGAGTAAATACTATGACACTGAATTAAAATAAGATGTAGTATAAATACTACATGGCATAACTATTACAATCATGGATTTATCTCCTTATATAGACAAGTTGATATGCTATTATTGTTGAGTTAAATTAATACTTTATACTTAATAAATTTAATGAGGGATAAATCATAAGATATTAAAGTATTATAGTATTTTATGTGTGATTGAATTAATTTGCATGAATAATGTTGAAATACTTTCAATTTGTCTATTTGATTGGGTATAGATGAATTGTTTTGAGTATTTATAAGATTTGTACGTGGATGTGGTTATACATTATGATGTTATTTTGTTGAAATAGATGGAGAATGACAAGTGGTAAACTTATTCAAAAAAAAATCATCATCAGTTGGGTGAAAGAATTATTAAGTGTGGTATGATTCAATAATGAATATTGCTTATGTGGACTAAACCTAGATTGTTATACTCTAATTTTTCTATAAATGCTTTGGCCAAAGTAATGTTATAACTGTATACATTATATGTCCAATATAGATTCAAGTTTGTATTCTTGCTACAGGATACATAAAATAGTGATTATACACATTTCACATGTCCTTGATTCAATCTAAATGCTAACTCTACATTCATATGCTCCTTCATGAAAGCAAGATCCACTACTAGTGGGGAGGTGTGTGGGTGAACCATTAGTCTATGGTTGGAATAAAAACACTCTAATGATGTTTTCCATCTCTACAACTAGAAACCAATACTCAAGTAGCCTCATGGATATCATACTATTCTTTTAGATGTATTTTATTTTCTATACTAATGTATTTAATTGAATTTACTGAGTAAATTATCATAGTAGTGGTTGTTGTAACTATTTTGGGATCATTTTATAATTTTGTACTATCTCAAATGGCTACATATTTTATATAAGTATAATCATAGTCCTGTATGAAATACTTTTATCTCAAATATACTAATCATGGCTAAATCAACATATTATTTTGTTAGGATTAATTGATATATTGTTCTCTAGATGATAGATTGATATACCCATAATGATAGATTTTTTATATGTTATACTTTCATAATTTTAGCATGATAAATAAAGTGTGACCCAACAAAATGTTTTAATATAACTTTTTAATGAAGATATTTTGAATTGTCATTAAATCAATTTGATATTAATAGAAGCAAAAAATTCTTAAGTGTTTAACCTAAGTGGATTTGGGTTTTCATAAGTACTATCCAAGTTATGTCATTATTATCCATGATGACATTGTAGGTCAATGACATTGTAGACCACTGTGCTTACACATGTCAATGACTCATGCATATGAAGTCACCTTCTGTCATGTGTATTGATCTCTATTTTCATTGTCTTTGAAACCCTAGTCAAACTTTTAACACTAACATAACCCTTGGAAAATATGTTAACATGTTGGTTTAGATAGCCTCGACCATTCCCTAATAAGTAATTAAGCATTACCTACTTTTCATTACTATATATAGGGATCAAACCACATGTATTATCTTACTTAGGTGTGTGTGAAACATCATCATCAATATATAATACAATGTAATGTTTGGCTATTGACACTTCAAACCATGAAACTTTTATATATTTTTCTAGTCATAATTATATATAAGAGTAATATTTTTAAGGATGTTCAAATATGTATGCATTTGGGATAATGTCTCAAGAGAGTACTAACAGGTTTCCAAATCTCTCTACTGATTCTTAATTAAATTGACAAGTAGTGAGTAAGTGATTATGATCTTATTATTGATTTTTATTTATAGTTAACTCTTTGATATTACATACTATGATTGACCCATGAAACATGTCAAGGCCAATCTAATAGAGGCTTTAAAAATTTAAAAATAGTTGTTAAGTGTTCCAATAAACTACTGACAGAGGAAAACACCTGTAGTAAACTACAATTATCTTACCATTAATATTACTATCCTAAACTTGAAAAGCACTAATATGAGATATGGAGATAATATATTTAATATGATTATGGAAGTTTCCTCAATAAACTAGGGTGATCCTAAATATATGTATGTAATAAATTTTGCATTCTTAAATAAACTGGGTAGACTAATAAGGATAAGTTTGATTAAGAATCAAATGTATACACAAAGTATAAGTGTGCCAAAGTTGATGTTGAAAAGTTTCTAATACCAAGTTTATATGTAAAAACATGCCCTCTTATAGTCCAGTATAGAAAAATTTAGATTAAAAATGATAAGATAAATGTGTTATCTATTATTTGATTGCACTTGGTGTTGAAAGGTGTAGACACCCAAAATTGGCCACCAATGGCTTCATGCTAGACTTTAGACCGATTCTCACCAACATTTTCAAATCAAACCTAAGAATCACTAAATGTCTCAAATTTGGATTCATAAAATATAATTTGGCTTATAAATCAATTAAATAGGACAAATGCACACATCAAATTAATTCAAATCTTGCAAAATGCTAAAATACCTAAATAGAATTAACAACATGCAAAACCTAATCAAATGCCTAAATTGAATTCACCATGAGCAATTACATGAATTATCAGAAAGTAAATTCAAAAATTAAAGAATATGCTAGGAATTCATAATTATCTTTTGTGAGTTGTCATTTTTGGAAAATATCTAACATGCCTATTCATTTATAATCATGACCATTTGATACCTTTTAACTCTACTGGGGTTAATTAACTCATAAAGATTAGGTTTAAACCCATTCTAAGTGTTAACTACACTCTAACTCACCTTGGATTGGGTTTAGTTTCTAAACCTATAAATACAATCATTTGCCTCTTCATTTAGAGAGGTTAGAACATAATAATGTTATAATGTTGGTTTTATGACAAGATTGAAATCTATAGAGTTATAATGCCAAAATTGTGAATCACAAGCCAATCCATCAAGCCATGAAGCTACATCCAATAAGAATGAGCCAAATCATGGTGTCAAGAGGATAAGGAGCCATGCAACTTCATTTTCCAAAGATCTCTTAAGCACAAGTCGAGCAAGCCAATGAATAAATCTCTTCGAGCATTCATGGAAGGTAAAAAAGGTTGTTTTTCTTGCATTTTAGTTGTGCTTTGTTAATTAGGTTTTTCCACTAAGCTCCCCCTTTGATCTAGGTAAGATAGTATTATGCATATTAGTGTGTTTCCTTTAATTTTGATTTCATTATGAAGCTAACACATGATCTAACCATGCTTCTTGTATTCCTTAATCACAAATGGCATGCCCAGTGGGACAAGAAGCATCCCATGTAGCAAGGAGGTGAAGATGTGATGCAAAAATTAACAAATGAATTCTTAAATTCCTAAAAATTTATAGTTTTAGCTTTGGTTTTTCCATCTTTTAAATTATTGATTTAACTCAAATCTACATAGAGACTGACATCGATCATGGCTAACTAATGTTAGTTTTGAGTGACCATCATCGATTCTACCTAACTAAGCTCAGTTATGTATGACTATCATCAATTGGTATGTATGGTGAAACACAGTTTATAAAGCTTTCATTTTAAATATTTCTAACATTCCTTTTCATGATTTTATAGTTTCATTATCTGTCATATTCTATACATAATCATTACATTACAGGTTTCAAGAAGTTTTTTATTAATATTTGGACTAACCTAATGTTTTTCATCTTGTGTGGTTTTACCTTTAGGTTCACAGGTGATTGATGATGGTCTTAATTGATCAATGTTAATTATTTACAACTAGGATTGATTCTATTTGAGATCAATAGGAATTAGTTGCCTTGAAACTGGCATTGATCCATTTTAACTGACCATGATCATTGTGTTTTCAAAAATTAAAACCTGAGAGCTACTTTTTCAAAGTTTATTTTCTCAACATCAAAATTGCTTCTAAGAAGGAGGAGACTATCTAAAAATTACAGGTCCAAGATGTGATTTGAACAAAAAAAATCATATTTACACTAATACACATTTCATTTTGGGATTTTAAAATAAATATATCTATATTACTCACACTTCATTTTGGTGTTGAAAATGAACATGTTAGATCTTGAAAATTTGGCATTTGGTGTTTAAAAGGAATTAGGATTGTTAATGTTTTCAAACACTTCATTTTTGGTGCTTAAAAATAATGCTTCAATCTTAAATACTTATTTTTGGTGTTTGAAAATGAACTTAGATTAAATCTTGACCATTTGGGTTTTGGGCTTAAAATGAACATAGATGGTTTTGCTTAAGTTGTGTTGTGAAAATTAATTTCAAGCTTTCACACTTAATCCAAGGGGCCAAGTAAAGAGCATCATCACATTTCAATTTGGTGCCTAAAATTAAACTTTAATTGCATTTGCTTACAAACTATTTATTGATTATTTGTTTTCATAAAAAGAATAGCACATGTATGCTCTCCCCCTGTCCCATATAGGGAAATCGAGTGTTCAAAAGTGCCTTTTCATTGCATTTATGCCTAGTCCAAGACATGGAAAAAAAAATTAGGCTCTCCCCAAAACCTACATGATCTTAGGTTATCTAAAAGTAACCCTAAAGTCTTTCCACTAGTCTTTCATTTTCATGTAATTTGGCTTATGAAAGGGATGTTATTGCCTCTCACAAGTTCTCTAGGGAAGCATTGACTTGGGGCTTCATCTCATATAAATATTTTAACCCCACTCCATGATGGGATATATAAACTAGGGTACACATAATACTAGAGCTAGAGGGTTGAGTAGCTAACATAACCTTTAATACCGAAGGCCTGAGTCAAGTCTGGTCAACTAGGGGATTCCACTAAGCAGTCCATAGATGGAATCATCATGTAAAGGAATAAATGCTTGCATGATAAGTTGATTGGTATAAAATCAATTGACATGATTCTTTTCTTATGTTAGCCATACTTGGGATTAATCTAGATGATCATAAATTGTAAGTTTTAGTCAAGCCCACTTACCACACCTTGTTAGGGTCTAGGATGTTACATTTAGATGTTATGTCATTTTATCCTTTATTGCTTGGTGTTTGAGTCTAAAAATTTTTGTTTGTTTATATACCACTTCAAAAATTAGTTTTTTTATATGTCACTCATTTGTTTGAGGAGGCATTATCCTAGTCATTTTATTACACACTTTTGCCATAAATTTTTGCTAAACTTGTTTTTGTATGTCTTGATTGAAATGGGTAATGTTAAGCTGCCCAAATCAATTCAAGTTTTAAGCCTTAAAAGTTTTTGAAATAAAACATTTTCACATATTTAGAGAGTGATATCACCATTATATTACTCAATTTTATTTCAAGACTTGTTTTCCTTCTGTCACATGTCAATTTTCAGAACCAATGCCATGTATGTCATTTGAATCATTGTCTTGTGCCATTATGCTATCCTATTTTGTCTAGCCTATTATTTGTTTGAAGGTGCCTAGTTTCCTAAGTTGAGTTTTTAATGAACCTTTCCAAGTTTGAATTCAAACATTGATTGATTTTTGTTTAGGCCTCATTTCACAAGGGCTAATACATGGATCTTCCTCTTTTGTGTTGTGTAACTTAGGTTAATTCAATACCCAAATTTGAAATATTGCTTTGATCTTTGCATTATGCCTTTATGATGTTCAATTTTGTCTATCTTGTTTGTGCCTTTGTTTGGGATAAAATAGTCTCTTGCCATGTGCCTTATGCTTTATTCATTATGCCAATTGACCAAGTTTAAGTTTGACTCCATATGCTAGGTTTATGCCAAAGTGTTCCAAGTTTGTTATATTAAAAATAATCATGCCTTTGTTTCAAGTCTAGTTTTTGATGTTTTGTTTGGCCAAAAGTCCTAGTATATGCCTTGTTTTAAGCCTAGATTTTAACACTGCATTTGGAAAAAAGACCTAATAATTTTTTCTTTTCCTAGTTTAGGCCTATTTGGAACATTTTGAACCCAGACTTTGGTATGCCTATTTTATTTAGATGTTTGACCTTTTGTGTGAGACATTTTATGTCAGACAGTTGATGCTAGATTATTTTATACCAAGTCTTAGCACAAACCATTTTAGAGATATAGCTCCACTTTCATACCATTTTTGAGATATATATACACTTATAGACCATTTTGGAGATATATATTCACTATCAAACCATTTGGGAGATACATCTCCAGTTTCAAACCATTTTGGAGATACAGCTCCCCTAGACTAATTTTGAACCTTTTGTCCTTTAGACATCATTTTTAGAATTTGTATAACTCTAGACCTTTTTTTAGAGATTTCATTATTAATGTGGATATATCTAGCTACACTTATGGTAGAGTCACATATAATCCAAGTTATGATGGAATGGCTGCACAAAATGACTTTGTTCGAGACCCCTACTAGGATGATATTGTCTATGAGGAAGACTTAGTTGAATATCCTTATGAAGATGATGTTTGTGAGATGGATCCTTACCCTCCTTATAATAATCCATCCAAGGAATAAAGCCAAAAATTTTAATCCCAAGGTACATTGATACATTCTTCAAGCCAAGTGTGGTATTATACTTTCCCTCATGTGACCACCCATTCCCCCACTTATACTATCAACCCTCCTTTATAGTGTGTGAGCTATCAAGCTCCTCAACATCCAAAGAATAACATTACCATTATAGTACCTTGTCCTTTGGCTTGTGAAATCAACCAAGCTCCACAACACCATACCATTATTATTCCAAGACCTCATCTTTTCGCTTGTATAAGTAACCAAGCTCCATAATGCCATATCATTTCTATTATAGGAGCTCATCCTTTAGCTTTTGTGAGAAATCAAGCTCCATGATACCCCACCATTATCATTTTAAGACCTCATCATTTGGCTTGTGTAAGCAATCAAGCTCCACAATACCCTACCGCTACTATTCAAGACTTCATCATTTGGCTTGTGAGAGCAACCAAGCTCTATCATGCCCTATCATTACTAAACCATAATAATTATTCAACTAGTTCCATCCATTCCCCACTTTAAAAAAACCCTACCAATTGTCTAACCCTAACTGAGCCAATCAGTACCTCCCTAACTTAGCCAATCATTCAAGGACCAAGTTGTATTCCAACTGGTATTTTACAACCAATCATAAACCAAAACCAATATAAAAAATCAATCTAAGATGATTTTGTTGAACCAACCATTTGTGATAAGTCAACCTATGATAAAGCACCTCTTATTTCTATACCTATTGTCAAGGAGTCTCACTATGACAAGCCAGTCTTTGTTGAGTCAATTCTAAATGATTATAACCACCTTTCAAAAAATCATTACCTCACCCATATGCTTATTTTTAAAGAGCCTCCATCTGACAAGAAAATATTTAAGTATTTATATCTTGACCTTGTTCCCACCATTGAGGCATCTCACTTTGACAAAATAGTCTTTGTGGAACCCATTATGTCATCACAAGCTGTTACTTGTCCAATACCAAACATTCAACAAGACATCATTATAGCAGCATCCATGTCAAATGAAGAATCAAAATTGGATTCAAGTTATATTCTTGAATTGACATCATATTTAGTATTATTAGTAGAATCAATGTCAATCTCAACATCAGATTTAGAGTTTGTTGAGTTAGAATCAGATTTAAGATCAGAATGTGTTCATGGTTGTTACATTACTAGTTATGCATGCCTCATAGATTAATTTAAATACATATGTAATCCTTATATGGTTATTTAGGATGAATACTTTAGCTTTGACATAATTTCTCCTAGTATCTTCTAAGAAGATTATGCAGCCTCTCCTCATTCCATTACCACCAACCAACATAACCATGTTATTGACACTCCACCTCCCACAAGTGTCAATTAGGACTGATAGAATCATAGCTTATTAAACTTTATCCATAGTGACATATTATTGAAGAAAAACAAGGAGGCACAGACCAAATTTATGTAGAAGAAGAATCATCTCCTAGTGAAACCTTTTCAAAGGTGTTAGGGGACAATCAAAGTTCAAACTCAGCATCTTTTAGTGAAAAGTTTTTGGAGGTGCTAGAATACAATCAAAGTCAAAAGTCAGCATTCCTTAGTGAAAATTTCTCAGAGGCCCTATGGCAAAATCAAGACAACTTCATTAGTTAAAATCCAAGAGGAGTCTCATTGGAAAGAGTGAAAAAACACTATTGATGATGTCATAAGTCTGCCAAGACCATGCTTGTTTCCTCATTTTGCATGTTGGTCTTCTCCTCTAGCGGCTGGGCAGGCTTTTTCTTGTGTTCTGCAAGTGATTTTTTACCACCTGCTATTGTGGATGATGAATTTGCCACCCGCTATAGTGGATTGCATGTAAGACTACTACCAACGTCAGTCGATAAGATGCTGACTGTGGTAGTTTTGCCAACGTTGGCTGATGAAATCTGCTGATGGTGGTAGTTTTGCCAACGTTGGCTGATGAAATCTGCTGATGGTGGTAGTTTTGCCAACATCGGTCGATGTCAATGGCCTCTTTTTCTCTACCGAAGTTGTGGGTGGCAAATTTTCCACCCTCTGCATTGCGTGTAGGGGGTCTCTTTTTACCTGCCCATGTTGTGGGCGGTGATTTTTCCACCCTCTACATTTTCTCTGCCCTTCCTTTTTTGCTAAGTGTCAAATGCCCCAATTTTTTCCCTTCTTCTCTCCTTGCGTGAGCATTTGAAGACTCTATCTTTTACTACTATGAACATCAATGAATGAGGCTGATGAACCATTGCTCTGAAACAAAGCTGTCAAACCTTGAAGACAAACCTTGCAACTTGAAATGACTGGCCTTTCATAGCAAGTGCAGGAGGTGACCGAGATTTTGCCTGAGGGGCAAAATTGGGTCAACAAATTGGCGACTCACAAGGGAAGCGTGCTTGTTATGCTTAGAACCTAGTTTCCTTACATATCCATTAGGTGCGGAGTCAAATGGTGACTTTGAAGTTAGTTCTCCACAGCTCTCGAGATCCTAGAATCAAATATATAGAATTTACCCCCAAATAAAGGGAAGTACATAAAGCTAAAAAACAACTAACTGTGCAAACTGCACTTAGAGAAAATAGGAAGAATAACTGAAAGCAAACTATTATGTACAGCTAACCAGGAATGTTTGCATCCCTCCTGGGTTGAAAGGAAAATTTCTCAAGTCCCCTTCCTGGTGAAGAGACTTATCATGATAGGGAAGTAGCTGAAAGAAAAAGAGAGATGGTGACTTGTTCTTCCTACCTGTCACCTGAGTTGGCTGAGAACCGAGTGGATATTCAAACATGCCTCTGATATATACGTACTCTAATTGTCCCTAGAGACCTATTAAATGTTGGTCCCTGATATTGGTGCCCCTCACCAAGAAATAAATGGTTGTTGGCTTATCACCGTAAGCCTTCTGATCTACACAATTCTTCTACAATGTATCATGGTCTGATTCATTTCCTTTTACCTTGCTGAAAACTTTGTCAGACTCATCCTCTGTTTCCTCTTGGCCTTCTTGAAGAAGGGTGAATGTGGTGATGTCTAAAAGGGGCTCACAAAATGATTGCTCATCCCACAAGACTTCACTTATCTATTTAAAGTTCAGTCCTTCAAGGCATTCCTCCAAGAAGACAGACTTCTCCTTTTCCTCTTTGTTGATCAGGTTCTCTAGATTTTCAAAAATATTCCCCTGATCTTCCTCTTTCTCAGATTCTTCAATGTAGTCATCCTCATCATCAAAGCAGCAAGGAAGTTCATCAATCGGAAGAGAAGAGAGCTTACCATGTATTTTTTCCTCCTTGAATTGCTAGAACATCCGCAAATACGCAAGGCCTGCATCTTCTCCACTAATGATAAGGTCTTCACAAGGAGCATCAATGATGATTTCTTCTTTGTTGTTGCTCACAATAGCCTCCTGAAGACTTGCAGATTGGATCTTTTGCCCCTCACCTACCTCTTGCAAAACAAGTTCTTCTTCAAGAAGGGACAAAGTGGAGAAAATATGTGCGAGAGGGGGCAGCCCTTGAGCTAGAATCGTATGATTCTCCTCTCTCCACTTGATCAACACTTCATCAATATCAGGCACAGCTTGATAACTCTCTTGGAAATGTGTAGGTGGGGTGTGTTCAGGCATGGAATACACTGTTTGGTCTGAACCATCCATCACACATTGACTAAGAGAAATCTCTCTAAATTCTAAATCTGCTATTTTCTTGGCCAAATCTTCTTAGAAAAGCTTTTCCTGGAGGCTGCCAATATCATCATGGGCAGGCACAGCTTCAACTTCTTCAAGGTTTAGAGAAAAACCTTGCTTTTCTTCTTTTTCTTTGCTGCCCCATGATTCCACTGTCTTCCCCCAATTCAGGATCCCTGAATTTGAATCTTGCTCCTGTGAACAGGCAGCAACTTTGTTTTCCACAAGGACCTGAGGCTCTTCTGCAAGGTCTAAAAAATTTAACTCTTTTTCAAGGAGTAGCTTCATCCTAACCTCTAAGTCTTCAATTTGTCTGGCTAGGTTTTCCTAGAAGAGTCTTTCTTGGAGGTGGCTAGCATGATCCTCTCCAAAGTTTTGAGCTGGTCCTTGACATTCTTTCCTCCAACTTGGAATTTGCACATCATGCTGGAAAACTTGGGGAGGCTGAAGAATGCAAGGAAAACATTGTTGGTGCGTTGGAGGAGCCTCTAGAAGAGGGACGTGCTGCCTGGTGGTATTATTCTTAGTGGAAGATTCCTGATCTAAGGAATTGAAAAGATTGATCTCCCTGGGAGGTTGCTCCGATGCCATTTGGTGTTGGAAGGCCAGGTGTACAGTATTGGGAGCAGCTGTATTTGATGAGTTGGAATGAGCAAGTGCAATTTGGTAAAATGGATTTGGTGTAAAAGAGAGGGTTTTCTTTATGTTAGGAGGGGGCACACAAGGCTGGCTACCTTGAAAAGATGGATTTATCCATTTTGGCACCTCTTCTTTCATGGATTGTACAGCTTGTGCTTGCCTAAACAAGCACTCCTCTTTATACATCAGCTCCTACTGATACTTGTGTTGCTCTTCCAATCTGTCGATTTCTTTTGTCTGCTTCTCAAATTCCAATGCCATCTCCTTTATAGTTACAGGGCAACTAGGAGAGCTACTTGAGGGGATTGCATAAATATCTGAAGTCTGATCGATATTATGTGAAGGAGAACAAAATCCATGATTTTTTGCAAAAGAAGAATACATACAAGAAGTAGATGATTTATGATGGCACCAGGCTGCTTAACTAGCAGATTTACTCAGAGTCACCAGATGCTGAAGAAACTTGATTTGTTGTAATAGGACCAGCATCAGCCCTAAAACTTTACTACATTGTCAAACTTACAGTCCCACCGGGCATGCCAAAATTGTTGACACTGGAAAGTGCACCCTGTGGCAGGAAAATGGATTCCTGCCCTCTCCCCGCAACATGGAAACCCCTCTCTCACTTGTGGGATGGCGAAGCAGGAAAGTCTCTAGGTATGGGCTAGTTCCCTCTGATGTATCTTGTTTGTTTCAGGCAGTGCAAAAATATAAATATATAGCTATATATTGGGGGGATGAAAAGAGAGGGAGAGAAAGCTTGAAAACAAACAGCCTACTCTAAAAGAGGTGATACACCAAAAATGAAAGTGACCTTCCCACATCCACACTCAAGATCAGACAAAAACATACATACACTTAGATCTGGCAGAAAAGACCAGGTCTCTGGGATGACAGGGAGGTTTTTATGGAAAGCACAAGAAATAGGGACTCACTAAGGTGCTGAGAAATACACACTGTAAGTGACCTCACCTGTTCTATACCTCCAAAATAGAACTCTACTCCTAACAATAGTAGACAGTGGCACTTTGTAGATCACAGGTTTGCTGGTGTTGAACCTGTGAGAGCATCAAGAGATAGTGACTGGACACAGATTAACATTCAATGCATACACAAAAAGATCCATCCAAATAGAGGTAAAACTATCTTTTATTGATTCAGGTGGAAAATTTGGAGAGCAGTGCTCTTTACAAAAGTGTGAGAAGATCCCCCTGATAAATGAACAAGTTTGCCCATTTATAGGGAAAAGCCAAGAGGAGTCTCATTGGAAAGAGTGAAAAAACACTACTGATGATGTCATAAGTCTGCCAAGACCATGCTTGTTGCCTCGTTTTACATGCTGGTCTTCTCCTCTGGCAGCTGGGTGAGCTTTTTCCTGTGTTTTGTAAGTGATTTTTTGCCGCTTGCTGTTGTGGGCAGCAAATTTGCCACTCGCTGCAGTGGATTGCATGTAGGACTACTGCCGACGTCGACCGATAAGATGTCAATCACGGCAGTTTTGCCAACATCAACTGATGAAATCTGTCGACGGTGGTGGTTTTGCCGATGTTGGCCAATGTCAGTGGCCTCTTTTTCTCTACCAGCATTGTGGGTGGCGAATTTGCCACCCTCTACATTACGTGTAGGGGGTCTCTTTTTACCCACCCATGTTGTGGGCGGTAATTTTACTACCCTCTACATTTTCTCTGCCCTTCTTTTTTTGCTAAGTGTCGAACACCCCAATTTTTTCCCTTCTTCTCTCCTTGCGTAAGCATTTGAAGACTCTGTCTTTTGCTACTGTGAACATCAATGAATGAGGCCGATGAACCATTGCTCTAAAATGGAGCTGTCAAACCCTAAAGATGAACCTTGTAACCTAAAATGATTGGCCTTTCATAGCAAGTGCAGGAGGTGATCAAGATTTTGCCTAAGGCGCAAAATTGGGTCAACACCTCTTTGAGGCACCAATATCTAAGCATAAAATTCCTTTAATACTTGATGAAGATAAAATAAAAGACCTAATCAAAATAGCTTTGAAACTATAATCTAATCAGATGGTAAATACTCTTAGGCCCAAATAATAGAAAAATATGGTGGGCCTATCAAGATAATATCTAAAAGTCTTTGGCCCCACCACATCCAAAGCTATGTTGAATTCAAAATCAATAATAGTATGTGTGCCTAAAAATCATGATCTTCATTTATTTTCCACCCATTATCTATTCCATTATCATACACCATTATATTTCCTAATCAAACCTATCATCCAAAATTTATCCCTATTTACCATCTTTGGCCACACTTTCCTTTGTAGAGACTATAAATATACCTTGTCTTAGCATTTGTAGGAAATAAAATCAATTACCAACAAGGATCATGACAACATCATTTATGTCCAAATCTATAGCCAATTTTTGATAGATTAGCTATTCAAATGAGGTGTGGGATAGTAATTTACAATGGACTATTTTGGTTGTGTCATATGTTGATCAAGATGTGCATATTCAAATTAGCATGAACACCAGAAACATTCACCTAGGCCAAAAACATGTACCATACCATTTCCATCAGCCAAAAACCATGCCTTTTACCATCCCTTGTTATTGTTTCATACCTTACCATTCTCCCTCATCTTACCACTTGGGGGAAACCCTCTTATCATTTTATCCAAGTTTCATACCATAATCATTCTAAACAATTTCATTTTACTATACCATCTTACCATGCCATTCCTACTAGACTAAAGCCTTTTTTTAGCCATCCTACCCAGCCCATTTAACCTTGGTTCATCCATTGGTTCCACTTTTAGCATGAAGAATTGGATCAGTTTTAGTAGTTATTTCAATTATTATAGATAAAGGTCATATTTTGGAGTAGTATGATAAAAGTTTTGATAGTTTCATCTTTCATTTCATGTTTAGTTTTATACCATGCCTTGTTTGTGTGGGCCTAGTTATAACAACCTTTGGGAAAATCAGTGTCTCACCAGTCTTTCTATTAATTATAATCACCTATCAGCAAATTAGTATCATTGATCTATGTCATTTTTTCCTAATTATAATCAATATAGGTAAAATAGGGCAATAATTATTTATTATGCCTTGACATACCAATTTTTCCATTCTTATGTCATATTATGCCATTATGCCTACTTTGCCTATTTTATTTGAATTAACTACTACACTAGTCAGATTCCTCCAATATAAGTCAGAACTATAGTGACTTGAGGTCATTTTAGGACTATGTAGGTTGTGCTCAATTCATGTTGAGTTCAACTCAGTCCCTCTTTGCCATATGCTCTTGTTGTTTTATCAGCAACATAAGATAACACTCTCATTGTTTTATGAGTTAGACCATTTAGTATCTCTTAATTCCCAATCAGGTTGAAATTCTTAGAATATTCTAAAAACATTAAAAAAATTAAAAATCCAAAAAAAATTATCCTATTTAATCCTAGTTAATTATCCTCAATCTGCCCTATTGGGGCAAATCCATTGTAGGATGCTTTTTATTACTTTTATTTTCAGGCTTTTTATGTGTTTATTTTCTTTTTATTTGTTTGTTTGTTTACTTTATTATTTGTTTGCTTTATGTCTAGTGTTTATCTATTTACTTGCCTATTTATTTTCATTTAATATTGTAGCCTTGACTTAGTCTATATGCATTCATTGGGTGATTCCTTGTGCTGTGCATTATTCTTGAGTCCATCCATATTCATACATCAATAATGTCATCATGGTTTTTATCATTGGTGTGTTGTTTTCATTTGATTATTGGATTAGGAGTTAGTCATTATGCATATTTTGGCAAAGTTCTCATGGTGTTCTATCATGAGGCATTTTATCATGTGCTATAATAAAAATTAGCTTAGGAAGTCTTACAAGCAATGGAGTCATAGAGGATTCTCCCTGGTATGCTTGGTAAAGCCTCCCACCCTCTTTGATCAAATCAACACATTAGCCATTCTAGTTGTATCAATTTTAATAAAGATGAGCATCTTTACATTGGTAGGTATAATTAAATGATTCCATTTATCAATCCTTTATTACTATAATCATCTCTTTCATCATTTTGTGAATATTCATATGCCTAGTTATTTGTGGCTTCTTCAGTCATTAGACCATCAAATCTTCATTTGCACCCACTCATCTTTAAACTATGCAGCAGGTTATATCCTTGAGTTATGCTTACAAATCTACCCTATTAGGACATAATCACACATCAATATTCAATCTTGATCATCTTAATGATTATAACCCACTATGGGCAAATCACTATTTTTCAACTCATCATCCCTAATTGGGGCATATGTCATTGCCATTGATTATAACCACCTATGGGAAAATCAATGTCTCCACCTTTATTACTGATTAAATCTGCCTTTGGTCAAATCATTACTTCTTTAGTTAATTCATGCAAGCATTTTCTTATTTGGATTAATCTCACACATGGGTTAATTCCACCTTTGTTATTGTTTCTTTTTTAGGGACCATCCATCAATAAACATGATGGCCACTCCCTTGAGGGGGCATCATTATAGTCTTCCCAAATATTCTTTGGAGCTTTTTATTCAACCATCATCTTCTTTAAAGCATATAGGCATTTATTTTCTCATTATTTGAGAAGACAATATTGTGCCCATAGTTTGTAACATCTTCCCAAACAAAGGTAGTAGACACCTAATATTGGCCACCAATGGATTCATACCAGCCTTTAGATTGATTCTTACCAACATTAGGAAATCAAACCTGAAAATCACTAAATGTCTCAAAATTGGCTTCATAAAATATAATTTGGCTTATAAATCAATTAAATGGGACAAATGCACACATCAAATTAACTCAAATCTTGAAAAATACTAAAATTCCTAAATAGAATTAATTAACATGCAAAACCTAATCAAATGCCTAACTTGAATTAACCATGAGCAACTAAATGAATTATCATAAAGGAAATTTAAAAATCAAAGAATATCCTAGAAATTCATAATTACCTTTTGTGAGTTGTCATTTTTAGAAAATATCTCAAAATGCCTATTCATTTATAACCATGACCATTTAACACCTTTTAACTCTATTGGGGTTAATTAACTCACAAATATTAGGTTTAAACCCATTCCAAGCTCTAACTCACCTTGGGTTGGATTAGTTTCTAAACCTATAAATACAAGCATTTATCTCTTCATTTATAGAGCTTGGACATATTATTGTTATAACATTGGTTTTATGACAAGATTAAAATATATAGAGTTATAATGCCAAAATTGTGAATCACAAGCCAATCCATCAAGTTATGAAGCTACATCAAGCAAGCATGAGCTAAACCATGGTACCAAGGGGAGAAATAACCACATAACTCCATTTGCTAAAGATCTCTTAAGCATAAGCTAAATAAGCAAATGAAGAAATCTCTTAGAGCATTCAAGGAAGGTAATAAAGGTTGTCTTTTTTGAATTTTAGTTGTGCTTTGTCAATTAGTTTTCTTCACTAAGCTCCCCTCTTTGACCTAGGCAAGATAGTGTTATGCATGTTAGTGTGTTTCCTTTCATTTTGATTCATTGTGAAGCTAACACATGATCTAACCACCCTTCTTAGATTCCTTGATCACAATAAGTGGGTCCAAGTTGGTTGAAAACCCATAAAAGGCAGCCACCTAGTTATGCTAGCCTATTGAAAACCCATAAAGGGTAGTAGGTTGATACACTACTTAGTTAAAAACTTGAAAGGATAGATAACTAGCGCATGAGAGGTGAAAACTAGAAATGGCACATTAAGTGATTACTATGAATCTTATTAGTCTAACCATTTATTTATCTCTTAATAACTTGTGCATCCTTAAATATCCTGTGATGTTGTCTCATGATGAAAAAAACTTTTAAGTCTGGGAAAGTGTTGGTAGAAGAACATGGATTGTAAAGCTATGCAAGATATTTATCTAATATTGACGTGTTATGCACTTATTTTATTATCTATTTTGACTTATCTTCATGACTTTTAATAGGCTATAATATGAAGAGACCCCACCTTTGGCACCAATTATGAGAAGAAGATGAACAATCATAGACTGAACACATCTATATATACTTTCATTTGTAAGAAGAAGGTGGTTCCACTTTTAGTAGAAATAAAGAGAGATTATTTGGTTAGAGTTACATACATGATTTCTTTTTATGTTCCTTACATACATTATTATGTGTAATGTCTTGGTTACTTTCTATCTGAGCTATTTTGAATGCATTATTTTAGTTTATACTAGTTGTTCTTAATTTCTCAATAACGTAGAATAATTAATGATTCTTATGTTTTTATCATCTAAATTCCTAATTTTGTATGATAAACTATTTTTTACACATGAATTTCTCATAACTATCCTCATATTTAACATGTGTTGATGCTTCAGGAACCTCTACTAACAATAGTCTTTAATACAAAAAGGTAAAACAAAATAAAAATATTATTATTGTAATGTTTGTGAATTAGATCACGATCCTGACATGTGCATAGTTGTGCATAAATTTAAAATATAATCAAAGAAAAGATAATATTTATATTGATCTTGTTGATAACATAAATATATGTAGTGTTGGTGAGTCTTTAGATAAAATAAGATCTACAAATACTTATGTTGTTAATATGAGGAAAAAGATTATTCTAATGACAAGGACAGAACAATTAATAATCAATCTTTTTCTAAAAATCAAGATAAAGACAAAGGTAGGTAGAATAATGTTACATCTGATCATGTTATAATTAATGCCCTGCATAATAACTCTTTATCCATAGGGTTTAATAATCCATGGTATCCTCCCTGTAAGCCTAAAAATTATACCCATATACATCATCTAGATGTAGGATCTTATAATATTATTGACTATTTAACTACTATTAAAATAGGATTTTCATTATTACAAGCTTTTGATTTACCAAGATAGCTTGAAAAACTAAATGATGCTATTAAAAATCAAAATTCTAAGAATATTTTAGCATTTTAAGAAGATAAAAATCATCAGTAATCTCATTCAGTTATTTTTACTCGAATATATGATCCTCTTGCTAACTATGTACTACATTTTTATGTATCTATTAAGATTGTGAATAAAATCATACACAATTGTATTCTAAACACTAGTGTATCAAAAAAAAAAATGCCCTTTATGAAACAAATAATAAGAAATTTATTTAGATTCACATCAAATGAAAAGTTGTGGAAAGTCTTGAGATCTTATTATTAAAATTTCTCAAGATGAAAGGATTAGGTGTATGACTAACATTCAAATTTTAGATATTACTAGTAATTATTCTATGCTTTTAGGTAGACATTGGTCAAAGGAAACTGGTGCATTTGTCAAAAAAGATACAACATGAGTTTCAGTAGGAAATGAGATCACTTTTATTAGAAGAGATGACTGGTCTAGTAATCTTATTGACACTTTACCACCTATTGTCGCTTATGTATAAACATGAATTGGTATGTATGAGTTGTGGACTCTATATGAACCTAAAAAATAGCATTAGAATGTCTTTTTTAGGAATGATTTGTGGTATTTGTATTTTAAATGTGCTTGTTCATAAGCTAGTAGAGGTGTCAGAATTTATCTTATTTATCCTATAGGAAAAGCATTTTGTTATGCTTATAAATTATATTTTGATATGATTAATAACTATTTCAGTAAATTTCTTATTTATTATTAGAAAAGGAAAAAAAGAAATTAAGTATGGGTATAGTTAAAAAACCTAATTGATTGTGCATGTATTGAATTAGAAGATTGTGAAGAGCTCATCTTTAGCTTGAAAGAATGACATGTAGATAAGAAAACACTAAAGCAAACTTGTTTGTTAGATAGATAGTTGGGTGGATTGCCTAGCAATAGCTAGATCTCAAAAGTTAGGACTTCCTTAGGGGTTATTAATCCACATGTTTTAAATAATTAAGTTTATAAAATAGAAAGTAAATTACTTGCATCAATAAATCAAAAGTGCTGAAATTAAATACAAGAAGCTTGCTTAGAAAATAGACTAAAAATAATTAAATTAGTGATAAACTAATCAATACTAGTGCTAGGGAGTCGGGGATGCTTTAGAAAATTAGAAAGGGGTCTATGAATAATCAAGAACATAGAAAATTAGGTTTGATTGGGTGTAAGTGATATTATCTTGTTGGTTTTCACTACCATAGTGATCATCAGTAGTTGGGATGAACATCAATAATTAGGGTGACCATCGACGGTTAAGGTGACCATCAACATTTGTTCAGATCATCGATGGTTGAGACAACCATCGATAGTTACTATGTATAGATTTGGGTTGGCAAAAAGGTTGATTGACAAGATCTAAAAGATAGATTCTAAGAAGTGGATAAGACCTGGGTTGATTGCTAAATGGAAATAAAGTAAATGAATACTGATAAATAAGTACTTGTCTTACCCAAATTTGATTGGGTGGATGGTTGAGGTAGTTGACCTATTAGTGGAATCTAGCTCGATTATGATAAATTAATGGTACCCAAGAACTTGGTGGAGAAGAGGTGGTAAATTAACTCTCTAATGTCATAATTGGTTTGTTGGATTCTTGATAATGATTGACCTAAAAAAATAAACTCTTGGATACATAAGCTATTAATAATGATTGTAGATGGATTTCACCTTCAATATCCTCTTTTCTTATAGGCACAAGTAAGAGGTTGAAGTGAATGTCCAACTGGGCCATCTAATTATAAATCATCTATGCAATGGCTCACATGTAGACTTACATAACTTATATTTATAAAAGTGAGGTAAGTGGCTAGCATCCTCTTGGTTAAGGAGGTGGACCCTGACCGTTGATAGTCCAAGGTAAAAGGTAAAAATTGGTAAAAGATTAGGTCAAGTTAGTTTAATCAAACTGACTATGAGTTAGGTTTGGCTAGGGATCAGAGGGTCAAATGGTCCCAAGGGGGTCTTAAGGTGGTATAAGGGAAATATGACACTTAAAATCATGATGTGTGGATTTTTGAAGTCTATGTTTTACCCTTTTTTAATTATGTGGCTTGGAATCAACTAGTTGTAAAACAAAAATTGATGTTGGTCAAAGGTTTGATTACCCTGAGTATGGGAGGAAGTGTTCCCCCTCAAAATGAGAATGGATGAGGTAAAATGGAATCAAGTATGGGTTTGACAAGTTTGATGAAGTTGATGATGAAGGTGGATGCTAAGTTGGGAACTAAAGTGTATACAGACATGCAAAGTGTGATAAAAGATGAGATAGCCAAGATCATGCAAAGACAAGGTTTCCATGATTGATAATAATAAAATTCAATACTCAGAAGATAGGTGACTAGTGTATCATATGACCATAATTAATCATGGTGGTTGGGTACACCTATTAGTCTCTTAGACACGGTTTTTTTTACATAAGTATCTATGGTATGAAGTAATCCCATGGAAAACATAAATGGGTCAAGTGTCATGGGTATCCAAGGTAGGAAGTGCTCCCAAAAAACATAAGTGGGTTAGGTAAGCATGAGGTGGCACAAGTTTAAAAGGTGGTCAACATGGCAATGTTGTCATTATGGTCAAAAGAGTAGGTAAAAAGTGTCATAAAATATGTGTTAGTTGGGATGAAGTAGACCAATAGTGAGGTGACGAGGTGGTTGGGGTGGGTGGAGAAGATAGACTCCATGGGTGGGTTAGTTTATGTTGATTTTGTTAAGAAATGGTTCACAAAAAGTAAGAGCTAAAAAAAGTGGGACAACCTAACTATCAATGGTTAAGTGCCCCAAGGGTGACCATCGATAGTCATCTTGACCATCAATGGTCAGGGGAAAATCCTAAAAATCTATAAGTTAAAAGGGAAAGTGGAATCACTTTTTACCCATTGTAACTCTTGTCTATTTGACTTTGAGCTATGGTGAATTTGGTAGGTTATAGTGAAGGCATTTGTTAAGGGTGGTTTCTGAGGGTTAGATTAACTTCTGAGGTGGAGGGTGGATCAAGAGAACTAACCAAGATGTAGGGAGCTCATGGGCATGGATGAGGATGGGATGGCTTATGGGTGACTCCATGATAGAGGTCACAAAATGAGGTATGGTGTGTTTTTAATTTGATAGTGTAGATTTGTTTTTATGTATTTGTATTGGGGTGGGAGGTCAAGGTAGGTTAAAATGGTCAGGTTGGGTTTGTTGTGCCCTATGTAGGTTTTTGGGTTTTTTGGGTAAATTTATGGGAAAAAATTTAAATTGATAGTGTGGGTGGGTGAAATTGGGTATGTTAGGCATGTTAGGTAGCAAAGAAGAGAATTTATTACATTTTAGGTGGTGTGATAGTGTTTGGGCATTCTAGCCATGAAATGCCCATAATGACTGTTGATGATCATGTCTGATCATTGATAGTCAACACCCTAGAAAAGATGGGTGTCTAACCATTGGTGGTCATCATGACTATCAACAATCAACTATGGTAGATAATCTTACTTTGTTTTTGATAAGTGGTTAAGAAGTTAAGGAAAAAAATAATGTTTGCATGTTAGGTATGGGTTGGGGGGTAGGTTCAGAGGGAAAACCTAGTGGGTATCAGGTATATAGGTAGGTTGGGTAAGGAAATAGGTTAGCTGCTTTAGGGTAGATGATATTGGTGTAGGTGACTAAGTCATGCTTTCAACTTGGTATAGGCCAGGGAATAGATACAAATGCATGATTAAGTATCATGTATCTTTATCAAGATCTAGTAGGGGATGACTCCAACAGACTGGGCCCACATGAAAGAGGTGGGATTAAGAGTGATGAGGCACTATCAACATGTGTTTCAAGATACATCCATGGTCATAGCGTTCATCAAGAGATGGGATCCTACTATGAACACCTTCTTACTATCGACCAGTGAGATGATTATCTTGCCTAAGGATGTGTATAAGATTACTTGACTTTCATTTCATGGTGATTTGATATACCACATAGAGTGAGAGGAACAGGATGATTATATTAAGCTATTACACATAGATGAGAGTGATCAAGTCAGATGGCATGCTAGAGGATTTAGGTATAGTGTTTTATATCAAATGGCTCTATTTAAGAGGAGACTCATGACCATGATCATGATTGCAGTTACTTGTTTTGGGCTTCTCAAATCGAGTAGTAGGAGGTTCCCCTACTTACTAATAAGGGTACTAGTTTAGGTATTGTTAGGTCAAATAGTATTTGGTTGGGTTCTTATTTTATTGGTTTAGATCTACAAGGAGCTATGGGAGTTCAAGGCCCATAAGAGGTATGGCATCAATGTCAGTTTGGTTCTACATTATTGGGCCTATGATCACATTAGGGTGTTGAGGTCAGTAGGGTTACCTTGGGTAGGCTTTACATAGATAAAGTTCCCACTTAGCTTCATGTGATGGAGGGGTGAATTTTTTGCAGCAGGTGTAGGGGTGGTGCTCATAATGTGGAGTGGTTTAAGGGTGTACTAGGTGCACTAATGATAGGATATATCACATAGAGGCTATACGTCTAGTTTCTAGTATGGCTAGGTTATAGGAGGCAGACACTCTCACTATATATCTATAAATGGATATTTGGTAGGCAAGATGGGGAGGTGGAGTTGATCCCATTTGATAGGGTATGTCAATAGTTTGGCCTGGTATAAGGCATTCTAGGCCTATTCCTTAGGTACAAGAGAGAGGATTCAAAGGTTTTATTACTAGAACCACATCATGTCCCCACTTTGTTAGAGTTTCATGAGATGTTTGTTAGGGCCCCGATAGATGATGTTAGGTTTGTAAATAGGTACATGGTATGGTACCAGCCCATATATGCAATTATAGACATTGGTGGAGATGATGAAGGTGTGAGGCCAATGTTCATGGATTTGGATGGCCATGATGGACAGGTAGGGGTGGCTTTAGCCACTACATAGGGATAAGTACATGTATTATAGGGGTAGGTGACCACATTTTAGGCCCAAATTGTCACACTATAGGGTCAAGTTGCTAAATTTTAAGGTCAACTTACTACCATCACAAGTGAGAGGGACCAGGCTAAAAACTCTCTAAGATTGGTGACCCAAGAGAGGGACTCTATGAGGTAGAGAGGAGGAGGAGAAATAGCAAGATAGGCAATCTCATCAATTTTTATTCCTACAACATGATACCTAGCTATAGTAGAGGAGCTACGGTATTATGAGGCTAGTGTTTCGACATAGTATTTAGATGAGCCCTGATTGGGTGAGTATAGGGCTATCTTGGTAGGTGGTGCCAATGTAATGACACCCTAGTAGTGGGTAGAATTTGTATCTAGATAGATAGGGATAGTTAGGGGATTGATAGGCATAGCAAGTGGGCATGCACCAAGATCTAATAGTATTCTAAGAGGTAGTGGTGCCCCTAGAGCATATATATAGCAAGAGTATGACATTTTATATATAATTTTGATTCAGGCCTATGAGTTGATGTGGTGAGATGTAAATTTTTGAGAGAGTGTCATGTACATTTGCTTTGTACACATTTTTATGCTATTTGACTCATGAGTTTATATATGTTATGGGTACTTATGCTCATGTTCATTGTTTATGGTATATGGTATGAAGTTGATGTTTAAGGCTTATGATGTTATGGTTATGTTATCATGGATTTATGCTTATTTTATGGATCCTAGACGCTCATATAGGCTTAGCTAGGAATGAAATGGTTTGGATTTATGGTTATGCTTATGACATGTTAAATCTTAATCTATATTTACTACATTTGTATACTTTAGACAAGTGGTGAACAATGGTTGATTACGTAAATGCTCATGGATGTTATGGTTTTATTATGCATGTCATGGTTATGCTTATTGTTATGGTTATGCTTTGTTATTAATTTGGAGGATAAAACACATGAGTTATTTTAATTAACAAAACTAGATGGGAGACTAAAGAATCTAATCAAGAGACAAACATCACAATGAAAATATCAACTAGTCATGATAGGATAACAAGGAGGTACGATGGTCCTTCATTGATGGGGACTAAAATAAAACCAAAGTTGGACTGGCTTAATGAACACAAGCCTTTCTAATGCTTCACATGAGAGTATGTTAACAGGTTAAAAGGGTATCTTGACCACATAATTTCAAGTAAGCTCAAAAATCCCTTATATAGAGTGTAAAGGGGAGATGGGTGAAAATGAAACCTTCTTGTGAGACTAGCTTGCCTCTCTAGTAGGCGTCTAAAGAACTAAAATAAAGAAGCCTATGTCAAAATTGTGTAGACTGATTGATGTGGGAAGTCTACTTGTGAAATCTAATTTTGGCTTTCACCTTATAATGTTGCTTGAGAACTGATTGTGACTTTCAAGATTAGTTTGTTTGTGTTGTGATTTTGATGATGGGTCTTTTGTTGATTGTTATATATGGGAAGTTGATAGATGCAAGAAGCTTCCATGAAATTGGTATGCTTTTGACAAAATGCTTTACTTAGTCATCCTTCAAGGGAGTGGTCTAAGTTTACTATCTTTGTTTAATGCTTTTTATGGTTATCCTTCAAGGGAGCAATTCACCTTACATTTTAACAATTTCAAATAGGTTTTTAATAGCTATCCTTTAAGGGAGAAATCTGTGAATACTAAGAATGACCCATGATTGTTAGTGATAGGAATTTTGTTATTTTTATTTGATTAATTGGATTTTGCTTGATATAGGGTTACTTAGGATAGCTTAGTAGTTCACCTTCATGAAGGCAAAACTAGAAGCACAAGAAAGTTAATTAGGTGTGAAGAGGTTTAGGTGAAAATGATCATGGGAATCCATCTTGTAAGGGGGTGGAAAGTACCATGAGAACCATGCCATGGGTAGAGTCATGATACCCATTATTTAAGATAAGGCTATGCTAGTGATAGATAATCACATGACTTGATTAATTGGTTGCCCATAAAATAGGGAGGTAGAATGTAGGTAGATAGTAAAGGAAGAGCTTAAGTTAGACAAAAGGTGAATTTCATCCTTCTAACAAAAGAAAGGATATAGATGTGAAGCATTGAGGGGCTCAAGTTCTGGGTGGCCTTTGAGAGAAGACAACCAATAAGCTTATGATCTATACTTGTGGGTTATGATATAAGGTCCATGCCAATTGAAATCAAACTTGCCCTACTTGATTTTCTCCATATTAGTGACATTTTGGTTTTATTTTAGGATAAGGTCTCTGAGATTGAATTCTTACACTTTAAGGTGTTTTTTATAGGCATGATTAATGTGTTATTGATTGACATGGATATGGGTAAGGGTTTCTAAATGACACTCATCAAGTAGATCGAGTTGGGCCGAATGGTGCTGATGATAATCATCCTTAGAAATGAACTCTTGTAAAGATATGTAAAGAAAGGGGATTCGGACTTCAAGAGATAGGATGACCTCTGCTCCAAATATAAGAGAGAAAGGGTTGACACCCATAAGGGTTCTAATTCTAGTATGATATGCCCACAAGGTGAAGGGGATATGCAAATGCCAATCCTAATTAGATGCATTAGCCATTTTAGTTAGCATGTTATTAAGAGTTTTATTAGAGGCTTATATATGTCCATTCACTTGAAGGTGATAGGGTAAGGAGAAGCTTAACTTAATGTTGAATGCATCACATATACCTTAGACTTGCTTTTTCTTAAAGGATTTACCATTATCGGTGATAATCTTATGAGGAAAACCAAAGTGATAGATGATATGATGATTGATAAAGTCAACAATTTTTTCCACTTTGGTTAAGACTAAAGGAATACCTTCTACCAACTTGGTAAAATATTTGGTCATGATGATGATAGAGTGGTGTCACTATGAGGAATGGTGATTAATTTCCCCAATGAAGTCTAGACCCTATTATGAAAAGGGCCAAAAATTGGTAGAAATGTGAAGATCATGGCTGGGTGCATGATGCAAATTAGCATGTTGTTGACATTTGACACACTTTTTCACATAATCATAGTAGTCTTGGTTAAGGGTAAGATATTAGTATCTAAGACAAAGGATTCACTTAGCTACAATGAAGCCACTAAAGTGTTTGCCACATATTCCATCATGTGTTTCCTTGATAGTATGAGAGGGTTCATGATTATGCAGGAAATAGAAGAAGAGGCCATCAAAGTTGCATTTATATAGAATCCATCCCATAATGGTATAGTGTGAGGTAATTTGAATAAACACTCTTTGAGCATTCCTAGAGAGGTCAAAAGGAACTATGCCAAGGTTAAGATAGTTGAAGGTTTGTCCATACCAAAGGTCAAATTGGGTCTCCTTTATGTTGACAATGGTAGGAGAATCTGGTTTGACATAGGAAGGTTGGGTAAGCCTATGGATGATGATAGATAGATTAGAGTTTTAGGGTGTAGATGAGATTTGTGAGGTAAGGGAAGCCATGGTGTATGTGAACTTATTGGTATATTATGGGGTAGACTGGATGTAGTAGTATTCAAATGATGCTAAGAGTTTATCAACTAGTTACTTTTTTTATTGTAGAACATCATTCTTACACTAGTAAGAGCCATTGATTTGATTGACCACAAGTTGGGAATCACCAAATATATTAATCATTTTGAATCCTAGGGCTAAGGTAGTTTGAAGGCCTATTACTAGGGCTTTATACTTAGCCATGTTATTGGTACATTCAAAATCAAGCTTAAAGGACAAAGGTAGAGGTTCACCATCAAAGGGGATAAGGATGATACTAGCTCCCCCACTACATTGACACTTTGATCCATAAAATAACATAGTGACTTGACAGGTGAAATCCACTTGAGAGAGGTCCACAATGGACTTATTGGGGAACTAAAGAAGAGAGGGTTGGTCATCTGCTAAGGGTGCCTTGGCTAATTGGTCAACAATGACTTACCTTTTAATTGACTTCTACTAAAAGAAATCAAGATCAAACTCTGTTAAGAGCATGAGCCACTTGGCCATGCAATGGTTTTGGTATGGCTTAGAGTGCATGTATTTGAGTGGGTTGGTGTTGGTTATGACATAGTTTTTGTGTTTAAGAATGTTAGGGTGTGGAGCTAAAAAATTCACCAAGGAGCATTCATTATCAGGTTCGAGTCTACATAGACACCGACGTCGGTCACAGGTAGTTACAGAGGCATCGACGTCGGCATAGAGTCAGCCGACGGCGGTCACAGACAAGCAACAAGAACTGAGGTCGGTTACCTGTGTGTCTAAAAAGCTATTTCTGTGGACAAAAGTGAGTGTTTGCATGATAAGTTTGAGTTGTAGACTCAAGCTCGCATCTCTATTATTAGCAATTCTATTTTTAGAGCCCTTGTTCAAGTGGCTTAACTGCTTGTTGGGTGTACATGCTCAAGTCTCCTAATTCTATATGTAGAATTAGATCTTCTTAGCTTTGTAGCAGATTATTGTAGTTGGGTGAATTATTGTAATTCATTGTGTGTGAAGAATAGTACAGAATTGAATCAATCCAGGCTTGTTGGAGTTGATTGTTCTTGAGAGAGAGAGAGAGCTCTTAAGGAATAGAGATCTATTGAGATATCTATACATCTAGGAGAGGTGTGGAAGAAAGAAGCTTTCTTCAATTGTATTCCTTTTGTAAAGAGTTTGTTAATACAAGTTTTTAGGGTATTTTCTTGTATCTCTTGTTCTTGCTATTATCATTCTAATTACTTGTCAATCTGGTTTAATTCCGCGTTTATTGTTGTCACAATTGTAATCTATTGTTGGATTGATCCCCTAACAAGTGGTATCAGAGCCTTGGTTATAGGTTCAGAGCTTAATAATTGGTATCAAAGTTTAGGTTCACTAACAGGTGGTTCAGATCTGTGTAATGTGTATTGATTACAGGTTCTCACAGGAGTTTCTGTAGGGATTTCTGTTTGAGAGGGAGAAGCAATGGCAGATGAAAGTAAATTGAGAATGGAAAAGTTTAATGGCAAAAATTACCAACACTGGAGAATGCAGATAGAGGATTATCTGTATCAGAAAGATCTCTACTTACCGTTAGGTGGGGTTGCAAAGAAGCTCAAAGACATGGAGGATGAAGAATGGGAAGTTCTTGACAGAAAGGCTCTGGGGTCTATAAGACTGAGTCTAGCATCCACTGTGATATCTAATTTATCACAGGCAAAGTCTATGGTAGAGTTGATGACTACGTTAGCAAATTTATATGAAAAACCCTTAGCTTCCAATAAGGTATATCTCATGAAGCAGTTATTTAATTTGCATATGAATGAAGGTGGATCTATTTCTACTCATCTGAATGATTTCAATGGAATTGTGAATCAATTAAGTTCAATGAATATAGTGTTTGATGATGAAATAAAAGCTCTTTTGATATTATGTTCTATTCCTGAAAGCTGGCATGGCTTAGTAATGGCAGTAAGTAATACTGCATCTGCATCAAATATTTTGAAAATAGAGGATGTTGTTAGTGTTATCTTGAATGAGAAAATACGTAGGAAAAGCACAGAAGAGGCATCCGAGAATGCTTTAAGTTTTGAGAGTAGGGGAAGGCAGAAAGAGAAGAGCAAGAAAGGTAGATCAAGATCCAAATCAAAGGGGAAAGGCAGATCTAAATCCAGAAATGGCAGAAGGCCACAATGCTAGAATTGTGGAAAGATGGGGCACATAAGCAAAGATTGTTGGTCAAAGCCTAAGGAGGACAATCAGCACGAAGGAAAGGAAGAAGCCAAGATTGCAGGTATTGCACAGGATGCTTTAATTTTCTCTCTGCACAATAATATAGAATCTTGGGTATTAGATTTTGGTGCATCTTTTCATGCTACTCCTAACAGGGAATATTTCAGTGACTATATCCATGGAGATTTTGGAATAGTGTATTTAGGGGATGATGAGCCTTGTAAAATAATTGGCAAAGGTAAAGTGCAGCTGAAGATGTAGAATAGCAACACATGGGTGTTGAGAGATGTGATGCATGTTCCTAGCTTGAAGAGAAATTTGATTTCTGCAAGAAAGTTAGGGGATGAGGGTTGTACAGTAACTCTCACAGTAGAATCTTGGAAGGTGACCAAGGGTGCATTTGTTATGGCCAGAGGTAAGAGAGAAGGTACTCTCTATTTGTGTAATTGTGTTACTAACAAATCTCTTTCTGTATTATCTACTTCAGATGTGGATGCTAAATTGTGGCACTCAAGGCTTAGCCACATGAGTGAGAAGGGGATGTCAATTCTTAAGTCCAAAGGTATGCTTTCAGATTTAAAAGGCATAGATCTAGAGTTTTGTGAGCACTGTGTATTTGGAAAACAGAAAAGGGTTAGTTTTCTCAAGACTGGGTCTACTAAGAAGAGGCATAAGTTGGAGCTTGTTCACACGACGTGTGGGGACTAGCTCAGGTTGCTTCCATTGGAGGATCACAGTACTATGTATCTTTCATAGATGATGCTACAAGGAAGGTATGGATCTACTGTATTAGAAAGAAATCTGATGTATTTGAGACTTTTAAAGTTTGGAAAGCTATGGTTGAGAATGAAACAGGTAAAATATTAAAGTGTCTGAGATCAGACAATGGTGGTGAGTTCTGCAGTCATAAGTTCAGAGATTATTGTTACATGCATGGAATCCGTAGGCAAAGGATGGTTCCAAAGACACCTCAGCAGAATGGTATTGCTGAAAGGATGAACAGGACAATAATGGAGCGTGCAAGATGTATGAGATTGCATGCCGGTTTGCCCTTACAATTTTGGGCACAAGCTGTTGACACTACAGTGTACCTGATTAACAGAGGACCCTCTACAGCTCTGGATGGTGGTATTCCAGAAGAGGCATGGACAGGTAAAAAGGTTGATCTCTCATATCTCAAAGTTTTTGGTTGTGAAGCCTTTGTGCATATAGATAAGGAAAATAGAAAGAAGCTTGATGCTAAGTCTATGAGATGCACGTTTATTGGCTATGGCTAAGATGATTTTGGTTACAAATTGTGGAATCTAGAAACTACCAAGGTAATCAGGAGCCGTGATGTTGTTTTCAATGAAAGAGTGATGTATTGTGATCAGCTAAGGAAACTGAATCAATCTGAGCAGAGCAATAGTGAATTGGATGAGGTGAAAGTCCAAGATGAGCTCGCGAGAAAAAGAAATAATCACTTGCAGGAAAACATAGAGACCGATGTCGGCAGGTTAGGAACTGGCATCGGCAAGATGGAAACTGTCGTCAGCCATACAAAGACCGACGTCGGCCATACAAGTACCGAGGTCAGTCAGGAAAAACTGACATCGGTCAGTAACAGGTCTGCAGGTGACCGAGGTCGGTCACTGTCAGAGAATTTGGGTGGACAGCGTGTTGTGGACAAGTCTCAGACACCCATCAGGAGGTCAAAAAGGGTGAGTAAGCCTCCAATTAGATATTCTCCTTCTTTATTTTATCTATTGCTAATTGATGATAGAGAACCAGAGAGTTTTGAAGAAGCAATATAGGTGGAATCCAAGAGTAAGTGGGAGCGTGGCATGGTTGAGGAGTTGGAGTCCTTAAGAGAGAACCAAACATGGGATTTGGTTGAATTGCCAGCTGGTAAGAGAACACTTAAGAACAAATGGACCTACAGGTTGAAGGAAGGTGAGAATGGACAGATGAGATATAAGGCCAAATTAGTAGTGAAAGGATTTGCATAAAAGCCAGGTATTGACTTTGGTGAGATTTTTTCTCCTGTTGTTAAAATGACTTCAATAAGGGTTGTATTGTCTTTGGTTGCTTTTGAGGATTTGCATCTTGAGCGGCTAGATGTTAAGACAGCATTTCTTCATGGAGATTTGGATGAGGAAATTTATATGGAACAGCCAGAAGGATTCGAGGTCAAGGGTAAGGAGAAGTTTGTGTGTAGATTGAAGAAAAGCTTGTATGGCCTCAAGCAAGCTCCTAGGCAATGGTATTTAAAATTTGACAGGTTTATGACTGAGCATGGCTATAATAGGTGTCAATCAGACCATTGTGTGTATTTCAAGAGATTTGATAATGGTAGATATATTATTCTATTGCTTTATGTAGATGACATGCTGGTTACAGGATCACACATGTAGGATATCTCTGAGCTTAAGGTGAAATTAGCTCAAACGTTTGCTATGAAGGATTTGGGAGCAGCAAAGAAAATCCTTGGCATGAGCATTAAGAGAGACAGGAAAAATCACAAGTTGATATTGTCTCAAGAAGATTATGTAGACAAGGTGTTGAAACGGTTCAATATGCAGGATGCTAAACCGGTAAGCACACCTTTGGCTGGACATTTTAAGTTGAGTAAAGAACAATGTCCTAATTCATATGATGAGGTAGAATACATGAGTAAGGTTCCATATTCTTCCACAGTAGGAAGTTTGATGTATGCAATGGTGTGTACTAGATCGGATATTGCCCAAGCAGTGGGAGTTGTAAGTAAGTATATGGCCAATCCAAGTAAGGAACATTGGAAAGCAGTTCAGTGGATCCTTAGATATCTGAGAGGAACCAGCAGTAGGCACTTGTGCTATGGAGGTTCAGATACTTCTCTACATGGTTATGTAGATTCAGATATGGTAGGTGATTTGGATGGTAGGAGGAGCACTACAAGTTATGTTTTCACTGTAGGTGGAACGGCGGTTAGCTGGATATCTAAGTTGCAGAAGGTTGTTGCCTTGTCAACTACAGAAGCAGAGTATATTGCAGCCACAGAAGCTAGCAAAGAGATGATATGGATGACACGGTTCATAGATGAGCTTGGTAGGGAGCATGAGAGTTGCAGATTGTACAGTGATAGTCAGAGTGCAATCCATTTGGCTAAGAATTCAGCCTTTTGTTCAAGAACAAAGCACATACAGCTAAGGTATCACTTCATACGATAGGTATTGGAAGATGGTGAGTTGAAGCTGGAAAAGATCCATACAGATAGGAATCTTGCTGATATGTTAACCAAGCCAGTTACAAAGGAGAAGTTGAATCTTCATTCAAATTTTGTTGGTCTTCATGATTGAGTTGAAGATAGAGGAGCTAGAAGATGTTGCTGTACAGGTACTGGTGCAGCTGTTTATCTCCAAGTGGGAGATTGTTAGGGTGTGGAGCTAAAAAATTCACCAAGGAGCATTCATTATCAAGTTTGGGTCTACACAGACACCGGCGTCGGTCAGGATCAACCGAAGTCGGTCACAGGCAGTTACAGAGGCACTGACATCGGCATAGAGTAGGCCGACGGTGGTCACAGACGAGCAGCAAGAACCGACGTCGGTTACCTACGTGTCCAGAAAGCTATTTCTGTGGACAGAAGCGAGTGTTTGCATGATAAGTTTGAGTTGTAGACTCAAGCTCGCATCTCTATTATTATCAATTCTATTTTTAGAGCCCTTGTTCAAGTGGCTTAACTGCTTGTTGGGTGTACATGCTCAAGTCTCCTAATTCTATATTTAGAATTAGATCTTCTTAGCTTTGTAGCAGATTATTGTAGTTGGGTGAATTATTGTAATTCATTGTGTGTGAAGAACAGTACAGAATTGAATCAATCCAGGCTTGTTGGAGTTGATTGTTCTTGAGAGAGAGCTCTTAAGGAATAGAGATCTATTGAGAGATCTATACATCTAGGAGAGGTGTGGAAGAAAGAAGCTTTCTTCAATTGTATTCCTTTTGTAAAGAGTTTGTTAATACAAGTTTTCAGGGTGTTTTCTTGTATCTCTTGTTCTTGCTATTATCATTCTAATTACTTGTCAATCTAGTTTAATTCCGCGTTTATTGCTGTCACAATTGTAATCTATTGTTGGGTTGATCCCCCAACAAAGAAGGTAGTGGTAAAGTTTGGTAGCCATGAAGACTAAATCTATGTAAAGATTCTCAGTATGGGTATACCAAGTCTCATATTTTACAAGTGTGCATCTAATATAGTATATGGCTTACTCTCTATGTTATACATCTCGATGAGCTAGCATTACCCTTAAGGAATGATCAGTGGTAGAGACATATAGGTAGAAAGGTTGGTCATCTTTAGGAGGGGTGAGGACAGGTAGAGGCAAAAGGTACTTTTTAAGTGAATCAAAGGCCTTTTGATAGTCATTATTCCACTTAAAAGATACATCCTTCTTTAAAAGGTGGTGGAAGGGTTGGCACCGATCCAAAATTTTGGAGATAAAATGAGGAATGGATTGTAGCTTCCCCTGCAAGCTATAAATTTGCTTAAGGTTGGTTGGAGGAAGAATGTCTAGGATATCTTTGATTTTGGTAGGATCAACATTGATTCCATGAAGGGTGACAAAAATGTTGAGAAGATTTCTCGATAATACCCCAAAAATGCACTTCTTGGGGTCTAAGCAGAGATGGTAATGGATGAGGCATTCAAAGATGATCTTAAGAATAGCCAAGTGATCTTTTTGGAGTTTGTATTTTCTAAGAAGGTCGTGTACATAGTCCACGACAATCTTATAAATGATGTCATGGAAAATATAAGTCATGGAATATTGGTACATTACACTAGCATTATTTAGTCCAAAAGGCATGAATATATAAAATAAATTTCCCTAAGGGGTGGTAAAGGTGGTTTTATGTTGATCTTTGGGAGCAATCAAGATCTGATAATAACCCAAGAACTCATCCATGAGAGATAACATCTCGTGGCCAGTTGTAATATGAATAAGTTGGTCGATGCTTAGTAGAGAGAAGTCATATTTAGGGTAGGCAAGGGTGAGGTCACAAAATTCCAAAAAAATATGTATTCCCCTTATGGCTTTGGTGATAGGTACAACATTCAATATCTATTGAAGGTAGTCAATGGGTTGAATAAAGTTGATAGATAGAAGATGTTGAAGATCTTCTTTGATGAGAAGGGTTATGTAGGGATGCATGTGTCAAAGCTTTTTCTTGATAGTTTTGGCATCATGTTGAGGGACTATGTTATGGTTAGAAATAGTGGGTTCAATTATAGGCATGTGTTTCTCTCAATTTTTGTTCCTTTTTTAATTTAGAAGTAAGTAATGAAACTAGTAAAAGGGGTGTGTAAAGGAAAACTTGGTAAGGTACATGCATTATCTAGATGATGATGGGAACTCCTCTTTGGATTGTAAGAAATAACTTGTAGACAATAAAGACACTAGAAAAGGGGTTAGCAAAATAGTTGAGTGGACTGCCTAGTGTGAGCTAGATCTAAGAAGCGTATCCTTGCTAGGAGGTTGTCAATCCACTATTTATAACAATTAAGTTGATATAAATGAAAAGAAATGAAACTTGTATTCAATAATGTGAAAGTAAATGCATGTAATACCAGATGAAATTAAATTGCTTGTTAAATAAAATGACTAAATATAGTAAAAGTGGGTCAATACTCGTGCTAAGATGGTTGGGGTTAGGTTTAGAAAATTAGATGAGCCTCTATGAATAGGCAGGAACACAAAAAGTAGGGTTTGGTTGAGGTAGGGGGATTAAAAATAAATTATGTTTTTCATAGTGATTGTTAGCTGTTAGGTGTGTAGACACCTAAAACTGGCCATTGATAACCTCCAACCAGGGTTTTGGCCAATTTCTACCCAAAATGAATAATTTGGCTTAAAAACAATAAAATGCATTAAATGAGTTTAAACTGACATATTCAAATGCCAATTTTGGCCAAGGTATCCCTAAATAAGGTAATATAATTTATGGGCTAGATAACTTTGATCAGATCATTTCGTGTCAAAATGCTAATTTGCACCTGGGTGCTCTAGATTGCTCTTTCCTATAAAATTTTTTACATAAGATGCATGCCTTCGTTATTTATTATTGGTAACATTCTAAATGAGAATATGGATCCAATGCATTAGACATGGACTTCCAATTCTAATAAAGTCAAATTTTGGACCAATAACAAGGCATTTTGATCAATTTGAGTAATTTGTGCACAAAGTGCTTAATCATGCTTAAGAGCTAATTAACCCAAATAAAATCCTAATTAATAATTCCATGGAAACTGTTGAATAATTTATTTTGAAAATGAATATTGAATATCTACATCATCAAGTGACCTCATTTCTTAGGAAGACATCCCTAGGCCATAAATGACATAAATATTAGGATTCATGCCATCTATGCCTCATCAATGCCTTTTATGATGCCCTCCATGCCTCTTAATTTCCCCTTATTCCAATGTCATGATGAGGATAATTAAAAACTTAATTATAAAAATTGAATTAATCCTCAACCACACATCTCAATCTTGAGATGGATGGTTCAGGTTGATTATAATCATTCTCAAAAATCTATAAATAGAGAGGCCAAGAACATTATTTCTAAGCTATTTTGGTGCAAAGTTATTATGCTCAAATATCTTCAAAGATTTGATTATACAAAGTTGTAATGCCAAATTGATTCCAAGCCAAGCCAAGCCACAAGCCAAAGGTGCCAAGGAGAGATAGAGGTAGCCAAGCTTCCATTGCCAAGGACTTCATGAGCACAAGCCAAGCAAGCCACCACTACAAAGGCATTTGGAGCATTCAAGGAAGGTGAAGGAAATCTTGTGTTTTATTCCTTTCTTTTTAGTTGTGTTTGTCATTTGTTTTTATTAACTAATCTCTCCCTAGTGTCTATGCCTAGAGATGTTATGCTATTATTGTGTTTATTTCATTTTGTTTTCATTTTGGAACTAACACCATACTAACCATCCTCTCTTGAGTCAAATTCCTAGATCACATAATGGCACACCCGATGGGACTAGACACATCCTACACATAAAGAAGATCATTTTACAACTCTAAAATGTTTATTTGAGCCTTTAAAACTCTTGTAAATTAATTTTCTAGCTTTATTTTGCCATTTTTGTTTGCCATAATTTTACACAGTAACCAACATTGACAAGTAATACCAACATTAGTTACCTACTTAACCGACGTCAATTAGTAAAATTGACATCAGTTAGATCTCAGTTAGCCAAAGTAACCGATGTTGATGGTAATAATCGACATCAATCACTGTGTTTTATCAAAAACATAGATCTGAGAGCTACTTTTTCAAAGTTCATTGTTTCAAGCTAAAAAGAGCTTCAAAGCTAAAGGACATGCTAACAATTTTGCTATAGGACTAAGCTTGATATTTGTTCAAAACATGTTTAAATCACCTTTGCATGCTTAAAAACCAATTAGGAACCTTGTTTTGGTGTTTAACAAAGAACTTAGATGACTTGGTGAATGTTTTCAAAGTTTACAACTAAGACCAAAGGGTCAAATGAACACCAACAAATCTTTCATTTTGGGTTTAAAATTGAACACACTTATCAATTTTTGTTTGGAATAGTTGTTTAATCAAATCTTTGTTTTGAAAAAAGAGGGATGTTGCATATATGCTCTTCCATTTTTCCCCTATAGGGAAGCCTTGAAATCAAAAGTGCCATTCCTATTGCAAGTAGCCTAGTCCAAGGCTTAGAAAGAAAGTCATTTAAATCACTCCCCAAAAACTCATTAAAGTTTGGGTGACCTTGAAAATGACTCTAAAATATTTCTACTTTCATGCTTTATTTATTTATGCATCTTGGCTTGTGAGGGGGACTTCATCACCTCCTATAAGTTATTTAAGGAAGCTTTGACCTGGGGTTTTATCTCACATTATTGACTTCACTTGCTCCATTGGAGTTGCAAATAGGATGTATCTACATTTGGACATCGCACTACACTAAGCAAATAGTAAGATATAGTGGTTGTAAAAAAGATTAGACCTTTTTACAACTATCCAATGTCATGGTCACCTAATTTTTATGCTTTTATTTTACATCATTTGACATGAAAGTCATTGTGCAATTGATTCCCCTAGAATGATTGAATCCTTACTAGTTTTAGTCAACCCCATTTTTTCATACCCTTGCTAGAATTTAGATTATTATACTTAGTGTATTTTGGCCATTTTTGCTTGGCATGTTTTGAGACTAAAACTTGTTTATTTGTGTGTAAACCGTGTTAAAACTAATTTGTCTATATGTCACTCTTTCATCTAAAGAGGCATTATGATAGTCATTTTACACCACACTTATGCCTTGAAAATTTTACTAAACTTATTTGTGTAAGTCTTTTGAGTTATGGAGGGTAGCGTTATACTGCCCAAATCATGTCAAAACATTTTAAGCCTTTTAATTCTTTGAAACATAATATTGACCACATTATTCGAGTATGCTTATGCTATTAGGTTGCTCAATTTGTTTCAAGACTAGTTTCCCTTATGCCAAAAACCATTTGTTTTAAACCATGTCATGTATACCATTTGGACCTTTGTCTTGTGCTATCATGTTGTCCAATCTTGTCTAGTATGTTTGGTTAAATCTAAGTTTTGAACATTGAATTTTCAATTAGCCTTGTCAAGTTTGGATTCAAACATTGATTGATTTCTATTTAGGCCTTAATTCATGGGGCTAATACAAAGATCTTTCTCTTTGGGGTTGCATAACTTCAGTTAATTGATTACCCAAATTTGAAAACTGTTGATGGTTTATTTATTCAGTACCTATCCTTATCATTGGTTGTGCCTTTATTTAAGAAAACATAGTCTTTCTTTAAAGAGCCTTTTGTCCTATGCATTATGCCAACTGATCATGTTTATGTTTGATTCCATGTGCCAGGTTTATGTCAAAGTTGTTTCTAAACTTGTTAGATTAAATCAAATCACATCATGCCTATTTGTTTGAGCCTAGATTTTAACTCCATGTCTGGACAAAAGACCTAGCAACTCAACTTTTCCTTTTCCTAGTTTAGACCTTATTTGAAACACTTTGACCTAGACCTTTGACATGTTGGTTTATATTTAGATGCTTGACCTTTTGCATGTATGACATTTGACATTAGACATTTGATGTTAGGTTGTTTTATGCCAAGTCTTAGAAAAAATCATTTTAGAGATACAGCTCCACTTTCATACCATATTGGAGATAGAGCTCCACCCTTTCGACCAAATTTGACCAAGCTTGAACCATTTGTCCTTTGGACATATTTTTTCAAAGTTTGTAGAACTCTAAGCCTTTTTGTTTCAAAGATTTCATTATTTACATGGATATGTCTAGCTACACTTATGGTGGAGTCACTTACAATCTAACTTATGATAGAATGGCCACACAAAATGACTTTTATGGCTTTATTCAAAACCCCATTGATGCTAATATGTTTTGTGAGACAGATTTCTATCCACCTCATATTTATCATTCATGAGAACAAAGTCATGAAATAACTTAGGATCCAACTCAAGACCTTGATTGGTATGAAAAGGCTTATGAGGAAGACTTTGAAGACCCAACTATAGATAATGTTGTTTGGGATATGAATCCATACCCTCTTTTCAATAATTAGTACATGGAACATAGTCAAGAACTAGCTTATGAGTCAACTCACAACTGGGATGATATGGTTTATGAGGAAGACTTGGATGCTTTGGCTTATGCAAGTAACTAGGCTCTACCACATCATACCATTTCTATTCTAAGACCATAATGTCACACCATTCCCATTCCAAGACCTCATCCTTTGGTTTGTGTGAGCAATCAAGCTCCAAAATGCCCCTTCATCATTCAAGGACCTAATCCTTTGGCTTGTGCAAGCAATCAAGCCCCACACCACCCTATCATTACCATTTCAAGACTTCATCCTTTGGCTCATGTGAAAAATCATGCTCCCCAATACCCTACCATTATCCAACCATAAGTCATTCCTCATCTAGTACCAATCCCATCCAAACCTCAACCCATCCAATCATTTAAAGACCAAGCTATGTTCAAAATTGGTATTTTTCAACTCATTGGAAACCAAAGCCAAAACAAACAACCAATTTAACATTTTTTGTTGAACCAACCACTTATGATAAGTTAACCTATGATGAATCACTTAATTATCCTATACTAGTTATCGAGAAGTCTCACTCTAACAAGCCAGTCTTTGTCGAGTCACTTCTTAATGATTATAACCTCTTTTGGACAAATCATTACCTCAAATATGTGCCTATTTTTCAAGAGCCTCCTTTTGACAAGCTAGTCTTTGAGGAGCTATCTCTTGACCTTTTTCCCATCCTATAGGAGTCCCACTCTGGCAAACCAATTTTTGTGGAGCCCATTATGCCATCATAGGCTATTACTTATCCAATACTAAGCATTCAACAATACATCATATTAATAGAGTACCCATCAAATGAAGAATCAGAGTTAGAGTTAGGTTTTATTCATGAACTGAGATCAGATTTAGCATCAAATCAAAATCAACATAAATCTCAACATTAGATTTAGAGTCCCTTGAGTTAGAATCAGATTTAGAAGAAGAATATGTTCATGGTTGTTACAATATTGGTTGTGCATGCCTTGTAGATAAATTTGAATACATTTTTTAGCCTTCTAAATTTTTTGAGAATGAGTACTTCAGCTTTGACACAAGCTATCCTAGTATCTTCTACAAGGATTTTTCAACCTCTCCCCATTCTACAAGCCATTACCATCAACCAAAATAGCCATATCATTGACATTCCATCTCCCACAAGTGTTGATTGAGATCGATAGAATCACACTTTATTGAGCTGCATCCATGGTAGCATAGTAGTTGAAGAAGAGCAAGGAGGCCAAGACCACATTCATATAGCAAAAGAACACTTTCCTAGTGAAACCTTTTCAAAGGCACTAGGGGATAATCAAAGTCAAAACTCAAAATATTTTGGTGAAACTTTTTCAAAAGTGCTAGAAGATAATCAAATTCAAAAGTTAATATTCCTTAGTGAAACCTTTTTGAAGGTGCTATAGGACAATCAAGACAACTTCATTCGTGAAAAACTCATTAAGGCACCAATAGCTAATCAAAAAATTTCTTCACTGCTTGATGAATATAAAATCAAAGATCAAATCAAAAGATCTTTCAATCTAAAGCCTAATTAGATGGTATCTACTCTCAAGCCCAAACAACATAAAAATTTGGTGGTCTTACTAAGAGAAAAAGTCTTTGGCTCCACCACAACTAAAGTTATGTTGAATCTAACATTAGCAACAATACGTGTGACTAAACATCTTGATCTTCATTTGTTTCCCCACCATTCCACATTCTATTATCATTTACCACTCCATTTCACAATCAAACCTACCATCCATTATTTGTCATTGTTTACCATCCATGGCCACACTTTCTTTTGTATAGGCTATAAGGATACCTTGTCTTGACACTTGAAGGAGTCAAAATCAATGACCTATTAAAATCACAAAAGCATTCTCAACAACCAAATCTATAGGCCATTCTTGATAGAGCAGCTATTTAGAAGAGGTGTGGGATAGCAATTAACATGATCAAGTATTTTATTTATATCATTTATTGATTAAGACGTGCATCTCCATCTCAAAAATAACAATATAATCATATGCCATTTTACCATACCCAAGCCAAAAACATGTACCATACCATTACATTACCATACTATTGCCATTTTTACATAGCCATTTGCCATTGTCGCATACCCATCTATTCACCCCATCACTTAGGGGCAACCCTCTTGGCATTATATCCAAATTTCTACCAACCCTCTTACCATTTTATCAAATTTATCAAATCATCATTATCCTTAGCAAAACCATACCATCCTACCATTCCATTCTTATCTAGACCAAAGCCAATTTTTAGTCATCCTACCCAATCGTGTTTTGATCTTGGTTCATTTGGTTCTTCTCACACTTTTCATAAGGGGATTCCAATCAAGTTTTAATAATCAATCCAATTTGTGTTTACAATGATAGTTTATGAAAGTAGTGTGATAGTTGATCTGATAAAATATCTTTCATACTATCAGGTTTGTTTATGTGACCTGATTATAACCACCCATGGGAAAATTAGTGTCTCACCAGTCTTGATACTAATTATAACTACCTATGGGTAAATTAGTATCATTAACCTATGCCATTATATCCTAATTATAATCACCTATGGGAAAACTAGAGGCAACACTTATTTATCATGCATTATTGCATTACCTTGCCATTACTATTTACATTTGACTAGTCATTTACTAGATTTGAGAACTTGTTGGCACCTAGTTGGTTTTTCCTAAACTTTTGGGCGGATAGAATTACTATGAATTGAGGTCATTTTAATACTATATGGGTTACACTCAATTCATGTTGAGGTCACCTCAATCCCCATTTACATACACTCTCACCATTTTGTGAGCAACCTAAGCCAAATGCTCTCACCATTTTGTGAGTAGTTATCTTGTCATTCTCTAAATGAGTTAAGATACCTCAAAATTCCAAAAACATTTATAACATTTAAAAAATCTAAAAACGTTTGTCCTATCTAAGCCTAGTCAATTATCCTTGATCTGCCTTACTGGGGCATTATCATTGTTAGGATGCTTTCTTTTACTTTTTGTTTCAGGCTTTCTATTTGTTTGTTTATTTCAGGTTGTTTTTTTGTTTTGTTGTTTGTTTGTTTATTCAATTGCATGTTTGTTTACTTTTAGCACTGTTGCCTTAACTTGGTCTATATGTGTTAGGTGATTCCTTATGCACATTATTCTTGAGTCTATCCATATTCATACGCCAACATTTTCATTATGGTTTTTATCATTTGGTGCATTATTTTCAAGTGTTTATTGGATTGAAAGTCAGTCCTTATGCATATTTTTTCCAAGTATTCATGGTGTTCTATCTTGAAGCCTACCATCACATGCTACAACAAAACATAGATTTAGGAAGGTCTATAATCAATGGAGCCATAAAATTTTCTCCTTGGTACCTTACCAAATCCATCTATCCCACCTTTGATCAAATCAACCCATTGATCATTATAGTTGTATCATTGTTAATCAAGATGAGCATCTCCTCATTAGTAGGTATAACTAAATCATTCACAACTAATCAATCTTATTCTTTTATTCATCTCATTCATCACTTTGCACCTGCTCATCTTTAATCTATATTCTAGGTTATATCCTTGACTTATGCTTGGTAATCATCCCTAACTAGGGCACCATCAATTTTAGCTAATCTAGGTCATCTTCATGATTATAACCACCTATGGGCGAATCATTATTTTAACTTTTATTCTTGATTATAACTACCTTTGGGAAAATTAGCATCTTTTTTACATTAATGCATGCAAGCATTTTCTTATTTGAATTAATCTCAACCATTGATTAATTCCACCTTTCTTCTTCTTTCTTTTTGAGGGACCATCCATCAAAAAATGTGATGACCACTCCCTCAAGGGGGCATCATTATAGGCTTCCCAAAACCATTTAGAGATTTTTTCATCAACCATCATCTTCTTTTTGGTATACAAACCATTTCTCATTCTTTGAGAAGACATTACTATGATTATAGCTTGTGACATTTTCCCAAATAGGGGTAAACTGTAGACACCTAAAATTGGCCACCGATAACCTCCAACCAAGCTTTTGGCCAATTTCTACCCAAAACACACAATTTGGCTTAAAAATACTAAAATTCATTAAATTAGTTAAAATTGACATATTCAAATGCTAATTTTGGCCAGGGTATCCCTAAATGGGGCAATGCAATTTATGGGCCCGCTAACTTTGATCAGATCATTTCAAGTCAAAATGCCAATTTGCACTTGGGTGATCTAGATTACTCTTTCCTAAAAAATATTCTACACAAGATGTGTGCCTTCATTATTATTATTTTTTAACATCCTAAATGGGAATACAGATCCAATGCATCTGACATAGACTTCCAATTCCAATCCAGTCAAATTTTGGACCAATAACAAGGCATTCTAACCAATTTGAGTAATTTATGCACAAAAAGCTTAATCATGCTTAAGAGCTAATTAACCCAAATCAAGGCTTAATTAATAATTCCATGGAAACTTGTTGTGTAATTTGTTTTATAAATGAATATTTAATATATGCATCATCAAGTGACCTCATTTCTTGGGAAGACAATCCTAGGCCATAAATGCCATAAATATCAGGATTCATTCCCTCCATGACTCATCAATGCCTTCCATGATGCCCTCCATGCCTCTTAATTGCCCTTTATTCCAACATCATGATGATGATAATTAAAAACTGAATTCCAAAAATTGAATTAATCCTCAACCACACATCTCAATCTTGAGATGGATGGTTCAGGTTGATTCTAATCATTCTCAAAAATCTATAAATAGAAAGGCCATGAACATCATTTCTAATCTATTTTGGTGAAAAGTTATTATGCTCAAATATCTTCAAGTATATGATTATGCAAAGTTATAATTCCAAATTGATTCCAATCTAAGCAAGCCACAAGCCAAAAGTGCCAAGGAGAGATGGAGGTAGCCAAGCTTCCATTGCCAAGGACATCATGAGCACAAGCTGAGTAAGCCACCACTACAAAGGAATTTGGACCATATAAGGAAGGTGAAGGAATTCTTGTGTTTTATTCCTTGATTTTTAGTTGTGTTTGTCATTTGTTTTTATTAACTAAGCTCTCCCTAATGTTTGGGCCTAGATATGTTATGTTATTAGTGTGTTTATTTCATTTTGTTTTCATTTTGGAACTAACACCATACTAACCATCCTCTCTTGAGTCAAATTCCTAGATCACAAGGTAAACCATAAGGGATTAGCCTAATCATTAGTGGTTAGATAATCATCAATGGTTTAGGTGACCATTGATGGTTAGGATATCCATCGGTGATTTCCTATGTAATTATGCAAATGCTTAGAAAGGGGTTTACAAATTGGGTAAATGGTCAGGTGAGGGTTAGAATATAGATCTGGTCAAAAATAGAAGGTGGGTGAGTAGGTCTGATTAGGTCAAGGGATTTAAAAGTGAAATATAATAAAGAAATAAGAATGAAGTTACTTGTTACTTGTTAAATGGTTGATGAAAGGCTAAAGTAATTTGGCCAGAGTGATAGTACTTAGGCCTTCAAAGGTGATTCCAATAGAGGTTCAGGTCTCCATTGCTACTATTTACTTGTTATGGGATACCTGTATGCAAGATAGCTTAGATGTAGATTTGTGGATTTCTTGATTCTTTTCACTTCTTACTTCTCCCCTTTTTTAGGATGAAGTTACTAATTGTGTAAGATGAAGTTGCTAATCAAGGTGGAAGATAAAATTATTATTTAGGATGATTTAAAGCTTGTTAGCATCACAAAAGGTAAGTTGTTAAATTATGTAATTGTTATCTCATACATATCTGGGAATGGATTTAAAGTAGGTTTGATGACCTGACCATCAATGGTTAGGTTGGTCATCGATGGTTAAGCTAACCATCAATGGTCGAGGTGCTAGAGGAAAGTGGGTGAAATTAAGTTAAAAGGAGGTGGATTAAAAGGTTAAGTTATTAAATTAATAAATGGACTAAGTCAACTAGGTGGTCAACTAGCTTCAGGGTTGGGTAGGGGTTCAAGGAATTTTAACATCTAAAACTATGTAGTTTTTTAGTGTCTACATTTTGCCCCTTTTGTTATATAGCTTTGAATCAAGCTGCAAAACAAAAACAAATATTTTATTGGTCATGGTCTAATTTCCTTGATTATGGGAAGAGGTGTTCCCCCTCAAACTAAGAGGTTATGAGGTGAAAATGAAATCAATTTGGGGTTTTATAAAGTCATAAATGGTGAGTCACGAGGTAGGTGACACAAAAGGGTTGGGAATTTAAAACACAAACACATGTACATAATGCAACTAAGTATGATAATCAAGATCATGCAAAGACTAATGTTGCCCATGTTGGTAAAAATAAGGTCAATTTCTAGGGATACATAGGACAAGGTAACTAGCCCATAGCATTAGTCATAATTGATTGGGTCATGCCTATCAAGTCATCTAGATAGGGTCAGTGTTGTGCATAGGTATTTGGGGTAAGAATTGATCCCACAAAATAATACAAATAATCTAGTTATAGATGAGGTGATATGAATTTCAAAAAATTCAACATGGCAAGGGTGGTCGGTATGGTTAAAATGATCAAGGCAAGATCATCGCAAAACATGCAAATGTTCAAGATAAAAATGGCCAATGTTGAGATGAACATGATCAAATAGGTCAGTCAAAGAAGGGGAAGCACTAAAAGGTCAAGTGGTTAGTTTGGGGGAGATAAGGTAATCTCCCAAAAGGTCAACACCTAGGTGGGGTGCTTAAAGTTTTGAAAAATATGGGGAACCATGACCATCAATAGTCAAGGGTTTCCCTAGGGTTGATCGTTAATGGTCACCCTGACCATCGATAATCAAGTAAAACCCTAAAAAATTAGATGGTGAAAAGTAAAAATGAGAATCATTTTCACCATTTGACAAGGTGTGATTTGTGCTGTGTATGTTTTATACATTTTATCATTTTGGCATGTGAGTGTGCTGAGGTAGAAGTGATTAATTGGGTGATTGAGTGTTTGAGTCTTATCAATTATTGGTTCAATGGAAGGTAGATGAAGATCTGGTTGAGTGGTGGGATGAGGGATCCAACCTTGATAGTGATCAGAAAATGAGGTGGGTTATGTTTTGAATTTGATAGGATAGTTGAATTGTTTATGTGGGAGTGATATTGAGTAGTTATGAATGATTGGGGTATGGTTGTAAATAGGTTTTGATAAAAGGATGCCCTAGTTTAGGTTTTGTTGAATTTGAGGAAATTTGGTTGGGTAAATGGGGATTAGAAGGGTAGAATAAGTTGGTAATATGGTGTAGAGTAGTCTTAGGTAGGTGACTTATGGAATTTAGGTATTTGTGTAGATGTTGAGAAAGGTTAGGTTTCGAGTTGTACCGCTAGTAGTCATACATAGAAACTATCACTATTTCAACTCAACTATTGTTGATCAAGGTCTCTAAGCTAAAAGGCCCTGAAGGGATCATCGATGGTTCAATGAACTGCGAATGATCAATAGTTTAGGGGTAGGTTGGGTGAAGGTAGTAGAAAACTTTATGATAGAGTTAATTTTGGAAAGCTATATAGTTAGATTAAAGGTTATTTAGGGTTGGGTAAAGTGTTCAGGGTTGTAAAATTTGTGTATAAATAAGGTAAAGAGGTGGTGAAAGGTATGTGATTTAAAGTGTTTTAAGTTTTAGGTTTGAGGGTTTTATGTGGTGTAAAGTTAAATGAATGTATAGAAAGTGTGATAAATTGTGTAAAGTTTTTTGAAGTTGAAAAGTAGTGTTAAGTGGTGAAAAAGATTGAATGTAGATGTTATAGGATGAGAAGTCTAAAAAAAGGGTTGGTGGGTATAATGAGGTAAAAGACATGTTAGGTATTAAGGTGGAGGGTTAATAGTTAGGTAGAATAAGGTAATTATTTGTGATAGAAGTAGGTGAGGGTGTACGATGAGGGTAACAGTAGTACAAATAAAGGTAGAGGTTGGTAGCATTAGAGTTAGAGGGAATATGGTAAATATGATGGGTTAGATGGGATTGATGGGTGAAAAAGATAGGTGGAGATTGGTACTTAACTTGATGTGGGAAAACTACATAGGCATGCTAATTTTGTTAAATTATAGGCCCATCAATAGATCCAGAAGTGGGACCAAGTCCCTAAGATATTCATTGAGGTTTGCAATGGGATGATGGAAAATGAGTGGAGACACATGGAGGAGGTTGGCCTAGGGGCCATGAGATATTATTAGCACCTACCACAAGATACAACAATGATCATGGATTTCATTGAGAGATGGGATCCATTCAAAAATAATTTTTTGCTACTAATGGGGGAGATGACTATCCTCTTAGAGGATATTTAGTGGATTACATGACTACCCATTTGAGGGGATCTGATTTATCACATAGAGAGTGAGGAGCGGGACTACCACATGGATCTAATATATAGAGTGGATCAAGTTCAAGCCAAGTATCATGTAGGTGGTGTTTGTTATGGGCCACTATATTAGAGGGCTCTTGGGGATACATGCTTACTGATGATGATAATGGTCATGGCATGCTTTATGTTGTCATATTCGAGTAGTGACTAATTCCCTTGTCTAATTTTGGGAGTACTCTTGGAAATTTTATTGGGGATGATTGTGTTTAGTTGGGGCCCTATGTTATTAGTGTAGATTTATAGTGAGATTTGGGCCTTCAAAGCATACAAGTGATATGAGATCAGTGTAGGGTTTGTGCTCCATTGTCAGGTGTATGAGCATATATGAGTTTTGAGACTAGTGAGACTACTATGGGATGGCTATTCTCTGATAGACTATAGAGTGAGTTTCATGAGATGGAGAGGAGATTATGCACTAACCAGGGCTAGTGGTGCTAGAGACATAGATTGGTTTAGAGATGCTTTGGAGGGTTTGATGGTAGGTGATGTAGTATAGATGTCATATGTGGACTAGCCAAGGTGGGTAGGATATAGCTTTCACATGTTATCACTACAAAACTAGTGCTAGATTTATGGGAGGTAGGATGGTGAGACTAAGCTTATCCCATTTGATCAAGTGTGGAGAGAGTTTGTCCTTGTGGAAGGGATCCCACCAAATTTTTTGAGATATAAGAGGAAGGATGCAAAGTTCTTGATCTTAGAGCTACAGCCACTGAATGTTGTTTTAGATCATAAGGAGCTACAAATGAGAGTTACGATAGATGATGTAAGTATTATGGATGGTTATGCAGCATGGTACTAGGCTTGATATGTAATGGTTGATTTTAGATGGGGTGATAAGGGCAGCAGCCCATGGATGTGGATCCTACTAGGGCATTAGCATAAGATGGATAGGTGGTAGTAGTACTAGTAGTGTCATAAGCCTAGATTACTAGCTTACATGGACAATTGGCCACTTTATAGGGTCAGATCATCACCTTATAGGGTCAGGTGGCCACCTTGACTAGAGAGCAAGATTAGGTGAGGATCTCTCTTAGGTTAATGACATAAGAGAGATATTCACTAAGATAGAGGGTAGGAGTGGTCGTAGCAGTAGCAAGAGGACCCCCTAACATAGTTTTAAGAACATGGTACTTAGCCACCATTGAGGAGTTGAGATATTATGAGGTGATAGTATTGGCACAATTGTCATTGGAGATGAGGTATGGAGAGTACAAAGTTAGTTTAGTAGGTGGTCCATTTATAGCTACTCTAGGATAGTCGGCCTCCACAATGGGTCAGGTAGTGATATCAGGGGGACCACTACCAGATGGTAGTGTAGGTTCAAGTGTAGGTGTAAGTGTAAGTATAGATGGAGCCAGTGGGAGTGGTATCCCAAGGGTTTAATAGATGATATTATATGATGTATATATTTTTGATTTTGATATCATCTTACGTGTCAATGGCATGAGATGTATATATTTGAGAGAGAGAGAGAAATTTGATATATTATTCCATGTATTACTTTATTTCTTGATGATGACTTAATGATTATGTTCTAAAGTGGAGATGTTGATCATGTTTTATGGATATTAGTTACCTTATGATGATGATGTGATGATTATGTATGTTCATGAAATGATGTGTGGATTTATGGTTTATTACTTAGCATAGGCATGCGATGATGTTTGTTGATGTTCATGTTTTTGGCATTTAATGTACATGATTATGTATGAGTTTTGATGATGGATATGTAATGATTTTATTTATGACATGATTATGGATAAGTGATAGATGATGTGATTAGGTTATTGGTAATGTTGAGCATAGATGTTTACGTGTTATTCATTGGATGGAGATGATATATAGGATCATAGATAGTTTTGGTTATATAATGATGTTGTTTATGATATTATTATGAATATGTGATAGATGATAGCATAGATGATATATATATGATCATGTTTAAATAAAATGATGGCATAGTTTATAGATGTGATATAAAGTAGGTGTAGATAACATATGAAATGTGGAAAAGAGAGAAGGATTATGAGACCCATGTCTACATGAACTAATAATGATAGGGTAAGTAAAATGCATGAAGTGTTCATTGGCAAAGGCCTAACAAAACTGAAGTTGGATGTGATTTAATGAAAATAATCCTTTTGAATGCTTCGCATGAGCATGATTTGATTTAAAAAGAATGTATCATGGTCAATTTATGTCAAGTAAGCTCATAGTCCTTTTATTTTAAAAAGAAGGGGAAGTAGGTGATAGGTAGATGGTTGAATGTGAAATGGATAATATGGTTACTTGATGTGGGTTAGCTTACCCCTTCCATAGGTGACCAAAGAACCATAATTGACAATTTTGTGCCTTAATATAATGTGTAAACTTATCGATGCAGGAAGTCCAGTAATTCTATATGTAAAAGTTAGTTTCTTCTCACTTGTTTTGATTTTGACATAGGTTTATTTGTTACTTTTATTGTTTGATAGGTTGGTGAAGCTGATTGTTGCAAGAAGCTTCAAACATTTGTTTTTTACAAACTTAACTTAGACATCCTTTAAGGGAGTGGTCTAAAAGTTGGATTTTTATAGTTATCCTTCAAGGGAGTAGTCTATCTTTAAGTAATTTAATTGTTGGGTAGCTATCCTTCAAGGGAGTAGTCTGTTGTGCTAGAGATATGGACCCAAGAGATATTTTGGTATTCTTATTTGATTTTTAATGCTATATTTAGACATGGAAAAGTCTATTTAGGTTTAGAGATCTACCTTTATAGAAGTAAGACTTTTATCACAAAAGGTTAATGATAGATAAGGGAAAGTGGTTTGAGAGACAACTGATCATTAGATTCCATTTTATCAGAGATGAAAAGTATCCATGAGAACTATGCCATGGATAGAGCTATGGTATCCATGCTTAAGATTAGGCTATAATTGTGATGGATAATCACATGGTCCTATGTTGTAATAAATTATCCCCAATAAGAATAGGTATAGTTAGGTGAAGGGAAGTGAAAATATCATCAACTAAGGGATGAGCTTAAGTTAGACACAAAGGTGAGTTTGATCCTTGTTTTAACAATAGAAAGGATGTAGATGCAAAGTATTGAGAGACTCAAGTTCTACTTTTCCTTTGAGAGAAGACAAATTATAAGAACTTAATCCATACTTATGGGTTATGATGTAGGTTTTAATCCAATTTAAAGCAAACTTGCCTCTTTTGCTTTTCTCCATATTAGTTACATGTTGGTTTTCCTTAAGGATGAGGTCTCTGATATTGGATTCACACACTTTCAAGTGTTTGTTGTATGCATGCTTAATTCATTCTTGATAGACACAAAGATGATTAAGCATTGTGAGGCAATGTTCATCAAGGAGTTCAAGACGAGTGAGACATTCTTGACAATAATCACTCTCAGAAAGGATTTCATGTAAAGATATGTGAAGAGAGGGTATTTGAAATTTGAGAGGCAAGTCTTCCTCAACTCCAAAGATGAAAGATAAATGGGTATCACTCATAGAGGTTTAAATGCTAGTGTGACAAGCCCATAAATTGAAAGGGATGTGCAAGTGCTAATCTTGACCTGAAGCACTAACTACTTTGGTTAACATTTTATTAAGGATTTTGTTAGAGGCCTCCACTTATCCATTTGCTTAGGGATGATAGGGAAAGGAAAAGCTTAATTTAATTCCAAAAGTGTCACAAAGACCTTTGACTTTCTTGTTTTTAAAAGATTTACCATTATTAGTGATGATCGTATGGGGAACATTGAAGCAGTAGATAATATTGTGATTGATGAAATTAACAATCTTTTCAGCATTGGTTGAGATAAGAGGAATGGCCTCCACCCACTTGGTGAAATATTTAGTGGTGGTAATGATAGATTGGTGGCATTATGAAGAATGAGGATTGATTTCCCCAATAAGATTGAGACCCCATTACGAGAAGGGCCAATAGTCTTTTGATACTTAAAGGCCATGGATTGGTGCATGATGTAAGTTAGCATGTTGTTGACATTTGACACACTTCTTTACATAATTATAATATTCCTAATTAAGGGTTAGCCAATAGTATCCAAGGAAAAGGATACGTTTATCAATAGCTAGACTAATAAAGTGTCCCCCGTAGATTCCATCAGGTGTTTCCTTGATAGCGTGGGAAGCTTCATGACTACCCAAATAATCAAGAAGGAGGCTATCAAAGCCACATTTATAAATTATTCCCCCTAGTATGGTGTAATGAGAGGTACTCCAATCAAAGGCTATTTAGGCATTCCTTGAAAGGTTGGGAGGAACAATGTTGAGATTAAGGTAGTTAAAAGTTTGGTCGTATTAAATGTTAGAAGGAGATGCTTCCACACTAAAAATGGTAGGAAGGTCAAAAATGATATATGAAGGTGTGATAAAATGATATATGGTGACAAATAATTTTGATTCGATGGGTTGAGATGAAATTTGGGAAGCAAGGTAAGCCATTGTATCTATGAATTTAATGGCATATCAAGGAACTAACTGGAGAAGGTAATGCTTAAATGATGCTAAGAGTACATCTATGAGTTATTTTTACTTTAATAAGACATCATTTTTACTTTGGTAGGATCCATTAACTTGATTTATGACTAGTTGGGAGTCACCAAAGACACTGATTGTTCTAACTCCTAAAGCTAGAGAAATTTGGAGACCTATGACTAGGGCTTCATATTCAGCCACATTATTGGTACATTCAAAGTCAAGTTTAAAGGAAAGGGGAAGAGGTTCACCATTAAGGGGAATAAGAATAAATTTGGCACCTCCACCTCATTGACATTTTAATCCATCAAAAAACATGGTCATTTGGTAGGTGGGTTCCTCTTAGGAGAGAGTTACGATGGACTTGTCTAGAAAAGTGAGAGGAAATGGTTGGTTATCTAAGAGAGGATCTTTAGCCAATTGATCGATGATGACTTGGCATTTAATTGACTTTTTTTTAAGGAAATCAAGATCAAACTTGGCTAAGATCATGAGCCACTTATCCATACACTATTCTTGGTATGGTTTAGAGTGCATGTACTTGAGTGGGTTGGTGTTAGTGATGGCATAGGTTTTATGATTAAGAAGGTAGTGATGGATTTTGGAGGCCATAATGACTAAGGTGAGGTAAATTTTATTAGGATTAGTATACTAAGTTTCATACTCTATAAGTGTGTGTGTAATGTAGTAGATGGCTTTTTTTTATTCTATACATCACGATGAGCGAGCATTACCTCGAGGGAATGGTCCATGGTGGATATATAAAGGCAAAAGGGTTGGTATTCTCTAGGAGGGATGAGGACAGATGGAGAGATAAGGTACTCCTTTATTAAATAAAAGGATTTTTAACATTCCTTGGTCCACTTAAAAGAGGTGTCCTTCTTGAGGATATGGTGAAAGGGTTAACATCTATCTAATAACTAGGAGATGAAGCGGTGAATAGATTGTAGTTTACCCTATAGGATATGGAGTTTATTAAGGTTAGTAGGAGGAGGGATCTCTAATATTTCTCTAATTTTGGTGGGGTCTATTTTAATTCCTTGAAGAAACATGATAAAACATAGAAGCTTTCCTGATAAGACCCAAAAAATACATTTCTTAGGGTCAAGCCTGACATGATAATGGACTAGCGATCAAAGATAATGGTGAGAATGGATAGGTGATCCTTGAAGTATTTGGATTTCCCAATGATATCATCCACATAATCTTCTACAATTTTATGGATGAGATCATGAAATATTTAGGTCATGACATGTTGATAGGTTGTTCAAGTGTTCTTTAGACCAAAAGGCATGACTCAATAATAAAAGGTTCCCCATGGGGTGATAAAGGAAGTTTTATGCTAATCTCTGGGGGAAATCAAGATCTGATTATATCTTGAGAAACCATCCATGAGGGATATCATCTCATGGCCAACTATAAGATCAACAATTTGGTCGATGTTCAGCAAAGTAAAGTTATCCTTTGGGTAAGCAAGGTTGAGGTCATAAAAGTTGATACAGAGGCAAAGTCCCCCTATGGGTTTGGTGATGGGAATGATGTTAGAAACCCATTGTGGATATTCGATGGGTTGAATAAGGTTAATGGATAAGAGAAGTTGAAGTTCTTATTTGACAAGAAGGGATATATGAGGATGCATCCTATGAAGCTTTTACCGAACTGGCTTAACCTCAAGATGGGTGACAATGTTGTGGAGGGCAATAGATGGGTCAATTTTGGGCATATCTTAATATGACTAAGAAAATGCTATGATATAGTCATGAAATAAATAAGGGCAATCTTGTTTCTCTATAGAATTTAAGGATTGGATGATCTTGATGATATGGGGGTTATCCTGAGTACCTAAGTTGACATCGATAGTAGATTCATTTAGAATGGTTTGGTTCTTAGGATGAATGGATTTATGTATAGAAGAATCCCCCACACTGAGGTAGGTGATAATGGAATCATCATCCTAATGGTGAATGTGTTAATGGTATGAAAATCTCACTCTATCATTTTAGGATGGATGAGAGGAAGGGTCTTAATTTGACCACCTTTTTGATAGGTTAGGGGTCCCAAACTAATGGTATTGATCAAAAAAAAGTTAGATGTCATGATATCAAAGTATTTAAATTTTAAGTTAGATGGGATTGGTGATAATGGAACATCCTCATAGATGGTGATGATGGTTTTTGGTGAGTCGGGTTCTTATGGTGATACAAACCCAAGGTCAAATAACTCATGAGGTTTTTTAGTTTTGATTATGGGTAACTCATGAGGTCCCTATTCATAAACGCTGAGACCAAACCCCTTCCAAACACACCTATAAATGTAAGCTTTAGGAAAAGTTGGTTTGTTGAGATAAGAGAAGTTAAATTTGAATGGTTAGAAGGGCAAGATAGTGGCAAGAGTGAGAAGTGACTGATTAAGTCCCCCATAGATGAAATTTGTTTGATTATTAGGGAACCCAAAAGGGATGATGGTATTGATGTTGGGATCATAGGAAGGGTTATGTTTAAGGTTCCCACACTCTTATGAAGTAGGGAAATCATCCAAAGCTAAAATATGATACTCCCCAAGTGAGAGATGTTAGAATGTGGGTTCGAAGGGGTCTTTTATGAGGATTTGGGAAGAAGGGATAGATGAGCTACTGAATGCTTCATCGTTGTTATGGGTAGGATTGTTATTAGTTTTGGTTGGTGGTAAGTATTGTTGTTAGTAGTTGACATTGAGGTGGATGAGGGAGGAATAAGAACATCACTAGGCTGATATGTCATATTTCAAGAGGCAAAAGGACTAAAGTCAGCTTTCATGGTAATAACTTGATCCTCATGCTCAAATTTAACACATCAATGTAAGATAGAAGGGACATAACTCATGACATAGATCTAAGGGCATATAAGTAACACATTATATTATAACTCACCCTCTATAACATTAACTAGTTTTGGAATGGTATGAGGTCCCAAGTGGATATGGAGGACTACTATTCCCAAGGTAGTGTCTATGGTATCATTAAAGGAGAGAAGGACCACTGCACTTTCTGACATGATGTTCTTGGGTAGATAAAGTTGGTCATAAGTATGGGAGGAGTTAATGTTGATGCTAGCTGCTCCATAAATAATTACCATTTTGATCCATGTTTGATTGATGTACGTAGTGATGAAGAGGGGAGGATCAAGATCTTCAATATGAATAAGAGGTATTTTATAATCCTAAAAGATATGAGGGAAAAAAGGTGGAGGGCTTTAACAAAGGGTGAAAGAAGTTGAGGGTCATCTAGTTAAACTATTATAGATTATAGAGCCTCTATCAATGCTTGATGATGGTAGGGTGAGGTGTTGATCAGTTTATAAAGGCTCATTTTCACTAGTGTTTGGTGAAGTTGTTTCAACATGATATGTTGGATGGAGTCAAAAGGGTTAGAGGGAGAGGCTCCCAAAATGGATACTTTGGGTTTTAGTGGTGAGATAGGTGAAGGTATAGGTGTTTGCGTTTGGTTATAAGGCTGAGGGGTTGAAGGGTATGTCTAAGGAACGTATACTTTTGATTTTTCCTTGTATTTTTATTAGGCCCAAGATTAGGTAACCATATGAATAGTATAGATGGGGTATTTGTCAAGTTTGATGGTTTCTTCAGTTCCTCCTCCTTACTCTTGGGTAAGAGTGGGGTAGTAGGTAAATGTTGGGTAGGTTGGTTTGGTAGTTGAGTTGGTAATGGGGGTAAAATAGTTTCATCTCATAATAGATCATCCTCATCATATAGGCTATGAAGAAGTGCTTGGAGAGCTTTGAAGTTATTTGTGTCATGTCCCAATGTCCTATGGTATGCACAGATCAAGTAGGGTGTGTTATCCTCCAATGAAGGTATGGACATGGTTGTTTCCTTTGTTCAGGTGTCCAAAGTAATGGAATATATTTATACCTCTTCAATGGGTGGAGTAGAGGAAGAAGATATGGTTAAATCAAAGGTTGTCTCCTTTGGTGTTTCCATCAAAAGAGAGGTAGATAATCTAAAGGTCTCATCAAGTGAAGAGAAAGGGGTGGTTGATTTCTTTGTTTGGGTTTCAAAAAAAATAAAAGGTGAGTTTACTACATCTATGAGTGAAATATAGGAAGAATTAGTTGTCGTAGTGGTCTCCTTAATAGTGGGCTCACTAATAATAACATTTATGGTATGTCTCTCATGAGATTGAGATGATTTTGGTTTGTTATCATGGTGATGGGTAAAAGGAGCATGATTGATAAAAGGTTTGCAGAAGATGTCAATGGATTGATTAGGAGTTGTATTAGGATTATCAAATTCAATTTCTCCACTATCAATTAAGCTTTAGACAAGACTTTTGAAGGTATTACATTTATTGATGTCATGTCTAATAACTCAATGAAAGGCACAGTGGTCATTCTCATTGTACCAACCAAGCACGGGGTGAGAAGCATCAAATTATTGGGGTGGTTTAATAGGTGGAAGTTGGATGAGGTTAGTTTTGAGAAATTTGACTAATATTGAAGCATAAGACTTCCCTATGGGGTATATAGTTTTGGAAGAGCTTGGTTTTAGCTTTGGTTTTGTTAGTAGGAAGGGTTGGAAGAATTGGTTTGATGGGGTTGGTTGACAGTTGGTGGTGGAATAATTTTAGGACCCCTGAGTTTGTAGATGAATTTATTTTGGTAGTGGGATGGTTAGATTGGTTATTAGTTTTGGTGGAGGGAGGGTCATTGGATTTAAATCTAGAATTTTCGTTCCATAGTTTCAATTACCCTTCATCAATGGCTCAATTTTCAAGTTTATGTGCCATGGTGAATGCCTCATCAAAAGTTTTGAAAGTTTGAACTTTAAGAGTGGGGAAAATATTTTTGGCACAACCTTGAGAGAAGAGTTTGATCAACTTAGGTTTGGGTAAGGAGAAAGAAAGTTGGTTGATGAGACCTCTCTATCTGGATACGAAATTAGCAATTGATTTATCATCAAAGTGCCTAATAGAATATAGGTCAATAATAGAAATCTTTTTATATATATTTACTAATAAGTGTTCTAAACATATTTGGGTAAGTTGGGAGAATGAAAATATGGAATTATTAGTGAGATAACTATACCAATCAAGGACTAGTCCTGATAAAGACATGGGGAAGATACAAAGGATGAGAGCATAATCATATGAAATCAGATAACAAGAATGATGAAATTATATTAAATGTTTTTGGGGGTCCTCCTTGCCTTGGAACTTAGAAAACTTGGGTAATTCCCATTGAGGAGGATAATAATGGATATGAATGGATGGATGGATGGATGGATGGGTTCATTACAGATTGGATCATAGGATAAAAGGTTATGAGACCCAAAGATTGATGACTCTAATGTTGTCATCTTGTCGATTAACATCTTGACCAAATCTGTTTGAGGTTGGGAAGCTACATAATTAAGTGGTAAGATTTGTTGAGTTTGTGTGGCATCAATGTATGGATAAGAAGTAGATGGTACTGAAGAAGACACATGTTGGTAAGTGGTCATAAGAGGTTGGGATGGTACCACATAAGGGTTGATTGGCACAAATGGTTGGGTGGAAACTACTATGTATCCTTGTGGGTTAGAAACATATGAGAAAGATGCCATGGGTACTTGTTGGGGGGCTGATATGAGTTGGTTTAGAGGTATGGTTGGGCTAGTGGATGGTGGTATGGATGTATATTGGGTTGGAGGTATGAAAGTACTAGTTGGTTGTTGGTGGGTGGTAACTCTAGTGTTAATAGGTGGAAGTGTTTGAGGTATGAAAAGTACAAAACTCTGAAGTGTGATAGAAATTGGTGGGTTAGTTGAACTAAGGGGAATGGTATAAATATGGGTAGAAGATACCCCCATGGTAGGAGTGTAAATGACAAGAGGTAAAGTTGATCCAATGTTAGAGGTATTAGTTGGGGTAGTAGGTGTTTGGTTACTGGTTGGGATGTTGGATGGAGTTTGGGGAGTGGAATTAGGTGGGATATTAGAAGAAGAGGATTGTGTGAGCATGGGTTAGGTTGAGGTGGCACCCACGATAAGATTGGAAGGCATAGCATAGAGAAGATCTATAAGAGGAACCAAAGCAAAAGGGGTATGATTAGAAAAGGTGTTAAGGTAATGTTGAAGAGCCAAAAGGTTGTTGTCAAGGAAGGCAATGAAATTTGCATCACCCTCAAAAATAATTTGAAACTTGGTAGGAGGGGGAGAAAAATGAAGGGAACCCTCAACATCAAAAGTATACTCCATAGAAGAAGAGGAAGAAGGTGGTTGTTGGTTGGTTTGGTTCCTTAATTGTTGTCTAGTAAAGACCATGAGAGGAAATAGGGGATAAAATGATGAAAATCACACCTCAAATAAATAGAAAGCAAAACAAAAGAACTCAAGGCAATTCAAACCTACACTACAGTGTGTTTAACAACCTAGGGTTTTTTTTAAATTACTTTTGGCTTATGCCTTAGAAAGTGTGAAGAGAAAAATTGGTTTATAAATTAGGTACTAAAGAGGGAGTCTAAAGTTTGTTTTGGTTATGTTTAGGTTCTCAAGAGAGAAATATCTATTGAACTTCAGTACGTGGCTTGGTATTGGGGTCTACCCCCTCACTTCACACACCGTAGCAATAAGGGTGTAAGGTGCTTAACCAAAATATAATGAATTTTAGAGTTTATACTCAACTAGAGAACTGAGTTGGTTCTCCCTTTGGTAATGACCTCCAATTAAGATTACTGAGAAAGGATAAGGTTTACCTCTAGGTGATGAAATCCTAGTCGGGCCTTGTCTCAAGTATGTTTTGATGTGTTGATTGATTATGTGGTTTGGATAAGTGTGTGATAACAAGAGTGAAAACTATGATTATTTACTTTGCCTTTAAGTTACTAGATGAACTAAAACAAACAAGCAATCAATGTATGTAAAATGTTTATTTTAAGCTCAAAATAAATTTTAGATTTCATTGGATGAGCATAGAATAAAGGAAGAAAAAGGGATGTTAGGCCCATCGGGTGTGCCAAAATGTTTCTCTCAATTTCTGATTATTTCTTAATTTGAAAGCAAGTAATGAAATTAGTAAAAGGGGTGTGCAAATAAATACCTGATAAGGTATGCACATGATCAAGATGATGATGGGAACTCCTCTTTGGCTTGGAAGGAATAACCTATAGATAAAAAAGACACTAGAAAAGGGGTTGTTAACAAAATAGTTGAGTGGACTACCTAACATGAGCTAGATCCAAGAAGCGTATGCTTGCTAGGAGGTTGTTAATCCACTATTTATAATAATTAAGTTGATATAAATGAAAATAAAAGAAACTTGAAATCAATAACATGAAATTAAATGCATGTAATACTAGATGAAACTAAATTTCTTATAAAATAAAATGACTAAATATAGCAAAATTGGGTCAATACTTGTGTTAAGATAATTGGGGTCAGGTTAAAAAACTAGATAAGCCTCTATGAATAGGTAGGAACACAAAAACTAGGGTGTGGTTGAGGTAGGGGGACTAAAAATAACTTATTATTTTGGCCATAGTGACCATCGATGGCTAGGTAAACTATTAGTAGTTAGCCTAATCATTTATGGTTGGATAACTATCGATGGTTGAGGTGACCATCAATAGTTGGACTAACCATCAACAATTTCCTATGTAATTCTAGAAATTTTTAGAAAGGGGTTTGTAGATTGGGTAAATAGTCAGGTGAGAGTTGGAATACATATCTGGTCAGAAATAGAAGGTGGGTAAGTAGGTTTGATTAGGCTGGGTGATTTAGAAATGAAATATAACAAATAAATAAGAATGAAGTTACTTGTAATTTGTTAGATGGTTTATGTAAGGCTAAAGCAATTTGGCTAGAGTGATAGTAATTGGGCCTTTGAAGATGATTCTGACAAAGGTTCAAGTCTCCATTATTATTGCTTGCTTGTTTTGGGATACCTATATGCAAGATAGCTTGGATGTAGATATGTGGATGAAGTTACTAATTATGTAAGAGGAAGTTGCTAATTAGGGTGGAAGATAAAGTTGCTATTTATGATGTTTTAAATCTTGTTATCATCACAAAAGGGAAGTTTCTAAATTGTGGCATGCTTATCTCATACATAGTTGGTAGTGGATTAAAAGGTTAAGTTGACCATCAATGATTGAGGTACTAGAAGAAAGTGGGTGAAAATAAGTTAAAAATAAGTGGATTAAAAGGTTAAATTAGTAAATTAATAAATGGGCTAAGTCAACTAGGTGGTCAACTAATTTTAGGGTCGAGTAGCGGTTCAAGGCATTTCAACATCTAAAACTGTGCATTTTTTGAGTGTCTACAACATGTCACTGTAAGACCAAGCAAAGGCTATCTTGTGGTCTTGGACGAAAGAGGGGAAGTCCCAAAGTTCCTTGGTATTTAGTGATTGACTAATTTTGATAATGTAGGGATTATATAGAGTACCCAAATTGATGTCCATGGTGGATTCCTTCAACATGATCAAGGTCTCAAGAGGAAGGGATTTATGGATGGAGGAATTCAGGTCACCAAGGTAGGTGAAAATAGAATCATCATCCTGGTACTAAAAAGTTTTAATAGTAAGAGAGTCATCTGCATTATATCAGGATGGGTCAAAGGGATGGTTATAGTCACCCCCTCCTTATGATAAGTTTAGGGTCCAACCATGATCATGTTGATAAAAAAATGTTAGGTGGGATGATGTCATCATCTTCACATGCAAGTGGAGGCAAATTTGGTGAGGAAGGGATATCCTCCTTAATAATGGTAAGGGCAGGTTATTTGGATTTCTTCTTATTAGGTAAGATGAAACATAGTCTATATTTCTCATGCAAATTCCTTATTTCAATGGTGACTAATTCATGTGGGTCATGCTCATACCACCCAAGATTGAATCCTTTATAAGCACATCGATGGAGGTATGTCTTGGTAAAGTTTGGTTTATCTAGGTAAGAGAAATTGGTTGTGAATGGTTGAGGTAAAAGAGAGGTGGTAGAAGCACTGAGGGATTTGTCAAGTCCCTTATAGACAAAATGGATCTGAAGGTGGGGAGGTCTTAATGGAATAATAGTCCTGACATGAGGGTCATATCTTATCTAGTTGGTGAGTTTCCCATACTCATGAGGAATAGGGAAAGCATCAAGGGTTAAAAGGTGATACTCCCCCAACAAAAACCAAAGAAATGTTGATTCCAAAGGGTCTATAGTGGGGATATATTCCAAAGGGATAAAGGAACTAGTTGATGCTTCATCAGTAGAAGGGGATATGATATCTACTTTGGTGGTTAAAGGTTAGTTTTTAACTATTGAGGGTGTACTAGATGGGGGTATGAGGATATCATTAAGGAGATAGGTCATGTTACATGTTAATAAAGGACTTGGGTTAGCTTGAATGGTGATGACTTGGCCTTCATGCTCAAACTTAATGCAACATTAGAGGGTGGAGGCAATGAAACCCATAGAGTAAATCCAAGGTCATCCCAACAAAACATTAAATTAAAAATCACCTTATACAACATAAAAAAGTTAGAGGAGCATGTAGGGTCCTAATTGGGGTCATATCCTCACTAGTTGGTGAGTTTCCCATACTCATGAGGAGTAGGGAAAGCATCAAGGGCTAAAATTTGATACTCCCCTAGTGAAAGGCAATGAAACATTGATTCGAAAGGGTCTATGGTGGGGATTTGGTTTGAAGGGATAGAGGAACTAGTTGATGCCTCATTAGTATAATGGGATATGATATCTACTTTGGTGGTCAAGGGTTGGTTTTTAACTATTGAGGGTGTACTATATGGGGGTGTGAGGATATCATTAGGGTGATAGGTCATGTTGCATGTTGAAAAAGGACTTAGGTTAGCTTGGATGGTGATGACTTGGCCTTCATGCTCAAACTTAATGAAATGGTGGAGGGTGGAGGGAATGCAACCCATTGAGTGAATCTAAGTTCATCCCAACAAAATATTATATTAAAATTCACCTTCTAACATAGAAAATTTTGAGGAGTGTGCAAGGTCCTAATTGGGGTCATATCCTAGCTGGTTGGTGAGTTACCCATACTCATGAGGAATAGGGAAGCATCAAGGGATAAAAGGTGATACTCCCCTAGTGAAATGTGATGACACATTAATTTCAAAGGGTTTATGATGAGGATCTGATCTGAAGTGATAGTAGAACTAGTCAATGCCTCATTGGTAGAAGGGGATATGATATCTTCTTTGGTGCTTAATGGTTGGTTTTTAATGATTGAGGGTGTGTTGGATAGGGGTATAAAGATATCAATAGGGTGATAGGTCATGTTGTATGTCAAGAAAGGACTTGGGTTAGCTTGGATGTTGATGACTTGGCCTTCATGCTCAAACTTAATACAATCATGGAGGGTAGAGGGAACATGACCCATGGAGTGAATCCAAGGTCATCCCAATAAAATGTTGTATTAGAAAATACCTTATAAAACATAAAAAATCTCAAGGAGCATGTATGGTCATAATTGGGTTCATATCCTAGTTGGTTGGTGGTTTTCCCATACTCATGAGGAGTAGGGAAAGCATTAAGGGCTAAAAGGTGATACTCCCCCAGTGAAAGGTGATGAAACATTGATTCCAAAGGGTCTATGGTGGGGATCTAGTCTAAAGGGATAGAGTAACTAGTCGATAACTCATCGGTATAAGGGGATATGATATCTGATTTGGTGGTTAAAGGTTGGTTTTTAACTATTGAGGCTGTGTTGGATGAGGTTATGAGGATATCGTTAGGGTGATAGGTCATGTTGCATGTTGAAAAAAGACTTGGGTCATCTTGGATGGTGATGACTTGGCCTTCATGCTCAAACTTAATGCAATGGTGGAGGGTGGAGGAAACGCAACCCATGGAGTGAATCTAAGGTTATCCCAAAAAAATATTGTATAGGAATTCACCTTCTACAACAAATAAAATTTCAAGGAGCATGTAGGGTCCTAATTGGGGTCATATCTTAGCTAGTTGGTGAGTTTCCCATACTCATGAGGAGTAGGGAAGGAATCAAAGGATAAAAGGTGATACTCCCATAAAGAAAGGTGATGACACATTGACTCTAAAGGGTTTATGGTGAGGATTTGGTCCAAAGGTATAGAGGAACTAGTTGATGACTCATTAGTAGGAGGGGATATGATATCTGCTTTGGTGGTTAAAGGTTGGTTTTTAAACATTATGAGTGTGTTGGATGGGGGTATGAAGATATAAATAGGGTGATAGGTCATGTTACATGTTGAGAAAGGACTTGGGTTAGTTTTGATGGTGATGACTTGGCCTTCATGCTCAAACTTAATACAATAGTGGAGGGTAGAGGGAACATTACCCATGGAGCGAATCCAAGGTCATCCCAACAAAATGTTGTCTCGAAATTCACCTTCTACAACATATAAAAGTTCAAGGAGCATACAGGGTCCTAAATGGATATGAAGGATGATAGCTCCCAAGGTAGTGTCCATGGTATCATTAAAGGAAAAAAGGATGGTTAAATATTTAGACATGACATTGTCCAACAAGTTGAGTTAGTTTTAGGCATGAGAGGACATGATGTTAATGTTAGTTCTTCCATAAATCATGACCTGTTTGATGCAAGTTTGGTTGATGTAACCAATGATAAAGAGAGGGGGCTCCGGGTCTTTGAGATGAATAGAAGGTATTTCCAAATCCTTGAAGGTAACAAAGTTACAAATTTCAAGGGCACCAATAAAGGCTTCTAGAGGTTGTTGGTCCTTGGGTTGGACCTCAATAGATTGAAAATCCTCTATTATTATTTGGAAGTGATGGGGAGAGGTAAAGATCAACTCATACAAGCTCATCTTTTCCAAGGTCTAGTGAAGTTTCTTGAGGATAACTATCCTAATGGATTTTGAGGGGTTAGATTGGGAAGCACCTAAGATAGAAACCTTTGGTTTAGTTGAGGATGAATAAAGTTAGGTGTAGGTTATTTGGGAGTTTGAGGAGGGGTATGTCCAAGGAATGGACACCTTAGCTTTCCCCTTGTCTTCTTGTTGTGATCTTGTGACCACATTAATAGTATAGATAGAAGGAAAGGTTGAACTAGAGGATTGGTTAGACTCATCTTCACTCTTAGGTGAGAGTGGAGGAGTAGGTGAGCATTGGGTAGGTATGTTTTTTGGTTAGATTGGTATGGGGATCATATGAGGTTCATCTATTAATTAATCATCCTTGTCATAAAGTTGATGGATGATGGTTTGGAGATCTTTTTAGTTCTTTGTATCATGGCTAGATGTCATATGATAAGAACACATTGGTGGTCATTGTACTATATAGGATTTGAAGATAGAGGGTCAAACGGTCTAATGGGAGGTAAGGCTAAACAAGAAGTCTACAATAACCTATGGAGAATGGTTGAGTAGGACTCAACTAAAGGTGGTGGAGGTGTAGCAATCTTTACTTTGATGGTTGAAGTAGGAGGTTATTTGGAGATAGGTTTTGTGGTAGGTGTTTTAGGTAAGTTGGTGCACTTAGTTGATGACCTTGGTTTAGGCAAGGAGGTTGATGAGTTAGAGGTAGAATATTACAAGGTATGTAGCTTAGGTATTATAATCATGGTGAAAATAGGTGCATCAAATAGCAACTACAAAGGTGTAGCCAAAAGAGGTGGTGGGGTTTTAGTAGAGGCAATTGGCTTCCTACTCAAGGTAGAGGGATGAGGGCCTAGAATGGAGGGTTAGGTTAAGGGAGGAAAAATTCAATCCTTCTAACCTTTATGGGGTTTTACCTCTTTGGTTGTTTTGGTATGGTGTTTAGTGCCTAGGTTTGAAGAGGCTAGGTCTACCTTCATCAAAGGGTGACTAGTGTGGGGAAGGTGTTAAGGTTCTTGATTTGTTTGGTCTGAGGAGGTGACTTGGTTACTTGGGGTTTAGGTGTCTTAGATGGTTGAGGGGTTGTAAGATTGGTAAAAGTTATTATTGGTTTGGTTGGTAGGGTAGAAGTTTGGGTGGCATAAGTGGTGGGTCAGTCTACTAAAGGCATGGTTGGAGGTTATTTTTTGGTGATATAAGGTAGCCCTAATTGCTACCAGAAGGTGACTCGATCCATATTAGGGTTGGAGATAAATTCCAATTTATGCACTAGTCTAAAGAATGGTTTGTAAATCGATTTGATTCCCTGAATAGTGGACCTAAGAGATAAGCCCTTAGGTGGAGACATAGGGATGGTAACCTCATCCTCTTCCTCAATAAAAGAATGCAAGGTTGAAATATGTAGTTCCTCAATAGAAGGAGTAAACATGGGGGTTTCTTTCTTGGGAATGATTTTTGAAGTGGGAATAGATTGCTTGGAAGTTAAAGGTGAAGGTAGGGGGATGATGGTTGGTTATTCTTGTATGTTAATTAAAAGGGAGGCTAATGACTCCACTACCTCAGTAAGTGGAGGGGGAGAGGATGGTAATTCCTCAACCTAAGTGTCTAAAGGAAGGGAAGGTAAATCCACTACGTTAATAGATGGTGGAGGTGGAGGATGAGAAGATTGGGAATTAAGTGGTTCAATAATGAGCATATTAAGGACCATGTGAACTGTATGGTGTCATGAGAACACTCAACATTATTTCTCTCATTTTTGGTAGGAGCATTGTTTGGGAAGGGTTGATTGAATATATCAAGGGCTTAGTTAGATGGTGCATTTGGGTTTTCCAATGTAAGCTCTCCCTTATCAATGAGGGATTAGATAAGGCTTTTGAATGTGTTACATCTATTGAAGTCATATCCTATAACTCCATGAAAGTAACATAGATCATTCACATTTTACCAATTAGGTGTAGGATGAGAAGAGTCAAATTTCTAGGGTGGCTTGATAAGAGGAAGTAGAATGATGTTTGTTTCAATAACTTCTCCAAGTTGGATGCATAGGATTCTCCAAGTGGAGTGAATTAATTTTGGTTATTCTGAATTTGTCCCCTCATGTTTTTATTTGAGTAACTAGAAGAATTAGATTAGTTAATGAAAGGTGGAGGATTAGCTTTAAGGACAATTACATTTTCAATTCCCTTTCTCTTGGTGTTGGTATTGGACTGGTTACTTGACTTAGAGGAAGAAGCCTCATTGGTTTTATAGGTTGAATTCTTATTTTTTACCTTTAGATTACCTTCATCAATGGCTCAATTCTCTAACTTGCGTGCCATGGTAAAATATTCATCAAAGATTTGGAAGCTTTGGACACGTAGTGTGGAGGAGATATGTTTGACACATGCCTAAGTAAAGATCTCTATGAGTTTGGGTTGAGGTAAAGAAAATGAGAGTTGGTTAATTAGGCTCCTCTAATGAGCCAAAAAGTTGATAATGGATTTATCCTCAAACTACTAGATAGATTAAAGTTTGGTGATAAAAAAATTTTCAGAGATATTGATCAAAAAGTGGTCTAAGAAGGTTTGAGCTAGTTGGGTGAAGGAGAAAAGGGAGTGATTGGGTATGTCACTATATTAATCCAAGGCTGGACTAGCTAAAGACATGGGGAAAGTGTAGAGAAGAGGGTCATCATCATAGGTTATGAGATAACAAGCATGTCTAAATTCCCTAAGGTGTTGTTGAGGATCCTCCTTACTTTGAAATTTAGAGAACATAGGAAGTTCCCGTTGGGGAGGATAAGGCCTGATAGGTATAGATGGATGGATGGACTCATTGTAGATTTATTCATATGACAATATGTTGTGAGCACCAAAAATGGATGACTCTAAGGTGTTCATCTTGTCTATAAACATATTCATTAGGTTAGCTTGGGGTTGTGCACCCAAAGTGTTATAAGATGCATCCTACTGGGATGGATGGGAGGCTACCACATATTCATAAGTGGATGTCATTGATTGGGTGGAAGATACTTAAAGGTGGGTAGATTGAGGTGTTTGGGTAGAGGGTATGGGTACATGTCTTTATAGGATAGGGATATAGCCAAATTTTGATGCAAGGGGTGCTTGTTGGATAGGAGTGGTAGTTGGGTTGGTGACCGATGTAAGGGTGGTGACCCTTGTAATAATCAATGTCAAGGTAGAGGGTATGGACACCACTAGGATTTGAATCAGAGTAGTGTTTAATGTATTAGAGGTAGCTAAATTAAGGTTGGTAGTGTTATAGGTAGGCATTCATATAGTGTAAGAGTGGTTGTTAGGAGTAGAAGGTATAAGGACAGTGATAGTTTGGGTTGGTTGGTTTTCTATGGTAGTCTTGAAGGGGTTGTTGGTTGATAAGGAATCTTGGGTAGTTAACAATTGAGTTATGACCATGGAAATGGAGGTACTCCCCATGAGGTGGAGAGGCATGCCATAAGGTAGATCTATGGGTGGGGATGAATCTGGACTATGGTAAGACATGGTTGTAAGATAATGTTACAAAACCAAAGGATTATTATCTAGGAAAGTGGTAAAATATGCATCTCCATGAGGAACCTCTCAAGGAAAAGAAGGACTTCTTGAGGGGTGAGAAGAGTCTATTGGTTCAAAAATGTAGTCTATGAATGGAAAGGTAGAAGAAGTAGGTTGACTTGGTGATGGGTTTTGCTCTGTAAGGTCGTTTCACTATTAGCGAGTGAGAACCATACGAGATAGGGGAGATAGAAAGCACAAACAACCTTACTATTCAAATAAATAAAAGATAATAAAATGATCAAATAAATCAAATCACACTCTAAAAGCTACATAAATCCCTAGAGTTTTAATTAATCTCACTTTTGGCCTATGCCTTAAGATGTGTGACTAAAATTGGTTTGTAGAGCAGGTATTAGAGAAGAAGTCTAAGGTTAGTTTCAAGTTGCATTTAGGTGCTAAAAAGGAATCTATATTGGAATCAATACATGGCTTGGTATTGGGACCTACCCCCTCACTTCACACACCATAGCAATAAGGGTATCAGGTGCATAGCTAATATATATTGATATCCATAGATTATACTTAACTAGAGAGATAAGTTGGTTCTCCCCTTGGTAATGACCTCCAAGTGGTATTGCCAAGAAAAGGGTAAGGTGACCACTAGGTGATGAAATCCAATTGAGCCTTGTCTCAAGTTTGTTTTATGTTTGATTGATGAAATTGGTTTGGTTTAGTGTGTGCTACAAAGAGTGAAGCTACGATATATTACTTTGCCTTTTAAGTTAAGCAATGTGAACTAAACTTTTAGGCAATCAATGTATGCACATAATTTTAAGCCCAAAAAAACCTTTTGATTTTGTTAATGAGCGTAGAATAGAGAGAGAATGCAAGCAAAAAAGAACCTAAGTAAAGACACAAGGGTCCCATCGGGCATGCCAGAATGTTTTAATAAATTTTTTACTTATTATTAGAAAATAAAAAGAAGAAACTAAGTATGGGTATGGTTGAAAAACTTGGTTCATTATGCACACATTGAATCAAAATATTATGAAGAGATCCTCTTTCACTTGGGAGGATGACCTACAAATAAGAAAGCACTATAGCAAACTTGTTTATTAGACAGATAGTTAAGTGGATTGCCTAGTGATAGCTAGATCTCAAAAGCAAGGACTTCCTTAGGGGCTATCAATCCACATATTTTAAATAATTAAGTTTATAAAATATAAAATAAAGTACTTACATCAATAAATCAAAAGTGTTGAAATTAAATCTAAGAATGCTTGCTTAGAAAATAGACTAGAAATGATTAAATTAGTGATAAATTAATCAATACTAGTGCTAGGGAGTTGGGGTATGCTTCAAAAAATTAGAAAGGGGTCTATGAACAAGTAAGAACATAAAAGATTAGGTTTGACTAGGTGTAGGTTAGTGAAATTAGCTTGTTTATTTTTAATACCACTGTGATCATCGATGGTTGGGATGACTATGGATAGTTAAGGTGATCGTCAATAGTTGGATAGACCATCAACAGTTGAGACAACCATCGATAGTTATTGTGTATGGATCTAGGTTGGTAAAAAGGATGATTGACAAGATCTAGAAAATGGATTTTGAGAGGTGGATAAGACCTAGGTTGATTGTAAAATGAAAATAAAGTAAATGAATATTGAGAAATAAGTACGTGTCTTACCTAAATTTGATTAGGTGGATGGTTGAGGTAGTTGACCTATTGGTGGAATCTATCTTGATTCTGACAAAGTAATAGTACTTAAGAACTTGGTAGAAAGGTGGTGGTAAATTAACTCTCTGAGATGGTATTTGGTTTATTAGATTGTTGATAATGATTGACCTGTAAAAAGAAACTCTTAGATGCACAAGTTATTGATAATGATTGGAGATGGATTTCACCTTCAGGATCTTCTCTTCTTATATGCACAAATAAGAGGTTGAAGTGAAGGTCCAACTGGGCCATGTAATTATAAATCATCCATGCAATGGATCGCACACAAACTTAGACAAATTATATTGAAAAAATTGAGGCAGGTGGTTTGCATGCTCTTAGTTAAGGAGGTGGACCCTGACCGGCGATGATTAGGGTGACCATCGATGGTCATCCTGACCATCAGTGGTTGAGGGTAAAAGGTTAAGTCAAGTCAATTTAATCAAACTGACTGTGGGTTAGGTCCGGTTGGGGATAAGAGGATTAAATGGTCCCAAGGGGGTCCTAAGGTGGTCCAAGAGAACTACAACACTCAAAATCATGGTGTGTGGATTTTTGATGTCTACAATAACACAATATAATTTAAAGCCTTGTGTTTAGGCTTAGAAAATGTCATAAATCTAAATGTCAAATAACTAAAAGTTTTTAGAGATTCTAAATTAATTGTCAGACAAGTAAGGAAAATTTATAAGATGAATCAAATTCATCTTCATCAATATACTCAAAAGGTTTGGGCCTTACTTGAAAATGTCAAAGATTTTAATATCACTCACATACTTAGAGAATTTAATTTACGAGCTAACAGACTTGTTGTCTTTGTCTCTAATCTCACTTTGAGTGAAATAGAGCCTGATGTTGATTTTTCATTTTCAAAAAAAATCAGACCTAAAATTTATGATTTAAATGAAAATTGGCCTATTTCTAGTTGTGATGAATATATTGATACTTTTATAAAAGTTAATTATTTTAAATATGATGATTACGTGCTTTAACTATAGATATTATTTGTATTTGAATACCAATAAATCATATATTGGTTTGGTGAGTTTGGAATCAATGTTTACCCCTAATGATCATGTAGGATATCATGGATTGAATAGCCTTCTATAAGAATTATTGGAGAGACTATTACAATAAATCTTAGAACTGAAGAAGATCTAAAGTTTATTTATTTAAGAATACAATGTACACCTGATGAGAAGGTAAATTTCATCAAAATTTTTAAAGAATTCATTTATATTTTTGCTTGGTCTTATAAATACCTATAAGGTTATGATATTAATATTATAAGACATGATATCCTTATAAAACCTATTATTAAACCTATTAGGTAGAAAACAAGAAGAATAAGTTCATTGTTAGAAGATGCCATCAACAAAGAGCTCGATAAGATGTTTGATAGTGGTGTCATTTCTCCTATAACATATTATAAATGGGTAGCTAATTTAGTACCTATACATAAAAATATTGGTGATATTAGACTATGTGTAGACTTTAGAGATTAAAATAAGGCTAGTGTAAAGGATAATTTTTCTCTCTCAAGTATTGATCAAATTCTGCAATAAGTTGCAAAATCAGAAATGATGTCTTTACTTGATGAATTTTTCATTTCAATTAGATATTGATTAATTCAGATGATAGACATAAGATGACCTTCACTACTCAAAGAAGAACTTTAGCTTTTAACAAAATGCCTTTTGATCTCATGAATATAGGTGTTAACTTTCAAAGAGCTATACATGTAGTTTTTGATGATTTAATTGGCATTATCACTTAGGCTTATTTAAATGGCCTTACAATCCATTCTAAAAAGAGAAATAAGTATTTAGACCATCTTTGTGAAGTTTTCACAAGATGTATAAAGTACGGTATTTCTCTTAACCCCAAGAAATCTATTGTTGTAATTATTAAAGGCAAATTATTAGGTTATATTATTTTTAGAGATGGTATTTCAATTGACCCTGAATGTATTAAAGCAATCAAAGAACTACCACCACCTAAATACCAGTCTAATATTAGATCTTTCTTTGGAAAAATTAATTTCATGCAAAAAAAATTATCATGTTTTGTTGATAAGTCAAATCTTTTACAAATTTTATTAAATAAAATTAGTCATATATGTGGGATGTAGGGGTCGATTCTGATTTAAATAATGTTAAGAATGCCATTGTAAGTGCACTTGTACTTGCTAAGCCTAATTTATCTAAACCTTTCATTATTTATATAAATGCAACAAACAAAGCCATAGGTGTTATGATCACTCAAACTGATGAAAATAATGATGAAAAACCTATTGGATATATGGGTTAGGTTTTGAAAGATACAAAAATAAAGTACCCCTTATTGAAAAAAATATTTTATTATCGGTTTCTTCATTAATGAAATTTTTATATTCATTGATAGGAAACAAGGTTGTTGTACGATCTAATGTAACTATTTTGTCTTATCTTTTAAAACAACCAACCATTCAAGGAAGGTTAACAAAATAGATTTTGAGAATACAAGAATTTAATCTTGAATTTAAAATGTCAAAAACCATAAAGGAAAATGATTTAGTAAATCATTTAGTGGAGAATGTTTCTTTGATCATAAACATTTTAGTTTTATTTTTCGATGATTCTTTAAATTCTAAACCGCATTTTCAGTCCATGAAGGTTGTTGAATTTTTAAAAAACTTTATGTTTTGACATGAAATGAATGATTGAGATTATTTGTTAGCTGAAGATGATTGGTATCATGATTTAGTTTATTATTTTCAAAATCAGGCATGCCCTAATAATTTTGATAAAAGACAAAGAATATCTTTGAGACTTCAAGTCTTAAAATTTTGTTTATTATAAAACTTTTTGTTTTATAGAAATAAAGACAGTGTATTATTAAGATGCCTAACCCATGATCAAACCCAAAAAGTTTTTAAGAGATGTCATGAAGGTAGTTGTGTTGGTCATTATGCAGTAAAAACTATAACTTATAAAATTTTATGCATAGGTTATTAATGGTTTATATTATTCCAAGATGCTTATAAGTTGGTGCGTTCATGTATGCCTTGTCAATTATTTGTCAGCAAAAATAAATTAGCGACAATGCTTTTGAATCTTATAATTATTGAAAAACCATTTACTAAATGGGGAATTGATTTTATTTTTGATATTCATTCACCTTCTTCTATTGGACATCAATATATTTTAATTTTTACAAATTATTTTACAAAATGTTATGAGGCAAAAGTACTTAAAAGTTCAGTTACAACTGAAGTCATTTCTTTCTTTGAAAATCATATTATCTCTAGATTTGGTGTTCCATAAAAAATTATTTTGGATAATGGTTATCAATTCATTTTTAACAAATATTTAGAGTTTTTAAGACATTATTCTATTATATCAAGTCATTCCTCAAAATACTATCTTCAAGGAAATGGATAGGCTAAATCAGTAAATAATAATTTCATATTTATTATGAAGAAATAGTTTGTGAAAATAAAAAGAATTGGCATCTTAAGATTTTAGAGGCATTATGGACTGATCATATGATTTTTAAAGTAGCCATAGGTTATTCTCATTTCATGTTGGCATATGGGTCTGAATCTACATTGCCAATTAAACTTCATATTTCATATTCTTATACTATTTTACGATAGCTATCAAAAGAGACTAATCTAATTAAACAAAGACTCAATGATTTGATAGTCCTAGATGAAATTAAAGTTACTGCATTGAAGAAAACTAAAGAAAACTTGAAGAATTTTTTTGACAAAAAGATATCTAATAAAAATTTTAAGGTCATTGACCTAGTCTTTTATTGGGATAAAGCTCATGAAGATGCAAGTAAACATCAAAATTTTGATTCTCTCTTATTGAGATCTTACAAAATTACTACTATACTTGGGAAAAATATTTTTTATTTGCAAGATATAAATAAAAATTGGTTGCACTATTCAGTCAATGGACATCATTTGAAGTTGTTCTATCAAGAGCTCTTTCTCTTTTTCTTCTCATTTTGTTTTGTTGATTTTTTTTATTTGTTTTACTTTTTTGTTGTTGTTTTCTTTTGAATGGATAAATATTAGTTGTACCAACATAGTATCTATTATATTAAATGCAAAGTACATAGAGACTACCATATCACTATAAGTATACAATGATGGTGAGATATTTTACATGTTATAATTTAGTATCTTTATTTATAAATTAATGTGAATTGGTTATTGATGAGTTGAAAGCATTACTAATTTTTAGAATTTGTGTTTTAGGATTTTTATATTTGATTGTAACTCTAGCCCAAATTTTCTTGTCTAATCTATCATATTCTTTGTGCCTATTAACCGAACACTCCATCCCTTGAAGTTATCTCATTAAAGGGGTTAATGTTTATTTGCCTAAAAAATGATTTGACTTGGATTGCACTCTTAGGAGATTTGTCTTTCAATAGGCAATTAATTACTTTCTACCTCATTTCATTACTAAAATTAGCTAGCAAGGTCACGAGTGTTTACCTATTTTTGACAACCCCTCTCTTTTCTAAAAATTCAAGTGCACTAAGTCATTCTATCATATTGATGAATAAAGTCATAACATATAAAATAATTTATGGGGATCTTAGTTTATTGCTTCATTTTGAATATTCGTTACTATGTTGAATGTTTATTATGACTGTTTTATTTAATGAAGTTTTTACTCTAACATTATGAAGTTTTTTTGAAAGCATGAGTTAGTAAAATAAAAATGTTTATTTTATATGGATAAAATGTGCATAGGTTGGTTGAGAACAGTTTGATTTGATCTTATGAGCATGATACTTCTAGTTGCATTGTTTGTTTTACATGAAGGAATGATGTTTAGATTCTAGTAAATATCTTGAAGCTGTAATTATTTATAGAATTTGAGAATAATTTATTTGATTCACATAACTTGTTTGATCAAATGATATTTATGTGCATAAGGTGGTAATACATTTGATATAATTTATAGTTATTTTCATAGTATAAATATATCAAATAATTACAATTTATATGTTGATTTGTTAAATCTAGCATTCATATATGGATAATTTGATTAAAGTTTTAATTAGTATTTAAACTTGAATATTATCTAAACCTAAGTGTTAAAACTTTAGTGGGCCCATGAGCTAGTTAGTGGCAACATTGATAAATATCTTAAGGTAGCGAACATGGGAACCTGACATGAAACTTAAGGATAATTTTATGCACAAGTTCAAAGTCATGTTCAAATTAGAGTTTGTGATAATCATGCTAGTTGGAAATAATTTTGATTTGTTTTAATTGGCATAAGGTCTATTAGATATGACATATGTATTGGGATTTGTTTGAATATTTGTGGATTTTATTACATTAAGTTTCGATGTACATGCATCAAATGAATGATATTAGAAGGGTTTTGATGGTGAGTTTAGCAATGGATAAACTTGGCAAAGCACATTAATTATTAGTTGAGTTGTCTATAGGGTATCGACAGACTTAACAATGAATTGGGTTAAAATACATAGGCAAGCAATTAATGCTCATCTAAAAGCAATACAAAAGCTAGTTTTTGTTCTATCGACCACCATTATTTGGAAAGCTTTGGGTAGAAGCGACATTTTACAAGTGAGAAGAAATCTTGGAAGAAAATAGAAGAAATTGGGAATATTTATAGATGTGGTAAGATATTTCTAACCTTTTGTTATTTAAAGTTTAGATTTGAGTTTGAGATACCATGTTTTGCATAGAAGTGGAAAGTTCACTAGGTTACTTTGATAAAGATGCATAGTTGAGTTGCATGTGAATGAAGCCTATAGTTTGAAATGTGTTGTAGTTTTATACACAGAATGTGTTTGAGTTCATTTTCAGTTACACTTAATTTTTTTTTTGAAGGACTTGAGTATTGAAACTATTTATATGTTTCCATTTTTTATAATTGATTGTGTACATAGTTTCATTGTTTAATGGAAAGGTTTCAATATGGTTGCTAGAGGTTATATGTGAAGAATATTTTGGTTTTTATTGAAACTTGAAAGTATTCTAGGTATTTGATTAGGTCATGAGTTTTGACTTTATTTTTAATATTGGCTTGATTAATAATTAACAATGGGTTTAAATGGTATGTCGAATGCACTACAAGTTGATTTTTAGTTCTCAAATGACAGTTAGTGTTAGATTTTGAAATGATATTTTGGTTTTTCACTCATTCGTATGGAAAATGGTTCAGTGGATGTTATAAGGTTATGCCATAATCATAAACTCATGTAACTTTTGTAATTTTTTGTATACAATTTGTGATAGGGAAAATCTAGGTTTGTTAAAAAATGAAAATGAAGTCGTTATCAGAAATATAGATTATTATTTTGAACTTTTTTGCATACAATTTATAGTAAAAGAAACTCAATTCACTGACAAATTCTATATCAGTTTGTAGAATGAAAATTTTGTTTTGATGACTCAATTTTTGTTCTATATTTTTGAAAAGGAATAGATTTGAAAATGATTATTGCTCAAGGATTGTTTATTTTTCAAGTATCTAAAGTTGTTCAAATTTTAATTAGAATTATTAATGATTTGAAACCATGCCTGTAAAAAAAACATTGATCAAGTTTGAAATGTTATGATACTCAAAGGTTGGTCATTCAAGTTATCTTTTGATATGAAATAGAATACATTAGTAGCTCTATTTTATTTCCTTTTTGAGAAACTTATAATGTTGTAGTCATAAGTTTAGATTGTTGATTTGAGATATAGATATAGTTCAATATGATTTTAGTCAATATTTTGATCATCAGATATAGATTATGGTTGATATATATATATATATATTAGATTTATAGTTGGTAACAGATTGTAGTGATGTTATGTTGATTGGATAATATTTTATACAGTTGGCGTAAGCACTTGGTTTCAAGTAGAATTTATAAAGGTTATATTTGATGTGTAAGTGCACAAAATTGGGGGATAAAAAGAGGTCTACCCATGAAAATGATTTTCCTAAAATTTTATAAATTTGAACTTCTATAGATAATTTGAGATATCTACACTCCAAATTTAAAGATGGTGTAAGAACATGAAATGTATCATTTCAAGTCTAGTTTATAAAACACTATTTTTTTTAAAAAATGGTTAAGTATAACTAGGTCATACATCTAAAATTTGAAAATGAGTAATTTTTTTAAGAAAATAGAGTAGATAGACGGTCGTGTGGTGCACCATTTTTTGAGAAGCATTTAATATTATTTGAAACACTTTGGTGAACATTTAGATAAAATCTTCTAGTTTGTGACCTATATTTTTTCAATGAATAATTTATTTTATAACTTTTGCAAGTAAATAGATCCTAAAAACTAACCAAAAAAATGGATAGTTGGTCGTGTGGTGCCCCTAACTACTTCAAAAAAATGAAAATCAATTTATTTTTGAATGTGTGTATAATTAGGTCTAGTTTATGATAATATAACTTCTTTTGAACTTAGATTAATGAAAAACAAATTACATGAACATGTATAGGCATGTATAATTACATCATGTAGTGGCCTAAAAAGGTATAGTTAGAAATCAACATAGTTTGAACCTTAAATTAGTCCAAAATTTATAAAAATCATATTTTTAGAAAGATGAGAGCATGCTCATTATGATGGTATTAAGTTTTTTAATTTTACCATTAAAATTCATAGTGTATTTGGTGATCAAAGTTGAATTTTGTTGTTTTCTATCGAAACTCTCAGACTCAACTATAGATTTATAAGTTCAAGCCTTTGGCTCAGGAATCCAAGCCATTTTTGAGCCAAAAGGCTTGGTGCTTGAATTCAAATTCAAATAGCATGATCATGTTAATATCATGATCATATTAATAATGTGATCATGTTAATAATGTGATCGCATTAACAACATGATTGTGTTAATAATGCATTACATTATATCTTCATAACACCCAAAAACACAAATTTGCTCTTCAGCTTGAATTTTATATATGTTCTTATATTTTATTGATCTCCCTAATAGTGATGTTCTTTCATGTGATATGGGAAAGGTCCATAACCTTGGATAGTGAATTAAGGTGTCATGGTATCACATTAGTCTTCAAAAAAATTATGAGCATTTTAATATGTTGAATCAATTAATTATAATTACTTGGTTTTAAGGTGTAACTAATTGTAAATTTTATGATATAATTGATTTTATCATGAGATGTCATAAAATGCATTTTTTAAGCATATGGCCAAAACTTAGCCTTTGGAATACCAAACTAGTTGTGCATCTTGAGTAAATTAGAGCTATTTTGAGCCCCTTCAACCTAATTCATGAGTATACAATGTGATTTTGGGGTTGATCAGATCTAATTACATCGACTCGATTGAAGCAAAAAAATATTATTTATTTATGCAAGTTTTACATGTATATAATGTGGTTTTGAGCTCAATAAACTTGAATGTCATTAGCTAATGAATGTAAATGTTGATTAGTTCAATTGTGTAGGTTATGAGGTTCAAAATGAGCCACATTAGCCTAGCTTAGATTGTGTATGATTGTATATATTATTTTGAATCAAAGTGGAAAGTTCATTGGGTTACTTTGATAAATATGCATAGTTGAGTAGCATGTAAATGAAGCCTATAGTTTAAAGTGTGTTGCATTTTGATATACAGAATGTGTTTGAGTTCATTTTTAGTTACATATTTGTTTTTTAACGACTTGAGTATTGAAACTATTTACACATTTCCATTTTTAATATTTAACTATCTACATGGTTTCATTAATCAATGGAAAGGTTTCAATATGGTTGCTAGAGGTTATATGTGCAAAATATTTTGGTTTTTATTGAAACTTGAAAATATTCTAGGTATTTGATCAAGTCATGAGTTTTGAATTTATTTTAAATATTGGCTTGATTGATAATTAACAATGGGTTTAAATGGTATGTCGAATGCACTACAAGTTGATTTTTAGTTTTCAAATGATAGTTAGTTTTAGGTTTTGAAATGATATTTTGGTATTTCACTCATTTGTATGGAAAATGGTTCAGTGGATGCTATAAGGTTATGCCATAATCATAAACTCGTGTAACTTTTGTAATTTTTTGTATACAATTTGTGAGAGGGAAAATCTAGGTTTGTTATAAAATGAAAATGAAGTCGTTATCAAAAATATAGATTATTATTTTGAAATTTATTGCATACAATTTATGGTAAAAGAAATTCAATCCACTGACAAATTCTATATCAATTTGTAGTATGAAAATTTTGTTTTGATAACTCAATTCTTGTTATGTATTGTTGAAAAGGAATAGATCTAGAAATGATTGTTGCTCAAGGATTGTTTATTTTTCAAGTATCTAAAGTTATTCAAATTTCAATTAAAAGTATTAATGATTTGAAACCATTCATGTAAAAAAAAATTGATCAAGTTGGAAATGTTATGATACTCAAAGGTTGGTCATTCAAGTTATCTTTTGATATGAAATAGAATACATTAGTAGCTCTATTTTTTTTTCCTTTTTGAGAAATTTATAATGTTGTAGTCATAAGTTTAGTTTGTTGATTTGAAATATAGATATAGTTCAATATGATTTTAGTCAATATTTTGATCATCAGATACAGATTATGGTTAATACATATATATTGGATTTATAGTTGGTAATAGTTTGTAGTGATGTTGTGTTGATTGAATAATATTTTATGTGGTTGGAAGAAGCACTTGGTTTTAGGTATAATTTATATGGTTATATTTGATGGGTAAGTTCACAAAGTTAGGGGACAAAAGGGGGCCTACCCGTGGACATGATTTTAGTAAAATTTTAGAAATCTAAACTTATGTAAATAATTTGAGATATCTACACTCCAAAGTTGAAGATGGTGTAAGAACATGAAATATATCATTTCGAGTCTAGTTTCCAAAACACTATTTTTTTAAAAATGATTAAGTATAACTATGTCATACATCTAAAATTTGAAGATGAATAATTTTTTAAAGAAAATAGAGTAGATAGATGGCCATGTGGTGCACCGTTTTTTTAGCAACATTTAATATTGTTTGAAACCCTTTGGTGAATATTTAGATAAAATATTCTAGTTTGTGACCTATATTTTTTTTGTTTTTTAATGAATACTTTTTTTTATGAATTTTACAAGTAAATAGATCCTGAAAACTGACAAAAAATGGATAATTGGTCATGTGGAGCCCCTAAATACTTCAAAAAAATTAAAAACATTTTTTGAATGTGTGTATAATTAGGCCTAGTTTATGACCATATAACTTGTTTTTCACTTGGATCAGTGAAAAACAAATTACATAAACATGTATAGGCATGTATATTTGTGGCATGTAGTGGCCTAAAAAGGTATAGTTAGAAATCAACATAGTTTGAAACCTTAAATTAGTCCAAAAATTATGAAAAACATATTTTTAGAAAGAGGAGAGTGTGCTCATTATGATGGTATTGAGTTTTTGAATTTTACCATTGAAATTTGTAGTGTATTTGGCAATCAAAGTTGAATTTTGTTATTTTCTATCAGAACTCTCAGACTCGGTTGTAGATTAATAGGTCCAAGCCCTTGGCTCAGGAATCCAAACCATTTCCAAGCCAAAAGGCTTAGTGTTTGAATTCAAACTCAAATAGTGTGGTCATGTTAATAACATGATCATGTTAATAGTATGATCACATTAATAACATGATCTCATTAATCGCATGATCACATTAATAATGCATCACATTATATCTTCATAACACCCAAAAACACAAATTTGCTCTTGAGCTCAAATTTTTATATATGTTATTATATTTTCTTGAGTTCCCCAATAGTGGTGTTCTTTCATGTGATATGGTAAAGGTCACTAACTTGGATAGTGAATTAAGGTGTCATGGTATCACATTAGACTTTAAACAATTTATGAGCATTTTAATATGTTGACTTAATTACTTATAATTACTTGGTTTTAAAGTGTAACTCATTGTAAATTTTACAATGTAATTGATTTTATCACACAATGTCATACAATGCATTTTTTAAACCTGTCACCAAAACATAGCCTTTGGAGAACCAAACTAGGTATGCATCTGAAGTAAATTTGGGTTATTTTGAGCCCATTTAGCCTAATTTCATGGCTATAAAATGTGATTTTGGGGTTAATCAGCTCCAATTTCATAAGCTCAATTGAAGAAAAGAAACATTATTTATTTATGCAATATTTACATGTATAGAATGTGGTTTTGAGATTAATAAACTTGAATGTCATCAACCAATGAATGCAAATGTCAATTAGTTCAATTGTGGAGGTAATTAGGGTCAAAATGAGCTACATTAACCTATTTTAAATTGTATATGATATGATTTGGATTAAAATTAACCCTAATGTCATGTCATAAATTTTTTAACCAAAAAGTTGATTCATTTAATTGAGGAGGAATTTGAGGCCAATTTGAACCCCTTCAAGAGTAAGGTATGATTTGGGGCAAAATTAAGATTGAGTCTATCATGGATTGATCTAATTAGTCAATTTATGCAATTAGGGGCATGATTTGGGAAAAATTAATCCCCTAAACCAAATTTATGGTTTAATCGATTAAATAATGTATGCAACATGTATGGCTTAATTGACCTTACTTTTATCAGAAATGTAAACATGAAGGTAATTATCACAAATAGGTTCAAGTAGCTCAAATTTCCTTTAATTACCTTAATGATTAAACTTTATATCATATACCTTAAACACTAAACCCTATAAAATTTACCCTAAACTCTAAGATATAAGCCCTAAACCCCAAACCCTTTAAATTGTAGACCCTAGACCCTAAACCAAACAATTTATCCCCAATTAACATCCTTTATATAGTACTAATTAGGTTCACAGGGATCAACTTGGGAAAAATTGCATCATCATTAATGCAATTGACTAATTGGCTCAATTTATGATGATGTGGGGACTAATTAAGCCCAAAATTACATTCTTTACTCATACATATAGGTTTAAAGAGCTCAAATTTGCCCTAATTACCTTCACAATTATACCTTATATACCATAAAACCTATTCGCTAAGCCCTAATCCCTAAAATTCCTAATCCTTAAACTTTGAGCCATAAATATAAACTCTTTAAACCCTAAACCAATCATTTTAGCCCAAATTAACATCATTTAGACTAAGAATTAAGTTCACAAGGCTCAATTTGGCCTAAATCACATGATTGATTACCCCATTAAACTAATTAACTTAATCTACATGATGATATGGGGTATAATTACAACCCAAAAAACACATTCTATAGTCACAAATAGGTCCAAGTGATTCAAATTGTCCTTAATTATCTTTGCAATTGGACCCTGTGTACCCTAAACCCTAAACCTTATAGGTGTTAAACCCCAAGTCCTAAACCCTATATTTTAAACTCTAAAATAATTATTTTAGCACTAATTAACATCATTTAGAATAATAATTAGGTGTACATTACTTAATTTGGCCCAAATTTCATTACTCATTATCCCAATTAACTAATTGGCTTGATATGTGATGATGTGGGGGCTACTTGAGACCAAAAACATAGTGGACTCTATGTACACCTTAAACCATATATTAATTAAACCCTAATCCCTAAACATTAGACCCTAAATTTTAAACCATAAGTTCCCTATTTACTAATTGATTCAACCCTAATTAACATTCTTTATAGTAAGAATTAGGTTCACATGGCATAGAGAGATTAGACCTTATGTACACCCTTAAACCTAAACCCTATACCCTAATCCATAATCCCTAAACCCTAAAATATAAATTGTAAGCTCTATTCCTTAATGCCCTAATCCTTAATCCCTAAACCTTATGCCCTAATCCCTAATCTATATTAAGAATAACATGATTGTGTTATTCAATAAGGTGATCACATCATTGCATAATGTGACCATGTTATTTTTGATATAGACAAAACTCACTTTTCAACTCTATTTTTAACCCAAATAGATAATTTTGTCCCCACAAACATTCTCTACATACTTCTGTAAGACATATGGGACCCATGTACTTCTTTTGACCCCACCTTTGAAAAGTTATTAATTGTCCTTGATGGATGATAGATCACAATCAAGGAAGAGGAAGATGTTGAAGAACAAACATCATAGGAATTAGATGATTTGAGAGAGAAACATAAGATATGAATGTAAAAACTTTATTTAAGAGAAAGTACAAACCCTAATAATAATGAACCAAATGCCATAGATAATTAGCCAATTGACAATAATGAATTAAACAATGATGAAATTGACCATAATGAAAGTAATTGAAAGGCATCAAATACTTAATGAACCTAATACCAACGAGCTCTAGGCATTCTTTGGTATACTTCCATGAAAGGATAAGGCTATAGTTGATACTCTCAAAGAGTTACTTTCTCAATTCTGGGAAGATAATACATGAGTTTTACCCAATGCAAGAGATGTAGTGAAAAGAAGAGTTAGTTCTTGTAACCATAAACCATATCCTAAACATTTCTTGGATATGACCTAAACATAATTGTACTCTAAATTTTTGGAAAAACATCCACAAATTTATATTTATCAAAGATATTTTTAGATGGTCAAACCTTTTTATGTAAAAATAAATCACATGCGTACCACTTATTGTTTTAGGAAATATACTAAATTTTCAATGCACTATGATGGTTTTTTCCATATTCATTTTAATTTGCATACTAATAACATTTTGTAGGAGTGTGGTATTGAATTTACACCAAAATTAGCTAGGCAATTTATTCCAACTTTTTTTGTAAAAGACTGGATGGATAATTATTTTATAACAAATCATGTTTAGATGGAAATTGTAGCATTTGTGGTGTATTTCCAAAGTTTTAAAATTATATCCATGAGGAGAGTACAAGTGAAAATGGATAGAAATTAGTTCGTTTAAGCAAATATAAATCAATGGCTTGTTAAGTAAAATATGGCAAAGAATCTAAAAGGTGTGAGTTTCTTTAAAAAAAGATACCTATTTCTAATTTTTTGGTCAAATTTAGGGATAAAATTGTTTATGAGTAAGCAAGGCACATAGTGAAAGTTCAATTTTAGTATTAAAACTCATCACAAGTTTCCATATTCGTGCATATAGCATTCATGCATGTAATTGATAGTACAAAGAAACAAACAAAAGTATTAAAGGAGTATTATTAATATATCATCAATGATTGATCACATTGTTCAGAGTATGTGCAAGGTTATTTTTGAAAGTTCTATGAAAAGTTGAGTTAGAGGAACATTACTGTAAATCAACATTACATTTGTTCATACAATTACACATCATAATTTAAAAATTTATGAATGTTATATTATTTTGCTAGGATGCATGTTACCACTAGTATAGAACACATTTGGAGTTTCATTGAGGTTAGTCATGGAAAAGGGGAACATGAGTGAAAAGAGTCATTTTAAGGGAGGAATTGAAATTTGAAGAGGGTGTTGATATATCAAATGCAAAAACTATGGTTGAGTGGTATAATGAGAACGTGTGTCATGGTGCTCAACCAAATTCTACTATTCGTAGGCATTTCTAGTTAATGGAGTAAAAACACTTGGTAAAGTATGAGGATTATATGACTCTAATAGTTTAAAGTGAGCTCCACTTATTTCATATCTCAAATGTAAGTTCTTAGACTATTCATAAAAGACACTTGGCATGTTTATGTTCTACATGTATGGACTCTATTTGGAATGAGTGTGAGTCACAAGAGTGTGTGGATGACTAGAGTTTCAAACCTCTTATTCCAATCAACACATATCATGTTACAATAGAATTGCAACATACATATATGATATTATCATATGACTTTAAGCATATATTTGATCTATTACAACTAGGTACAATATTTTTCATTATGTATAATTTATTCTCATTATACATCTACATAGTATCACTAAAAATGGTTTTTAATGATACAAGGCATGTTTTTATAGTTATTGCAGATGGGGATAATGAAAAGGGCACAAATTAATACTTGTGTCGATGTGTAGAGAGAAATAAAAAATTGACTTCCCTAGTTATAGATGGTGAAAACATTGACTATCCCATTGGGTTAGTGGTACTCACTGGAACTTGGTTTTGACGATATCTTATAAAAAAATTCATATCAATGGTTGTTTGAAGAGTTTAAAATGCACAAGAAGATACTACACTATTTAAATTTAATCTTGTAAAGAATATTCAATTAAAAAAAAATCATGGGAGGCCATTAAATAATAAACTATGGAAAGTTTAGGAGTAAGACCATGAAGCTATTATTGATACTATCAAGCTTAGAGCAAATCTTAGTGGTTCGTTAGATTAAAATACATAGGTATGTTAACTATTCAAATGTAAATGTAATCAATTTTACCAAATATTTTATATTTTCTAGGTGGGACATATGAATTTATTTTTTAATTAATTACTAACAATTTATTTAGGTTAGTGGTGGAAAATAAGTTTCCACCTTCACGTGGTTGGCACTGTTAGTAAAGAATTCCATATTCTTCAAGTTAAGAGAAGCTAACTTTTTAAGTGTTTAGTGTTTAAGTGTTCCTGAACAATAATGAAAATGAACTTATAGGTGGATTTGAACATTGTGGTGGTGGGAGCACATGTAATTTTCCTATCTAGACGTGATCAAAATGATATATTCTCAATTGGAGGTCTTAAAGGTAGAAATGGTAGTTGGAGCTCAAGAAGTTGCCTATTTAATGTCAAAAAGTTGCATTATAGGACCTATCATTATAAGTTATGCCACAAATTTATCTTGATGGTTCCACCTGAGTGCTTTAAGGTTCTATTAGAGGGATTAAATAGGAAGGGGAGGTATCTAATTATTTGTGTAAATGAGTTACAAGTTTTAATTTATTCATGTTTGAACTTAGTCTAAAAATTTATATTTTTATTCTATTGGGAAGGGCATTCTTGAGGCTGGAATGGGTGGCGATTATTTTGATCAGGCATGATGGGAGGCCAAGAACCTAGTATTGGAAATTATTTGCCCCCATATATGTGTTGGAATTTCTATTTTTTAGTCAATAAGCATCAAAATCAGAGTTTTACAACCACAACTTCAACTTTGATAACATTTGTTGTCAGTATTTTTTCATGGCTGAACGATTGTGAAAATGTAATTCTATGTGGATTTGAATTTTTTGGTAGTGTGAACACGTATAATTTACCTATCTAGATGTGACCAAATTGATATATTATTAACTAGAGGTCTTAGAGGCAAAAATGGCAATTAGAGCTCAAAAAGTTGCCTATTCAATGCCAAAAAGTTACATTTTAGAACCCACCACTGTAACTTGTGCCGCGTATTAATCTTAAAGTTTCCACCTAAGTTATTTAAGGTGTGATTATAGGGATTGAATAGGTAAGGTATGGATCTAATGGTTCATATAAATGACTCATAGGTTTCATTTTATACATGTTTGAACTTAGGCTAAAAATTGCATTTTTCTTGTATTGAGAAGGGCATTATTGAGGCCATAATGGGTGGTGGATTTAATGATTGGGCATGATGGGAGGATAAAAACCTAGTCCTAGATGTTATCCATACCCTAGATGTGTTTTTAGTGCCAATTTTTAGTCATGAAGCATCAAAATCAAAGTTCTACAATCACAACTTCAACTTTGACAACATTTATTTGCAGTGTTTTTATGCTCATAAATGGTAGTGAAAATGTAATTCCAGGTGGATTTTAATGTCATGGAAGTGTGATCACATGTAATTTTCATATATATATATACATTATAAAAGTGATATATTCTCAATTAGAGGTCCCCGAGGTAGAAATGGAAGTTAGAGCTAAGAAATTGCCTATTCAATGCCAAAAAGTTGCATTTTAGGACCTGTCATTATAACTTATGCCATAGATTGCACTCAAAGGTTCCACCTGAGTGATATATGGTGTGATTATAGGGATTAAATATTTATGGTATGTATTTTATATATAAATTATTTACATGTTTTTTTATGCATATTTGAACTTAGGCTTAAAAATTATATTTTTTTGTATTAGGAAGGGTGTTCTTGAGCCTGAAATAAGTAGTGGGTTTGTCAATCAGGAGTGAAAGGAGTCAAATAAACTAGTATTATATGGTATTTTCCCCCTTAATTGTGTTTTAAATTTAATTTTTTTGTTGGGAAGCATCATAATTATAGTTATGCAACCACAACTTCAACTTTGACAGTGTTTGTTGTCAGTGTTTCCACGCCCCTGAACGATAATGAAAATACACTTATGAGTGGATTTGAATGTCACAATGATTTAAGCACATGTAATTTACCTATTTATATTTTATTTAAGTGATAAATTCTCAACAAGAGGTCCTGGAGACAAAAATGGCAATTAGAGCTCAAGAAGTTGCCTATTTAATGCCAAAAAGTTACATTTAGGACCCATCACTGTAAATTATGGCATGAATTTCTCTCAAAGGTTACACATAAGTTATATGGGGTGAGATTATAAGGATTAAATATGTATGTTATGGATCTAAAAGTTCATATAAATGAGTTACAAATTTCATATTACGTGTGTTTGAACTTAGACTAAAAAACTACATTTTTTTTGTATTGGGAAGGGCATTCTTGAGGCCAAAATGGGTGGTAGGTTTGTTGATCAAGCATGATGAGACTAAAATAAGCTATTATTGTATTTTATTCCCCCCTAGGTGTGTTTTAAATTCTAATTTTTGGTTAGGAAGCATCAGAATAAGAGTTCTACAACCACAACTTCAACTTTGACAACATTTATTGTTAATGTTTCTTCACTCCTAAATAGTACTGAATATGTACTTTATGATGGAATTAAACATCATGGAAATGTGAACACATGTAATTTTCCTATTTATATGTGATAAAATTTATATATTCTCATTTGGATGTCTCAAAGGCAAAATTGGCATTTAGAGCTTAAGAAGTTGTCTATTCAATGCCCAAAAGTTGCATTTTAGGGACCATCATTATAACTTGTGCCACAAATTGATATCAAAGGTTACACATGAGTTATCTAAGGTGGAATTATAGGGATTAAATAGTTAGTTTATTTATATTATGCTTAGCATAAATGGCTTACAAGTTTTGTTTTATGCATGTTTGAACTTAAACTAAAAAACTACATTTTTCTTATATTAGGAAGGGTGTTCTTAAGGCCAAAATGGGTGGTGGGTTTGTCAATTGGGCATGATGGGAGGCCAAAATCCTAGTCCTAATATTATCCACCCCCATAAACATGTTATAATATCCATTTTTTAGTCAATAAGCATTAGAATCATATTTATATAACCACAACTTCAACTTTGACAACATTTGTTGTCAGTGTTTCCACACTCCTGAACAGAAGTGAAAATGTACTTCCAAGTGGATTTAAATGTTATGGTGGTATCATCATTTGTAATTTTCATATATAGATGTGATCTAAGTGATATATTCTAAACCAAAGGTCTTGGAGATATAAATGGTAGTTGGAGCTCAAGAAGTTGCATATTCAATGCCAAAAAGTTGCATTTTTGGACATATCACTATAACTTGTACCATAAATTGCTCTAGAAGTTTGCACCTGAGTACTCCAAGGTGAAATTAGAGGGATTAAATATTATGGGGATGGATTTTATGGTTTCCATAAATTAATTATAGTTTTTTTATATATGTTTGAACTTAAGCTAAAAAATTGCATTTTTCTTATATTGGGAAGGGCATTCTTGAGGCCAGAATGGGTAGTGGGTTTGTTGATCAGGCATGATAAGAGGCACATTATCTAACACCCATGGATGTGTTGGTAGTGCTATTTTTTGGTCAAGATGAGGTCTTTACATATTGACACTTTACTTGTAACTAATATTTTCTACTTGCACTTATTGTTAATCCTTGTTGGTTGAATGGAAATTAATTATTTATTTTCAAATGATGTAGAGAATATGTGGGTAACAAATTCAATTTTCTAGTTGAAAGTATCAATAAAAGTTTTAAATTCCAACAAATAAATAAAAATATTTCCATGGGATTGTATTAAACTCTATCTCCATGATTGTTATTCCTCAAACCACCTTTACTTGAGGGTAAAACTACCCCTCTATCTGCCTGCAACCACTCAATCCTCCACACACTTGTAACATAGCATGGGATGTTATCTCTAGGATTCAATGACACTATTAAACATCAAATTTTATTCAAATACATTAAAAACACAATGATAATGAGTTTATTACACTAGATAACACATCTTTTATTGATCTTCATAAATATTTACAATATGATCCATTGTCATATCCTTGTCCTCATGAACAACATAGTTTTCCATATTCTTGATCCATTTATCCCTCTTTCCTGAACCTCCTACATACTCTAATGACTCATACTACTTCCCCATACTCTCATAAACTACACACCCCATGAATATCTCTATTTCTCCCTTTTCTCACCCACTTTTGCATGAAAGTGTATTTTAAGTGTTCAAGCTGATTTGGAGGCTAAAATAGGTTTATGATATTATCAAAGATTAGTTGTAGGAGGCCTAACACCCTTAAGGGACAGGCCTAAAAAGTAATAAAACTATTAATGGGCATTGAGTTGAGTATATAGACCTTAATGGGGAGTTTTATTCTATTAGGAGTGAGGTGTTGAAGGTGTTGAAGAATGAGGTGTTGAAGGGTTAGAAACTAGTCTCAAGAACATGCATTAGGCCTATTAATCCAAATGGCCCTTGAATGGAAAAAGTGAAAGAAAGTGTAAAGGAGTGTGGAGACCTTTGAAATTATATTGAGTAGGTTGAATAAAGGTTGGGTAGGTGGATATAAGAGCTAGAGGAAGTGTTTTTGAAAGTATTAAGTATGAGGAAGGCATCTAGGCATAGCCAAGTCTAGGGAATGTATAGTGAGAGACTGTGAAGAGTGAATGATAAAAGGGGCAGGTTCGAGGATAGTGAAGTAATTGATTGAAAAAGAGGTATTGATAGAGATTACTCAAGAGGTGAGGGAAAATATAAAGGAACAAGAATCATAGATTTCATATAAGTAGTTGGCCTAGTTTCAATAAAAGTTATCCAAAAAGGCATTAGAGTTAGGTGAAGGTGAAAGATCAGGTTTGCATGTACGGGTATTATTGACCAAGTTTAACCTTCTAGTCAAAATGGGGCACCTATAGGCAAAAAATTGATTTTTGGGTCTATAAGGGGTTTAAATAGATGTTATAAGGTGTTTAAAGGGTCAACTAATACCATTTAATGTCATATTACCTTTAGTTATTAGTCCCCTAAGTCTATCTTTTTTTGGTCATTTAGAGGTCATTTTAGGTGCATTTAATGCTTTGTATATATTTTTGGGAAGTGTTTAAGTTTAAAAGAGTCATATCATGTGCCATGTGTCTTAAGGAGCCTGTAGTACTTGTTCGTAACTAAAAAATTTCAAGTTGATCAAGAAAGAGCAGTTTTCCCTAAAAAAGAGGAGTTGTTGGGCACTTGTACGGATTTCCCAAGTCCATATTCAGCAAAAAACGTGGGAAGAGAAACTATTTACCTTCCCACACTCATTTTCACATTTTTACTTGAAGTAAAATGTAAAAAATATCTTTTGCAACTCATTTTCCCATTTTCTCCATTGGCACACAAAGAAGGTTCAACTTGGAATGCTCACCATGGGTCGTACAAGTGGAATAAATAATAATGGCCTTGGGGGAATATATCAATCTTATTATACTTCACTTTCATGGAAAGAAATCTCATATTGGTTTATTATTCTTTATGAATAATTGTTAACATTCTAGGTAGATTTTTGAGGGTGTGCATTGAAGAGGGGGTCTCCTTTTGAACCTATTTTAGTTTTCATTGATTTGTATTGATGTGATGGTGTTTTTTAGGTGTATATTAATGGTATTAAATTATTTCCAATGCTTATTCTTGCCTTTTATAACTCAATTTTTGATAAGGCCTCTTATAGTGCTTGTTTCTTGTAGTTTGCAAGTTGGGTATGCAGGTCCTGATTGCCTAACATCCAAGGAACTCCATGGAGGTTTAAATTGTCTATTTATATTTTTTAAATAAGTTTCACTAAATTCAATTTCAAAGGAGTATTCAATTTCCAATTTTCTAAGTTGTCTTTCCTTGTTTCTGCCTTGTTATCAAGTGTGTATACAACCAGCTTCTACAGGGGTTGTGCAGAGGAAAATAGAGTTTGTAATGCATGATAGAATATATTTTTTACCTTAACACTCCCTAAGATCAATAATTCTCATGTTATAAATTTTTAATGTGGTATATAAGCAAGTTTTCACTTCAAAGAAGGTTATCTCCATTTTGGACTCTTAGTCCCAAAATGTCTAAAATAATGATCTTGAGGCTTTTGTAGATTAATGTTGTTCATGGTGGAGTAATATTTTCCATTTATATTACCTTGAACTTGTATCCCTCTATACCTGGTATGATCATGCTAAATTTTAGGGCTAAAGGATAAGTGGAAGAGGTAATTTGAGTCCTTGCAAAATGGCAAAAACACACTGAAACTAAGCAGTATAATCTATAAGAGTTTAAAGAAATTTTACAATTTGCACTACATGCAAGAGATATTGAATTTGCCCAAGTTGGGTAAATAGCCCAATAATTCCAATAAGTTTTCCTAATTATTCACAAGGTAGGAGAGATGATTACTCCATCATATGACTTTCTTAGCCATCCCTTGTCTATACACAGGGTAGTGAAGGCAATGTTCCATTGAATGGCGTAAGAAGATAATGAAAAAGTCCCTCAAAGAAGGACTAGAGCCTAGGTGTCAGCTAAATAATACCATATGAAATCCAAAAAATCTCAAAATATGCTAAAATATTATTCAAGGACTCTATAACATCTACAACCATGGTAAAATGGCCACCTATAGAGAGCTTAGAATGCAAACACAGTCAAGTGAAGGGCATCTTAGCAGTGAGATAGAAATGTGGCATTTGAATTTAATTTGGAGTTTATAAATATGGAAAAATAACATATATGAGTGATAGGTTACTTCAAATATCTCCTTGTAAACCTAAATCATCATGACTCAAGCAAAAATAGACCTACAGGCAGCCCTGACGCATAAAAACACAGTCAAGGCAGATTTGGTTGACAGTGAGGTGTGTGGAATTTAAGCTTGGTTTTGAGTTATTAAATGAATTTTTAGGTGAAATGAGTTAGATATGATCTAAAATTAATTAATATAATCTTTAAAACTTTAAAAATGCCTTTGCCAAGCCTAAAAAGCCACTAAACAGGGCAGGCTGGGAGCAACATAGTCAACAGGGTATGTTGATAGTTAGGTTAAGACTTAAAAGTTAAACTTGGTTTAAAGGATTCTATGTGAATTTTAAGCATTAATAAATAATATATATAACATATTAAATATGTATATATTCCCAAATCCATGTAACAAGCTAAAAACACCTACAACTAAATCATAAAACAAGTTTTCCCCTTTTCCATGCTTATAGGCCTAATTCATGTTTCCCAAGAACATAAGAGGTGTTTAAATGGGAAATTGAAATATATAATGATTTAAAAACATAATTAAAGGTATTTATATCCCATAAAAAATCATAATTAGGATAAAATCATTCATTTAACCTCCAAGTACAATCTAGCCCTACCTACCCTCACAGCCCTATACCTTCAAAAAATGTGCCTTGCAAATTTGGAGATTTGAGGGGTCAAATGGAGGAGTTAAGAGCTAAAATTTGGTAAATATTACCTTATTACCTATATATAACTCTAAAATCATTATTTTTCCAAGATAAATATGGGAAACACTCATTTTTTGTCTCAGACCAGGGGTAATTTTGGTGTGCATGAAGGTGCCAGTTTTGGGAAAAATGATGAAATATTGAATTAGAAGATTAGGAAGTGAAATTTATTGATTTGATAATATTTAAAGACATAAATAATCCTATAAAGCTAAAATTTAAGGTCTAGAAGCATACAGGTTGTTCCAACCTAGGAGGTTGTGTGCATGCTTAGTGGGAATCCTTAAGCCTAAAAGCCAAATTTTGGGTCATTCTCATTTTTATCATTTTTCATGACTTTAAATTGATTGAAACATGCTTTCAGGGTCACATTTGATGTTTTTAATCCACCAATATTCAAATAAAGCCATTGAAGTGTCAGGTTGGTTCTCAAATGACAAGCAGGCCTATTGGCAAGGTCTAGGCCTAGTGCCAAACAAAGGTAAGTTTTCATTTTTGGATTTTAAGGAGATAATATAATAATGATAACATGTTTTTTGGGCTCATATATAGGTTTTTGAGCCATTTTTTTTTCAATTAAATTCATTAGAATACTAATTCTAGACTTTGAGGCTCCCAAACCCTCATAAAATGCAAGAAATGAAGCTTGAAGGTCACCTTTCATCACTCATAACCTTTATGAAATAATGCATGGGACCTTGAGACATTTATTAAAGTGAATAAATTTATTTTATCAACCTTTATTAAAAATCCTATGAACAAAGGCTAAGACCAAAAAGCCTCTCAAACCCTCCTAAAACCCTTTGGCAGACTCAATGATGGAAATCAGTCCAAAAATGCAATAAAATGAGAGAATTGGACCAGGGGTATAAAAATAAAGTTGTATATAACATTATTAGGATTCCATAAATATAAATTTCTTATTGGATCTATATATAAAAAGGGAGAAAAGGGATTGTTTTCACCATTTTTGATGGTGTGAAAATTATAGAGAGAGTTGGAAGATGAAATCAAGTTTGATGTAAATATGTAGACTTATGATAACTCCTTATGATCATTTTATCCTATGTATAAATGTATAAGTTTTCAAATAAAGGCCTCACTTTTAGCTAGTCAAAGCTGGCATCATGCACACAAGGGTGAAAAGTGTGAAAACCTCCATTGGTTGTCCTTTTAAGGAATATTTGAAGAGTCTAGAGTCATAGATAAGCTTTAAATGTGTCATTAATCCTTTTCCCATGGATTTTCATGAGAAACTAAATATTTTCCAAGTCCAAGTGTGTAGGGTGCATGGAAGGGTAGTTTTCAAGATAACAGATGATGATGGCTCATTTTTAGTTGCTTCTAGAGGACTAGGCATGAAACAAATACATGGAGAGGCATGTCTGATGTCCCTAACTTGCATTCTAATAATTATACTTACTCCATATCAGTTACAAGACATTCAAATAGGCCCAATCATGAAGTTAGTTTTTCTATGCAAAGGGAGAAATTTCTTACCACTTTTCTTCAAGTTTGTGACTTGGATTAACACTTGTTGCTCCTGCCCTTGCATGGTTTAACCCATATCATCACCTCATGCATTTATAACTGAAATTATCAATTTGACACATGTCCAAGTGACCCTTGGACTTATTTTTCTCTTTCCTCTCAAGCTCTATAAGAGTTAGCGATTTTGGCATTATTTGGAGGCCCCACCAGAGTATGGCAAAGCCCTGCTCAATTATACATCTTTAGATCAATAAAATTACTAAGTGTTTACCTCTCTCACATTGGTTCATAGTGTATTATAATTGAATGTGGATTTTGCTTAGTGAAAACTATGGATTCCTTAGTTTTGCCCTTCATTCTTGAACCTATTTTTAGTCTTTTCTCGTAGGGCATGTGAAGTGCTCAATAGATGTTTATGGTTGAAGTGAGTAATATTTTCATTAATGTCACCTAAGATCTCTTGTCTAGTTCTCTTAACCTTACATATCATCTAGAACCCCATAATGTAGTATTGATGCAAGAAGACATAGATTTGGGAAAGTGTATGTCTAGTTGTTTTCATTGGTTTTAAGTGTTGAATACAAGTTGGTTGGAAGTCATCAAATAGATTTGGTGCATCACCTCTAGTATGATAGGTTTATTTTTAGTTGTCTTAACCCTTTTCCACCCTAAAAGTCTTAGAAGTAGGAGAAAGAGCTTAAATAATGCATCAAGGGGAGCTAGCCCCTAATCTAGAGATTCACTCCATGATAGGGATACCCACAACCTTAAAGTGTTTCCATTGTGCCACTTGAAATGAGGAGAAGTTAATCCCATCTCCTCATAGGGTACAATTTCAAGTGACAACGAGTATCAAAGTGAGAAATTTGTACGGATTTATGAATGATTTTATGTCTCTGCATTATATAAGTATGAACATGATTGGGTATGTGCCTTAAGTGAAATAAAATTATTTTAATGATCAATTGAAAAGTTGTAAATGGGTGATGACAAATGCAAGATAGATAAGAGTGTACAACTTTAATTTAATTTAAAAACTTTACACACAATCAAATAAAAACTTTAATTTAAAAAAGTATGGGATATCAGAGATCTATAGCATTCAAAAGAACAATTTTTAATCCTCATTGTGTACAACATTAAATCATAGATCCAAAAGATAATAGTTTGGAAGATCAAAACAACACTATATGAAAACATTTTAAATTAAAACTAAATATAAATTAGGTAGATTAACATAATTCAAATGTAAACTCTCAAAAATTATATAGGCACATGTACAATGTCAATAATACATAGATTATCATGATAGGCATACAAAAAATTACAACATCTACCAATATAGTATCTAATATCAGGTGAATGTCATATATGCGTATACAATGCCAAAAATGTATACATTGTCATATATGCATACAAAAATGCACATCTCATGTAAGACATCCTAATAATCAAATAATCTCCCTCTTTTCCTTCTTTGAAGAAGACTCTCCCTGGGATGCCTTACTAGTAGATGGAGATCCCTCAAATGCCTCAGATTGCTTCAAGGTTTGACTGTGGGTCTTTGCTCATAGCTCACTTGCATCTAAACCTATTCAAATATAAGTATTATTACAAAATTAACATAAAATACATTCATCCACTTGTTAAGAAATTAATTTTACACTAAAATAAAAAATTATATAAACATGCACTTACTGCAAGCTCGTGGTCTTGCTCAATTTTCTTTTAACGCTCAAACAATTTAGTGATAGGCTCAATTATACAAACAAGGGTCTAAAATGGGGAATAAACATGAGAATATGCCATACTAATCATCTAATTGGGAATATCATATGTTATGGGACAACCCTTCACACACAATGCATTCACATAAGTTATATTTACCCCACATATGTAGTAAAATTATTAAAACAAGTTTATTTTTACAATTCAAAATTACAAGTTAATATATACCTCTATCAGTGCCTATGAATATGACATTATAATAGAAATGACTATGTCTGTCTCAATTCATAGTGATGTAGGAATGTCTACTTGAGCCATGAACTAAATGTAAACAAGGTCTCACTTACTTTTCTATAAAATATCAAAGATATATATGGCAAGTTTTTCTCCTTTATCAAAATAAGAGTGTATTTAATAGCATTGTAGTTAAATTTTGAGGTCCTTGATAAATAATTTAATTTGAACTTAAAAATCAAATATACATAGACTAAATGTACATAAATCATAATATTAACTTGAAATTTTACCTTTGTTCAAGTAAAAAGTGTCATCTTAACACAAATAGATGTAGTAGTGGATGGGTCAATAGCTGGATCCGTATATGTAAACAATGGCTACATTAAAACAAATCTTAAAAATGTGGACTGTGATGATTAAGGCACCATCTCCTCCTAGGACATAAAAATTTACATATATATTATTCAAATTTTAAGTAAATTAATTATTAACTAAATTAAATTTACAAATATAGCTTAAATTTAACATGATATTTATATAAAATATACCTGCATCTGTGTAGTGGTTGATGTCTACACACTAAATGTGTGTGCCAAAAAATCATCACTCATAAGTATATTATCCAAGCCCTCTAAACCACCAGCACTGTCATCATCAGAAGGTCTAGTGCATATATCTCCACAAGATCTATAAGGTTGGGATCGAGTATGCACACTAGATGGTGTATCTCTAGCATTGGTCTCTGAGAGCCTACTCATGTTAAATGAGTGTATTAGTGAGAAAACTAAGTACATGTAGAGTGTTGATCTATATGACTTATTGAACTACAGAGGGGATATCGAGTTAAATTATATTTTAGATATGGATCCTTGTAGGTTGATTAGGTGTACAACATGCATCTGATCAATCCTATGCAAAACCTTTCCCTCGACCCTAAAACTCACTATAAACAAAATAATTTAGAATCTCATTGAGGGAAAAATCATAATAGAGTTTACTCAAAAAATACAAGACCCCATGGTTGTTACATAGTGGATAATAAAACACCATCCACCATCAGTCTTAGAAATGGGCTATGATTAAATTGTGTTGGCAATGATAGATTAGGAAACATTTAGTAGTTAGTAGAAATGGTGTATTAGTAGTTTGATCAATGAATAAGGCACAAATAGAGGATTTTAATATGTATTTATTCTTGACCTCATGTTCTAACATTTTTTTAGCATAACAAGCCCTATGACTATCCTGATATGAAGCTCATATGTCAATTTAACTTGTTAAAGAGTCAATTTGACCTAATAATGACTCTAGGGAATTGGGTAGATAGGTGTGGTGGGTGTTGGTGGAAGTGGGATCCCTCTTAATTAATTCTATAATTTCAATTTTATTTTCTACAATGTGATCAACTAGACTCTCCCAACTGCCTGGGGGGTTTTGGGGAAATATAGGAGGGTTAGTGGAGGGTTAGGAGGAGGTTTAGGCTAAGGAACAAGAGGGTTAGGTGGAGGCTTAGGAGGAGGCTTAGGCTAAGGAATAGGAGGTTTAGCAAGATGGGCTATTCAAAACAAATAAATTAATAGGAGGGTTAACAGGATGGGCTATTCAAAATAAATAAATTACTAATAAAACAATAAAAATAACAAAAAATATTAAAATTTAAGGTTAAAAGTGTAGATTTTTAGCACTTACCTCTTAAACATGGTGGCATCCTCAATTAGTTTATATGTCAAGCTTCCTAGGATGAATTCCAGCAAAGTTTGGCCTCACTAAGGCAAAATGTGATCGTAGGAGAGTGAGGAGAATAAAGAACTCGAATGTAAATTGAAGAAATTTTGCATTCGGGTTTACTTTTTTATTTTTTATAATTAACACAAGGAACGTAATTGCATTATTAACATGACCATGTTATTAGTTTTAAATAATGTGATTGCAGCATGTATTAACGTGATCACGTTATGGCTCAGTAATTCTTGATCCATAATTTAAATAATGTAATCATATTATGTCAATAATGCTATCACATTTATTTATAAATAATGTGATTACATTATGTATTAATGTGATAGTATTATGGCTCGATAATTATCGAGCCATAATTTAATTAATACAATCAATTTATATCAATAACACGATCACATTATTGACATAATGTGATCGTGTTATGGGTAATGTCCATGGAATTATACCCTACTTCATGTACGTACCATGATATGTATCAATTTTATGATGAATGAGATGGTTATTTAGCATGTGAGTACTGTCAAATTTTTATGATAACATGTAATGGTCATGTGGAAGACATTCTAATTTTGATGATTTTTTGAAATACAATAAGTTTACTTAATCGGCATTGAATTTTGATGACTTTTACAATAAAATTTTCAATCTCATTTATTGAAATTTATGCAATAAATTCTTCCTCAGAATTAGATATGGTATAATATATTTAGTTTAATGTATATCAATTGATAGTTTCCAGTACATATATTAATCAGGGTTTTTTTGCTTTAAATTTCAATAAGATATCAGGATGGACTCCAATTGGTTCTAATAATTCACATGATGATAATTGGGCATATAATAAAGAATGTCATAGAGAGGATACATCTCCACAAAGATTTCTTCATATAGATCAAAATTTTAGGTGTAGAATGACTGGTAGGGCTATTCCTAGACCCTATAATTGTGGAACACGTATGTCAATACATTTTGATACATAAGACCCTACCTTTTACAATATTTTGAATGTTCTATATTTTAATCCTATCAATAACCATGGTAACTAAGGTTAGAGATGTCCTCCTTGGAGAGCTCATTCTCATGGATAAGGAACTCCAAGTGGTTCCTCCCAACATATGCATGTTGCTTTACAATCTGATCATAATTCCACTCCTCATCATTCACTTCAACATAGATAATCCACACCCCAAAATGAATTACAATTGATAGCAAAGTTAAATCCCCATGTTGTTTTACCTCTTAGGTGATAAGCCTTCATCTCACCTGATAATACAATTATAAGATGTTCTAGGTTGAGCCTTGATAATTCTCCTTCCCACATACTTGAGTAGGAAAAAGTAGTTTCTTCAAAGGAGAAGAGGTGAGAAATCAATCCTTTAGCATCTCCTATGATCACTAGGATGGTTAGTAAGGTGAAGTTAGAATTTGACGATGAAGATAATGAAGGTGTCATCAAATTGGTAAAGTTTCTAGCTACAATAATGAATTACATTTAATATGTGACAGATATGGGTCATCCATTGATTAAAATGTTGTTTGATATAGAAGATGAATAAATGACTTGTTAAGTTATATGGTTGATTTGAAGTTTTTAGATACTTTGATCATACTTTAATTTTTTGATGATGAATATTTTATTTCATACTTAATAGTAGTTGACTTATGTAATAGTTGATATTTTGATTTTTGGACATATAAGACTAAATTTAATGTTTTAATGCATATGGATTTAATGTTTGATGTATTTATTTTTATTTAAATTGCCTAAGTCATATGAATATTTAGTATATTTTATTTATTTAAGTGGTAGTAATGACTAAGGCCCCCCACCCGTCTAGAGTTTGTTTTTGGTCTATTAATATTAATTTTAATCTTATTGACTTATTTAAGTCTTAAAAATAAGTTAAGTTATAACATAAATTAATTGACTTGTTAAAATCAATTAAACTTAACAAATAACTAACTGAAGGTAGTTATAACTTATTCTTCAACTCTCTCTTGAGGAGATTGTTATTAAATAAGATCAAAGTGACATAAAGAGGGAGAAACATTTACACAGGTATTCTTGAAGACTCTGAGTTGCTTCAAAGTTCATTCAATTTTATATTTTCTATGCAATATCTCTGAGATAACCAAATTTTACAGATAGACCGATAAAACATTCTTTGACATTTTATTAATACTCTTAATCAATATAGATATATCCAAATTTCTTGTTTAGTTTATAAATCAATTATCTAAAGGTTGTTGGGTTTAATATCTTATGGTGATTATAGAGATGCAGTCATATGTGCAGAATTCAAAGTACTTAGCCCAAATAATGATGAATACATCATTTTATGCAGCATATTATTGATCCATTCATATTGTACTAGTTTTTATTTCTAAATATTTTTTACTAAAATTTTGTTTCTCAATAAAATCTCTTTTATCTCTAATAAGACAACTCTTTATAGACTTGTAAATATATTTTATTTCTCTTCATTTTAGATAGTATATGTTTATTTCAGTTTAGATTTTATAAGTGCAAGTCTAGATTAGCTTAGTTATTTAATTATTTTAATTTACTTAAGTTTACTTTTATTTGATTTGTTTCATTTTTCTCATATGATCATTTAGTTTATTTTTCTTTATTTATTACTTTTCCATAGTTGTTTAGATCTATTATTATTTTAAATAGTTTTTTTGAGAGTGTTGTTTTACTTTCATTTCTTGTATTAGTTATTTTACATATAGGTTTAGTATTTTTAATTTAATTTTATTTCTTAGATTAGTTAGTTTTAGTTATTAATTATCTTTTGTTAAGTATTTGTTATTCCTTCTCATTTAGTTAGCTTTCTACATAATATAGTTTTCTTGTTCATCAAGTGGGTGTTTGATTAATTATGTTAGTTGTTATTTATGTTTATTTATTTTGTTTTCATTGTCTATTATTCTTTTTTTATTTTGGTTCTTTTTATTTCTTTTCTTTGGATCTATTTTGAGCACAACATGAATATCAAAATATTGTGGACAATTGGAGAGAACATATATACTCTAAGGAATAGAGAACTTTTCTTTGAGAGACTATCTTATTTATAGGTTTTATCTATTAGATAGGTTAGATTAAATAATAATATTTTATTTCCTTCATTTGATTCAAAGTGATATTTGATTTCTAAAATTTAATCAAGTATAATTCAATTTATGATGTACTTGTTTTTTATGAGAACATTAAAAAAACCCTTGCACATAGATAAGATCATTCATGGCCTATTAGATCCGAACTATGAGATTGGTACGATTCCATCTTAACCTTTACAATAGTTGAAAGGGTTGATTTGTTGACATAAAAATTTTGATCGTCGATAGGTTATATTGGTACAAAAGTTATATAAGGATCAAAAGAGGTCCTAAGATAGGTCTAGGGATAAGCAAGAGATAAAGTGGTCTCAAGTGACACCCATTGCACTCATGTGACATTTTATATGACTACATCTCCCCCGCTTTTATTCTAGAAATGTAGCAAAGTGAAATGATTAGGATAATGGATAAAGAAGTATACCTGTATTTATCTATGAGGCAAAGCCCATGAATTTGGGTCTAATCTTGTGAAGCATGTTCCATTGCGTATGCTAAAAATGAAACATGGATGAATCAATACTTAATAAATATCAAAATCAAAGACAAGACTAAGTAAAGAGATAAGAGAGAGGAAAGGAATGAATACACTTTATTGGGTATGTGAACCAATGCAAAATTTTGGTGACATCCTATGTGTGTGTAGCTAGTGATCAAATCAATGAATAGATTGGACTAAGTTGATGGATTTCTAAATCCCCATATGTGGGTGGATTAATAAATCGATCTATTTTTTAATCCATCATTTCTCCCATGTTAAGTGGATCATAATATGTGAATAACTTAGATTAGACTAATGGCTTATCCCACCCTCCTATATATATGGCTCAAGAACTCAAATAGACTATGACTCCATCATTACTTATGCATGTATAGCATGTGTATCTATGATTGAAATTGTATGATATCATGAAATTATATAAGATGTATTTGGGCCACTTGGGAACTCAAAAATGTAAAATAGCTCAGGTGCTACTCATGCACTCAAGAATGTAGCTTAGGGACTACTCAAAAATGCCAATCATTACAAATAGATTAAGGCAACAATATTATATGAAACCTGGTGAAAATGGTGTCTAGAGCATACAATGTGAAGAATTACATGGATCTACCATTCCATCTAAGAAAATTGGTACAAAACTAATCATGTGGAAATAATGTGTCGTGCACATGCCCCTAGTTATGATATATGTGCATATGATTCTAGACAAGGTTATAACAATCTGTATTTGAGTATATATAAAATTGAAATAGGAGTGATCATGTCATGTATGATGCCCCAATATGAGTAAATTGTTATGATTCTATGCAAAATTGTGAATAAATTATGCATAACTGATAATTTATGACTAATATTGTGCAAACCAGAACTATAATTGTTATCCCTTTCTAGAAATTCCAAAATTTTATATTTATAGGGTTAATTAATGGATAATAACACGATCTCTTGGATAGTATTTCACTATGTTAGTGTCCTATGTGTCACACTAGTGTCCTTCTATACTTTTTCTATGCCAAACTAAAATTGATCTGTGTCTTATTATTTTCCACTATGTTTTCCGAATTCTAAGCTCTATAATCTATGTATGTGTGTTGAAAACTATGTTCTAAGTGCACTAGGATGACTTGATATTTGTGACAAACTTATATGAATGCCCCCTCTTTTGAGGTGATTTGTTGAACCTGTGCAATATTTTTTCTCAAAATAAAAACTCTGCATCATATGTGTTAGACTAAAAATATATGATACTTGCATGATAAGCCAATGTAATGTGTATATGTGACATTGAAATGTAAAATTGATTGAGTATAAGTTGACATTGTATGATTTATATTAGATATAACATTCACATGGTTTTTAAGATAGATATAACAATGTAAGCATGTATATGAACAACAAATTTGAATATAATCTATGTAAACTACTTGGGGGAATGGGGCATGATGTCCATCAAGGCACCCAAGAAGAAAAGGGAGATGCATGAGGTCCCTCATGGCATAAAAAACTAAGAGTGTTAGAGAAATAATAAAGATTAAAGTGTCATTGCCATGATGTATACATTAAAGCATACATATAGCACACATGAAGCACACAAAGTAGGCCAAAGGGCCACAATACAAGGGACATGGGCACATGTCACTAAGTCTAAGAGAGCAAAACATACAAGGATATATTCAAATGTCCACATATGTAAAGAGCAATCAAAGTTGGCTTAGAGCCATATAGAATGACATGTGCAAATGTCCACATATGCCATCACGAAAATACACATAAGGACATGGGCACATGTCCAAAGCATACATATAATTAGAAGAAGTGGTTTAGATCCTTAGAACAATAGCATATTTAAATGCCTTCGAGTGGACGTAAAAGAAAAGAGACACGATCAAATCTAAACTAAGAAAGCTAGAAATCAAAGTATGCATGAACATGTGATATAAATCTATATAAAAGAAAATATGTACATAAAATGAGTCTATATTAGTAGTAGTTAGAAAAAAATAGTGTAGTATAGAATGATATAAATGGTAAAGTGAAAGTTATGTATATGATGCCCTCAATGGGCTAATGTATCAATGTTGAATCTATGTATTTATGTATGTGCCCCCAGTGGGTAAATAATAACAAATATGGATCTATGTGATGGAACTGAGTCCTATAAGAATCTACAAACACTCGAAGAGAACAAGTGACGTATGTATGTTTGATAAATCTAAACTACACTAACATATATAACATATGTAGTACCTGGAAAATATAGGGAATGTAAACATGGAAATGCATACAATCTGAAATTTTATATTTTGTGAGCAATATTTGAATGTTTTTTTTAATTTGAACATATTATATTATTTTTGTATTTTCTGAATATAATCTATGTACAAGTAATGTTACATCTTGATTGCTCACCAAACAAACTTGTTAGATTATCTATAGAAAATTTCAATTGACAAATTCATTTTGGTTATCTTTATGATTAAGCTAGAGATTCATGTTATTTTATAAAAATAGAATGTGTCTTAGTTATATGATAATACATGAATGCTTATTATGAACTAGTTATGCATGTATTTATATTTTAAGGATATTAATGTATTGATTCAATTATATATTGTTGCTTATGTTTATCATGCGAAACGATCTAATGACTTGTGTGTTGTGAGGTGGACATACGAGAATTATTTCCTCAAGTGTGCCTGAGGGATAGCATCATCGGAGAGGATGTTGTAGATAGATACATTGAAGGTCTATATAGAGCTAGTGAAACCCTATACACACACACAATAGTTAGTTATGGAAGAAATGCATTTAATTGCTCATGATATGTTTATTAGTTGCTTTGAGTGTTGCTTTCTTTGGTTTGTGAAATTGTCTTGCATGTGATCAAAAATGTTTAAAATTTGCTTTATTGGATTAATTCGGATAATTAATCTATGATGAAAATTTGAAATGATAATTAATAAATATACTGAGAATGGTAAATTCAAGAAAAAAGAAATAAAACCTTGTAAATTTGAAAATTTCCATTAATAAAAAAAAGTGATAAAATGGAAAAGAGGAAAGATTTAGATTTTGAGGAAAATTTTAATTAAATCTTATGATATGGGAAATAAATATAAATCAATAAAATTAAATAAATAATTAAAAACTTAGAAAAATAGGAAAAAGAATAAAGGTTTTAAATTTAGTAAAATCAAAAAGAAATAGATTTAAATCAAAACAAGCTTTAAGAGGAAAAACATCTTAAAAAGAGGAGGTGAAGCTCTACGTGGGGGGAGAGGAGAGAGGCACTGTGTGGAAGTAGAGGGAGGAGGAATGAGCATAGCATAGAGGAAAGGAGATAGAGGATCAGCAACCAAATTTTATCTAGTGGGTGGTGTTTTCAAATTACATATATCAATGAATTTAGGTATGCTTATGATGGGATATTATGTTAATGTTAATATTAATATCCTTTGGGATGCTAGAAATGGTATTTGTGTAGTCTGAAAATCATCTTAATATCTATTGCTTCGGCCTGATAATATCTTTTTAGAACTCTGAAATTAGTACAATTGAAAACTAAAATAGGCAGATAATATAATATGGGGGTCGCAATAATAATTATAGGCATTGATTTAAATATATTGTTTTTAAGCCAAGAATTCTAAGGGGTGTCAATATACTTTTAGTATTAGCTAGTATGGAAATCATTGTTATGGGTTAATGGCATCATCATTTTAGTGAATTATGGATTCAAAGTTGTATAATCTGCCATCAATGTGAGTTATGTCTAAATCTACCAAAAGGGAAATATCAATGAAAATAGGCTATGTTTTCTCTATAATAAAAAGTACAACAAACCATGTATATATACTCATATTTTATATATATTAATGGAGTAATTTTTAAATGTTGGTGTAGTTTAGATAATATTAAGAAACATAACAAAAAACAACTATCTTAATAGCCTGTTATAGTTTAATTATTTAATGTCATATGTATTCCCAATAATCTAAAATGATTTAAAACATAGCAAGCATAAGATTAATGAAGCACCATTGATCTTCACCTTCTTCATTGCCTTCACACTATCCCTCTTATCACCATGTTTAGGGTTCAAACTTATCTAAGCAACCTCTTCATCTAATGGCATTAACATTATGGTCATATCAAGTTTTGTTCTTTTATTTTCTTTGACTCAGCCCAAGAACAACACTGCCACCATTCTTTTTATCTCAATTATTTTAACTCAAGTAGAACCATGATCCATTTTAGTTAAGGATTTCAATGGACTCAAAAATCCCCTCTACATTTTAAATAGACTATAGATATGTGTTTATCTCCATGTCGGTGTCAAGTTGTGGAGCTAAAAGCTTCACTAGTGTGCAAATGTGGAGGTTGCTGAGTTACACAATAACCGACATCGATCAGGCCAACCGACATCAATTATATTTAGCTATAGAGTAATTGGCATTGGTTATTGTCAGTTGGCATCAGTCAGATAGGAATCAACATTGGTCATCTCCAGATAGATAGAGACTGACATCGGTCATCTGTGCATTCCAAAACTGTTCTAATTTTAGACAAATAGTTAGTTTGCATGTAAAGACTAATTTTAGTCTTGAGTCTACGTTTCTAATTATTGTTTGGTTTGGGATCTATTTAAGAGACCCATGGGGCTATATTGTAATGTAAGCAAGTTCAATTAGATCTACAAGGTGCAAGATCAAGAAGATCTACTGGAAGGAGGCAACAACAGTTGAGTTGATTGTCACTTGAAGTAGGCAACAACAACCATTGGGTTGATTGTCACTAGAGGGAACAACAACTCGGTATTGAGTTGATTATTGATTGTAATTGAGAGAGAGAGAACTCTTGAGGGAGAATTATTGTACACCCAAGAGGTGTGGGAAGAGTGAGATTTCTTCATTGTATTTCTTTCTGGAAGAGTGTTAATACTGATTGTATTGTTTCTTGTATCTCCTATTCTTTGTTGTTTCTGATTTCTAGTTACTTATTACTTTTGGTTTAATTTCATGTTTAGTTGCTTATACAAAGGTAATCAATTATACTCTAAGGAGGTCCTAACAATTGGTATCAGAGCTAGATTCACTAACAAGTGGTAGAGTGGGTTAGTGTTTGTTGATTATAGGTTCACTCACAGGGGTTTTTGTTTGAGTGGGAGTAAAGCAATGGCAGAACAAAGTAAGCCAAGAATGGAGAAATTCAATGGAAATAATTATCAATTATGGAGGATGCAGATAGAAGATTATTTGTATCAGAAAGATCTATACTTACCGTTGGGTGGGGTTTCAAGTAAGCCCACAGATATGCAAGATGAAGAATGGAATGTTCTTGATAGAAAGGCTCTTGGATCTATAAGGTTGAGCCTGGCATCATCTGTGATTTCCAACTTATCACAGGTAAAGACAACGATAGAGTTAATGGAATCTTTGAAAATTTTATATGAAAAACCCTCAGCTTCGAATAAGGTATTTCTTATGAAGTAATTATTTAATTTGTAAATGCAGGAAGGTGGATCGGTATATAGTCATCTTTGTGATTTCCATGGTTTAGTAAATCAGCTAATTTTAGTCAAAATAGTTTTTGATGATGAAATTAAGGCTCTCTTAATCTTGTGCTCTTTACCTAAAAGTTGGGATAGCTTGGTAATGGCAGTAAGTAATACTGCGTCTACTTCAAATATCTTGAAAGTTGATGATGTTATTAGTGTAATCTTGAATGAAGAAATTCACAAAAAAAGCACAGGGGAAACATTAGGTAATGCTTTAAGTGTTGAAAGTAGAGAAAGCAAAGAGAGAAGAGCAAGCAAGGGAAATCAAGGTCAAAGATAGGTAGTAGATCCAAATCCAGACATGGAAGTATCACCTACTGGAATTGTGGAAAGAAAGGACATGCAAAGAAAGATTGTTGGTTGAAAGAAGATCAGCATGAAGGTAATAAAGAAGTAGATGTTGTAGGTATTGTTGCACAAGATGCTCTTATATTTTCTTTGGATAGTCAGGTAGAATCATGGGTTTTAGATTTTGGTGCTTCTTTCCATACAACCCCAAATAGAGAATTTTTTCATGATTATGTCCATGGAGACTTTGGAAAAGTTTATTTAGGGGATGGTGAGCCTTGTCAAATTGTTGGCAAAGGAAAAGTGCAACTGAAATTGTAGAATGGCAACACATGGGTGTTGAAGGATGTCATGCATGTACCCATCTTGAAGAGGAATCTAATTTCTACAGGAAAGTTGGGTGATGAGGGTTACATAGTAACTCTCACAGCAGAATCTTGAAAAGTTTCCAAGGGTGCACTTGTTTTAGTAAGAGATAAGAAAGTAGGTACACTTTATCTATCTACTTATATTACTGATTCTCTTTCTATTTTATCTACTTCAGATGTAGATACAAAGATGTGGCTTTGTAGGCTTGTCACATGAGTGAGAAGAAAATGCATGTTCTTAAGTCAAAAGGTAAGCTTTCAGATTTGATAGATCTAGATTTCTATGAGCATTGTATGTTTGGGAAACAGGAGAAAGTGAGGTTTCTCAAGACTGGGTCAACAAAGAAGAAGCACAAGTTGGAGCTTGTTCACACAAACATGTGGGGACAAGCTCAGGGAGCTTTTATTGGAGGATCATAGTGTTATGTTTTTTTCATTGATGATGCTACAAGAAAGGTATGGGTTTATTACATAAAGAGAAAATCTGATGTTTTTGACACATTTAAGAAATGGAAAGCCTTGGTTTTCAAGGAAAAGGTGATGTACAGTGATCAGCTCAAGAGGATGAATAATTTTGAGTAGGGCAATTTGGATGAGGCTATGATTCAAAGTGAGCTCGCAATTAAAAATCATCACTCACAGGAAAACACAGACACCGATGTCGGTCAGGTAGAGACCGACATCAATCAGGTAGGAATCGACGTTGTCCAAGTGAAGACTGAAGTCAGTGATGTTGGGCAGGTGGTAACTGATGTCAGTCAAGTAAGAACTGATGTCGATCAGGTCAATTAGGAGGAACTGACATTGATCAAGTGCAGACTGAGAGATGACTAGGATCAGTCACTATTAGAATGAAATTTGGGCAGACAGCAAGCTGTCAATGAGTCTCAAATGCCCATGAGGAGGTTCAAAAGGGTAAGTAAACCTCAAATTTGTTATTCCCTTTCTTTATACTACTTGTTGCTCACTAATGGTGGAAAACCAGGAAGTTTTGAAGAGGTAATGTAGGTAGAATCTAAGAATCAGTGGGAGTATGGCATGAATGAGGAAATTGATTCCTTGGAAGAGAACCAAACGTGGGATTTAGTTGAGTTGCTATCCAGAAAGAAAGCACTAAAAAATGAATGAATTTACAGGTTAAAGAAAGGAGAGAATGGATAGGTGAGACATAAGGCCAAGTTATATGGTCTTGAGCAAGCTGCAAGACAATGGTATTTGAGGTTTGACAGGTTTATGACAAAGCATGGCTTTAGTCAATGTCAATGTGACCATTGTGTTTATTTTACCAAATTAGATAATAGTAGCTACATCATCCTATTACTGTATGTGGATGATATGCTTGTTGCAGGTTCACACATGTAGGGAATTATTGAGTTAAAGGTAAAAGTAGCTCAGACATTTGCCATGAAGGATTTAGGAACAGCAAAGAAAATCCTTGGCATGAGTATTTCTAGAGACAAAGAAAATCACAGGTTGATTTTGTCTCAAGAGAATTATGTGAATAAGGTAGTGGAGAGGTTCAATTTGCAGGATGCAAAATTGGTAAGCACACCTATGGCTAGACAGTTCAAGTTAAGCACATAACAGTGTCTTAAATCACATGATGAGGTTGAGTACATGGTATGTACTAGACCTGATATTGCCCAAGCAGTGGGAGTTGTCAGCAAGTTTATGGCCAATCCAAGAAAGAAGCATTGGAAAGCAGTTCAGTGGATTCTCAGATATCTAAGAGGGACCAGTAACAAGTATTTATGCTATGCAGGGTCAAACACTTCTCTACATGGGTATGTAGATTTAGATATGGCAGGTGACTTGGATGGTAGGAGAAGCACCATAGGATATGTGTTCACTGTTGGTGGAACGGCGATTAGCTAGATTTTAGAGTTGCAAAAGGTTGTTGCAGTCACAGAGTCTATCAAGGAAATGATATGGATGACACAGTTCATGGAAGAGTTGGGAAAGGAGCAAGAGAGTTGTAGATTATACAGTGATAGTCAAAGAGCAATTCATTTGGTAAAAGATTCAGCCTTTCATTTAAGAACCAAACATATACAGCTTAGGTACCACTTCATTCGACAGGTATTGGAGGATGGTCAGTTGAAGCTAGAAAAGATCCATATGGAAAAGAACCTTGCTGATATGCTAACAAAGCCAGTAACAAAGGAGAAGTTGAATCTTCATTCAACTTTTGTTGGTCTTCAAGATTGAACTTGAAGATGGAGAAACAAGCCAAAAACAAATTAGAGGATGTTGATGTATAGGTATAGGTACAGGTGCAATTGTTTATCTCCAAGTGGGAGATTGTTAAGTTATGGAGCTAAAAGCTTCACTAGTGTGCAAATGTGGAGGTTGTTGAGTTACACAGTAACTGACATTGGTCAGGCCAACCGACATTAGTTATATTCAGCTCCACAGTAATTGGCATCGGTTATTGTTGGCTGGCATCGGTCAGACAGGAACTAACATTGATCATCTCTAGATAGATAGAGACTGACATTGGTCATTTGTGCATTCTAGAACTATTCTAATTTTAGATGAATAGTTAGTTTGCATGTAAAGACTAATTTTAGTCTTGAGTCTGCATTTCTAATTATTGTTTGGTTTGGGATCTATTTAAGAGACCCATGGGGTTGTATTTTAATGTAAGCAAGGTCAATTAGATCTACAAGGTGCAAGATCAAGAAGATCTGCTAGAAGGAGGCAACAATGGTTGAGTTGATTGTCACTTGAAGTAGGCAACAACAACCATTGGGTTGATTGTCATTGGAGGGAACAACAACTCGATATTGAGTTGATTGTTGATTGTAATTGAGAGAGAGAGAGAACTCTTGAGGGAGAATTATTCTACACCCAAGAGGTGTGAGAAGAGTGAGATTTCTTCATTGTATTTCCTTTTAGAAGAGTGTTAATACAGATTGTATTGTTTCTCGTATCTCCTATTCTTTGTTGTTTTTTATTTCTAGTTACTTATTACTTCTGGTTTAATTTCGTGTTTAGTTCTTATACAAAGGTAATCAATTATACTCTAAGGAGGTCCTAACAGTCTAGATAGGACATATATAATGTATATGTACTATAGTCATGTTTCTTTCTAGGATGTTGGGACCAACATACCCCCATTTTTGAAAATTGGGACCCTAGAGAAACCCTAGAAAGTGGACATGAAAATTTACCATGTTAGGATCATTTAAAGATTTTGAAGATCTCCACCTTGTTAAAATTAGGCTTACTTGGTTTTGCCTTGCTTTAATTTGGACTATTATCACTAATAAATTATCTTTATTTTTATAGTTGTAGGTTCCATGGCATTTATCCTTGAGAATTTTAGGTTTCAAAGCCATGACTAAGGCCCTCAGTTTAAATTTGAATAAAAGCAGGAACCAAAATTGGTACAAACATTTTAAATTTTCATTTTAGACCCAAGCATAAAATTCATGTTCTAAGTTCAATTGTGTTTATTAACATAACTATAACTTAGTCTAAATTCATTGGTCCCATTTATTACTTTTCCCTTTAAAAGTTCCTTATATACCTAACCTTCATTCTATAGGGTCCTTTTAATATGTCCTAACTTAGCCTAAGATTTTAACCCTAAGGCCCCAACATATTTATTAATACAAATGAGACCTTAGTCTTAACACCTTAGCCTAAGTCCTGGCTCCCTGAGTTCAATCTTATGTTAGCTCAGTCCTTTGATTTATAACTTACCTTAAGGTTTTAATCCTAAGGCCCTAACGTATTTATTAATACAAGAAAGACCTTAGTCTTAACACCTTAATCCTAAGTCTTTTATATCTTTATGGTCCTAACTTAACTTCCTTGCATCTCATTGGATCTAATGGCCTTTGCCTTGTCATGGCCTTCAATCTAATAGAGTGAGAAAATCCCAAACTTTGGCTTAAACAACATGCATATCAGATGATCTAATGGTTTACACTTCTCATGACCCTTTGATCAAATGTAATGAGGAAAACTGTAAGGATCCTACATATAGCCTACTAGACCAATCACATTCAAGCTCTTAGATCATAATCAACAGTCCTCACTTAGTTGTTAAGACTCGATCAAATAGAGTGAGGCACAGTTGAAAAATTAAGGGACTACAGAAGGCCTGAATGATCGACACATAGCACCCTTGCATTCGATGATCAAATATAAATGGGTCCCACTCAAAAAAATAATCAATCATGAACAAGCTCTTGGATCACAATCAACAACTGATGCTTCATCATATATTTTGATCTAATGGGGTGAATTAAGTCTAAGATCCTAGGAGGCCCTGCAGAGGTGCCAAGTGGCACTCTCACATTAGGCTATAAGAAATTGATGAGCTTAAAATGGACAATCACGTGACCATCATTTGAGATCTATGAGGAAGCATTTGACATCCACGTGATCGTCAACTTTAAGCCCATAAAATTAAAAGTTTCACTAGCTAAAAATTTATGTTCATGTGATTATCATTTGATGTCTCTACATAGACGTATTTGACATTTATGAGACCATCAAATTTAATCTAATGAATTATGATTCTTAGGGTCAAAATATACTCCAAAATCTTGTTGGAAAGCTCAAAAATGGCTTTACAAGCTAAGGGAAGTACTCAAGAGATGCTCAAACACTAAAAATCTTCAATTTGCAAAATGTGGAAATGGGCATATGGTCTAAATATATATAAATTAAACCTAGTTTAAGTCTATATTTTAAGTTCCCCATGACATTTTATTCAAATGTTATGAACACCAAACTATAGACTTATACTAAATCTTATTTTAAAAGGAAGTCCTTATATTAAAATTTACACCAAATGCTCCTGGTTACAGCTTTTAATGTGTTTTTTCAACACAATAAAATCCTATTTGTTATTAGACCATTATTTCAAGTTAATCCTTTTGAGTATATTTTAAATCCTTGGCATAAATATTTTAGACCAATGCATATATTGTGTTTATTAAACATGGCATAAACATTGGCCTAGAATATTTAGGCCATGGCCCCCTTGCATATAAATCTAAAATCTTAGGCATAAACCCCTTAGCCTAGGGTTTATTTTGTGCTTAATAAATGAAACAAACCTTAGCCTAAGGGACTTAAGCCGAGTCACATTCTTAATAATGTGTTAACTTAATGTTTGGGCATCTCTACAGATCAATAGTTTGCACTTTATCATTAGATTTTGATCTAATGATGCAAAGGTGCCCAAATACTTTTCAACAAAGCCCTGAGAGCCTACAAGCTAGATGCATGGTAAAAGTGCATTTGAAGCAGAGCTGACAGGATGATTTGATGGTTCATACTTCATTACTGTGAGATAATCTAATGGTGCAAAGGCACTCATGACTTTTCAAAGGCCTACAAGCTCATCGTGTGGCCAACATTCATTCATCAAAACACTGACATAAGATTTGGAGCACTAAGAGGCATGTGAAGATGTCAAGTATCACTACCATGGGGTTTGCAATAGAAGGATCCAATCATACGCAAGGGCCCATATTATAATCAATGACTCATGCTAGTCCGGGATTTTGATCTAATAAAGCAAAATAAAAGAGGCATTTTTAAATGCTAATGGCTAGTTCTCAAAAGGCATTTATGAAAAATGTCATGAAAGTCCCAGATTGATGCCACATAGGTGTCATGCAAGCATAAAAGAAAAAAATACAAGATCTTGTGGGCTCAAAAATTTAAAGGTATAAAATCAAATATACAAATCAAATCCAAGGCATGTATAAGCTAAAGCCTAGATATATTCCACCATTAAAGCTCCAAAACCCTAAACCCTACATAAAAGCAACCCAAATAGACTCAATTGTTTACAACTTGATCCAAGGAGAACTTAATTGTGTTTCTAAGAGCAAGAGAGCTTTTACAAAGACCGTTTGCTACTAGTATAAATAATTTGTAGGAATAGAGACAATGGCAGCCCGTAGACAATAATTAAAGGAAGAAATTGAGCTTTACTATCAACAAATAATGAAGGTTGCATCTTTAGAGACATTGACTTAGACCTTGTAGCCCTAAATATCCTAGGCATTAGGAACTGGTGTGAACTCTTATTCATGATCAAGGAATTAAAACCCATCACAAAAGAGGAGAAAAGAATTGCCACAATAAGCCAAAGGCACAATGACCTAGTCATTGTTTAGATGGCTAACCTCCACTATGCTACGACAAAACCTGAGGTACTACATTTCATCAATATCCTTGCTCCCATCTTTGTTGACTGTAGAATTGATAATGAATGGATCATCAAGGAGGAAACTCTAAGGAAATAGAATATATTTCTCTTATAGCATTTGAGAAATATTATAAACTCCCTCTTCCATTTGTAGATTTATCCAAGGTTAAAGAGTGTACAAGTAATCATGACCTAGACTCTATCCTTAGACCCTAGTTACACCAAGGCCCTCATATCTTCAAGGACTTTGAAGGGAAAATCTTAGTAGTCCAATTTAGGGAGGGCATTAGGGTTATAATGACCTTATTGAACCAAGCCTTTGGAGCCCCCTCAACCACCTATATAAATAAAATTTGGGTCCCATATGTATATTTCATGGTAGACCAGAAGCTTACCCCTCCAATTAGAGATTTAATCAGTATCTTCCTCACCAAATAATTCATTATCATAAAAAAGAAGACCTCCAAGCATTTTTATATGATATCATACCTGTTAGATGCCCTGCTTGCCTTAATCAACTTCCCAAGTATTAGGAATTGGTCCCCAGATGGAAAAACCACCATTTCATACCACTATTCCAAATTACATATCTTCAAGTATAGAAACCACATGAAGTTCATTTATGACTACGTTTATCCAACCATAGTTGAGGCCATCACAAGAGTTTTTATGCCTAGGTTTTACCCCCTAATCAATAAGTACATGGAGATGATAGGTGATATCTAGTACTACCCTAATTGCATAATCATCAAGATTGAGGGCATCATGTCCCAGCCTTGCAGGTTGCCAGTATATGTTCTTAGCAAGCTAGTTGAATAATAAATTGCTTCCCATTTCCTGCATGGCATTGATGGCACTTATAAAGAAAAAAGAAAGTACTTTTCCACCCCTTGCCTCTAATCATTAGAAGGACCATACTCCAGGATTGGAAATAGGTTGAGACTATGGCTAGACACCAAGATTCATTTGGTTTTCAAATTAATGAACTTAAGATGTGGGATCCTAAGGGTATAGTGACTAGCCACTTAAAGGACAAAAGCTCCCAAAGTTTGAATATGTACATCAACTCGATGTCTATGACACCATATATATTAAGGCTAAGAATTATGAAGAAGTATTGTCTAGGATTCAAGGCGACAACATCAAGCTAGAATATAGGCTAACCAAGGATGACAAACCCTCAAGAGAGACATGGAAAATGCATCTTTTTTAGTATTACTTGTTACCTAGTCCATCTAGGATGGCCCAAGAACAACCCCAAGTAGAAAAACCATAGCCACAGCCTTAGGAATAAATTATGCAAGAAAAAGATAAACAAGGCAAGGGAAAGGAGAAAGTAGGAGAAGTAAGATTCAAGGAGAGACTTGGGGAGGGGCCCTCAGCTTCAACACTACCCAAAAGGCCACCTTGCCAAATTAAATACATACACATGATTGATTTAGAACCAAAAGAGACACTTGAGGGTGCCCTAAAGGAGCTTGTAGAGGCCTATGACTCAGACAAGAAAGAGGAGCCCAAGGAAGATAAAGGAAAAGAACTTGTCCCTATGGAATCCCAAGAAAAGAGGAAGGTAGAGCTAGCATTGGTCCCTATTGGAACAAGGAAGAAACCAATAGTAACTTTCACTCACCCCACTATTAAAATCAATCTCTTTAGTGATAAATTCCCAATTCATGGACCAGTCATTCCTGACTAGTTCATTTATGGAAAGGTACAAAATATTCCTTCTCTTTCCCATTTATGGGTCAAAACAAGAGTTGTTGATGTTGAGATACAAGATAACATAAAGCCATGGATAAGGGCTATGGTGAAATATCGATAAGAAAGAAGAATTGTGGTCACCCAAGGACCAAAAGGTAAAAGGATGGATGCCCTAGAGGCATCAAGTAGCTTAGGTGTGGAGGTCCCAAAACCTCCCAAGTTTAAGAATGTAGTCACTACTGTTAAATTCAACCCTGAAACAATTGGGTTAGAAAGAATAACAATAAGTATAACTATGGTTGGAATAGAGGAATTCACCTTTCAAAAGGTGGATCCCTTTGTGGGATTAACCAATGTGGGAGGTCAGTAGCTTGGTGAAGCTGTAATTCATGAAGAGGATGTGGAAAGTTTGATTGAGGCACAATCAACACAAATAAAAGCTAGAGTCTAGGAGATGAAGCAGAGAATCTTAAATTTAGAAAGAGAAAAGGAAAAATTATAGACATAGGAAATTCTATCAGTGCATGAGGTAATGACCAAAATCCTTGATGAGTCATTTTATGACATGTTTGAAGCACTCAAAATAATGAAGTTGAGACAAAGTGCATTAGAGTAGTAGAATGCATTGGCCAAGAGTTTGGTCACCTAATGGCAAGCTTCAGAGGATAAAAAAGCCCAAATTATCAACATTCAAGCAAAAAAATAGATCCCAAGATTCAAAACTATCACTTTAGGACACTTGAGTACAATTTTGGGAATTGTGGTTGACAAAGTTCAAAGTTTGAGTGCTTGGCATAATGATGTGGGAAGATTCTTGGAAGATGATAAGGAACTAATTACAAGAATTGAGAAACCTTTTGGGACTATGCTCATAGATCCTGCACAACCCTCTGTCCTTGGGATCATAAGTGATGAAGAATTTAAACATAGGGATACTTTGGTAACCCAAAAAATCAAAGGAAAAAGCCAAGGAAAATCTAGGGTTATTAATAATAAGATCCTAGACATGATATTCAATGTAGGAGAAAGGATCAATGAAGCTAGGAGCATTAAGGAATCCATGGCTAGGAATGAAAAAGAACTTGATGAATTGATAGATCAAAAGGAGTGTATCATGAAACATGTTATGGATCTAGAGCTAGTTGATGAGCAACATGTTAAAGCCATGAGCATCCTCCAACAATGACAATCAGAGGCCCCACCAGTAAATTAAGTAATATTTTATTTTGTAGAATTTTATAACTTTTTGAAATAAAATAATCTATTGTAAAGGCATATGCTAGTTTGTTAGCATATTTGCCTCTAGGTCAATATGATTATGAAAAGCACATGTATTTTAGAACTTGTAAGGATAGTTGTCTTTATCTTTGTACACCTATATTTTGTAACGGACAGGTATATTGCCTAATCTTTCTATAAAGGCATGTATCACCATTTTTAAAGAGAGATATTTTAGAGAAACTTTTGTACACTTGAAGTAATTAATATAATCAAGGAATTCTGCAAGGATTGTCCATATTTGATATGTCAATTGCTAATATAACTTTTTCTCTCAATTGTTGGTAGAAGTCTTGAATTTGAATGGTGTCTTTGAATTTTGAAGTTGCATTTTTATAATCACATGGTTTCTGATTTGTGCATATGTTAGATTAGTTGGAATATCTTGGGTTTACTTCATTTCATTTTGCTTTGTATTCAGATGTGTTGATGTTATTTAATTAAACTAGTAAATTCTTAAAGTAGACCTAGTTCTTACTTGTGATTCTTTACATTATCTTTTGAATCATGCCTAGTATATAGTAGAATTTGAGCTTAGGCTATGTTGCATTATATATTGGTTGAATGCATACTCAATTTCAATTGATGCTTTGTCATAAGGTTTCAGACTAAAATTGGTAATCACTCATTTCTAATATGCTCTACCCTTCTCTTTACTCTTTTTTTTCACTAGATCACTTTAGTTTTAGCTTCATTATATATATCCACTTAGATTAGTTTGTAGCTTAAATATGGAACATAATTTACTAAGTATTAACATATATTCTTTGCAATTCATGAATAACGGACAAGGTTGGCTCCCAACCACCAAATCATATAAATATTGTGGAACAGTTTATCTTGCTCTATTATTATTTCACCATAGGCAACTAGATTGCCAAAACCTATAACTCATGCTCTGAATTTTCTAAATTTTAAAATGAGAAGTGTTCTTTAAACACTAAGAGCACCTGTGGTTCATTTATAGGTATCAACATGGGAGTACAAGCCCTTCACACCTATTTCATGCATTTAACAATTATATCATAAAAGTTACTTTTTTTATTCCATCATGAGTTTCATTATATGTTGGCTGATGATAATGTGATTTTATATTATTATGAATTGATGGGAAGGATAGAGGGAAACCCACATTTATTTGGTAGTATAATTTATGTTTGGCTATTGGGGCATTAGGATTCAAACCTACCCCGGGAAGTGGCTAAGTTCTCTTGTATCATAAGATGGGTAAATATGGGACATTTTAGACATGTTACATAAGTTTGGTGATAATACCTCTAGAGAGGGTCATCATGTGATGTGACAATGATACATGTCATCTTAGATATGTTGATAGCACAGTGTATAGTATTTTGCTATCAATGTTATTCACTGATTATAACCAATATATAAATATGTCAAATAAACCAAACTGTTATAATTATGTAAATGGATTTATTTACTCATGTTAAAGTGTATGTATATCATACCAAACACTTGTGTGTCTAAGGTGCATTTAGACATGATAATTTATACATGTTTGATATATTGACTTCCACACATTTAATGAATGGTGAAGTATAATGATATTATAGACTATGTGTTCATAATTGCTTCACTATTCAATTATGGAAATTTACTATAGACCTTTTCAACCTTAAAATAAATAGGTATAACTTAATAATATTATGAAAAATGATGTCGTGGCATTTTTGGAAAATTAATAGATAATATATTTGCACCTTAATGCTTGTTATGTAAATGATGTAACTTTACATATAATGCTTTACTTATGTATATTGTGAAGTGCAAAACGTGATCTTTTATTGTTAACCTTGATGTGTTTATTATATAACTAGGAGTACCAAAAACCCGTTTCACAAATGTAAAACCATTTTTAAGCTACATATCAAAGAACATAGGATACCTTAGCTTACTAGATTATGCTAGAAAGAGGGAGTGTACTCTTATAAATATAGTTACTTATATGGTTAACAATTATAGAAATATGATTAAAAATATACATTTTGTGTAAAAACTAGAATTATCCTAAAGGTCTTGATCATATGTTTTGACCCAGATGGTTAATAAGATCATACCCATTTAATGTATAATAGAGATTATGTGATGTTTGACACTCTTGAACTCTATTTATATGTACTTATTTTTTTACAGGTAATATTTCTACCTAAGGAATCTTAGGTATTAAGAGTATATAAAATATAAGGTTTGGGTTCAGAAAATAGAGCATTATGTCCTAGGCTCCTAACTTGGCATTTAATGGTAGATGTAAATTTATAACTTAGCATGGATCTTCATTATTCAGAGATGAGTACCTAATTTGAGATCCATGAATAGAGTTATAAATGCTCTTAGGAAGCTCTTGTTTTAAAATATAAATGAATAGTGGTTCAATATCTGCATAACATTGAAATAACCACCTGTGGAGCATATTACTTGTGCATAGGATTGTAATTCTAAAAGATGGTTGAGTTTGTCTTTAAGAAACTAGAAAACTATAATCTTTTGGGAAAATCTTATAAAGAATAGGATAAGATGTATAAATGAATGGAATAATGGGTTTATGTGATTTCTATTTCTTTTTAAATGATTAGTTGACTATTGTTATATATATTCTACGTTGAGAGTGTAGTACATGTTAAGATATTTTTAATATGTTTAAATGTTGATATCTAGTATATAATGGTGCATCGTGATGCATGATAAAGTTATAATATTTTGAATGCTAGGTTATAGTCTAAATTCAAAGTATATATAGATGGCATAACCATATTATTGTTTGCTTGTTATCAGTATGGATCATTGAATTCTTGAAATCATATGTTTGGTTGTGTTATCATGTAATTGGGAACTTATGATAGTATGGAATATCATAGGGTACTAAAATGTAGAAGTGTATTGTACAAAGGTGGTACTTATTGTAGTTATTATACCTGACTCATATTTTTCTATATATTATATACATATTAGTTATTAATGTGGATAGCATGTGGAGTTACAGTTGGTAGACATGTGTATGTGTGCATGTAAACTTTGAGAATTTAATAAATGTTGTATTATATGTTATTGTGTTCCATGGAATAATGAATTGCTATGTTATATACAGTTACTTATGTAACACTTGTGTTTTCACATATTTGAGACTACTTTATATGGTTGATTGTGGAAATCTAGTAGTTAAGTCTTGGAATACTAGTTTGTGGTAATATGGGTTGCCATAGGGTGTAGATAACTAGAAACTAATTATATTTTTGAAATGTATAGTTAAATTGTATGTTTACCTAGGTGTTATATTTGTAATCATTATTTATAGTATGGAATAAAATATAATGGAAAATTCATACATATGTTAGATGGACTTAATGTATGTTGTTATTATTCATATGTATAGTGTGTCATGTGATGCCTTTTCTAGTAGGATGTAAGTTAATGAGTCTTGTGGTTGAATTTTATTTGACTAATATGAATTACTAATGTAGAGTAAGGAGTGAGATGAAATTCACTATCTTACTATCATTGTAATGTTAGATGAAAGTTGTCCAATCAAGTGGTGTGTATGAAGTTGATTGATCTAGATCATTATCATTTATTATTTGTAAATATTTGGGCCAAAGTATGTTTAGTGAGACATTATCATTTCAAAAGTATGGTTCACATGTTAGTGTGATATCTTGTAATAGAATGGATTTTTATGATACACTGCATGTTTAGTTTAGAATTATACAACACACAGGTACTTGCAGTCACTCTAGATTATTGTGCCATCACTATCTACTCATTTATGAAGGGAGGACCATTCCCTAATGGGATTAGTGTGGGGGATCATTGGTCCATGGTTGGTGTGGAAAAGTGCTTGAATGATTCTCTCCCTCCCCATAATATACCTACTATTGAGATGAATACTTGAGATTGCCACAAATATTGAAGAGTCTGGGGAACTCATGCTCTAGGGAGCCAGGTATCTAAATTATGTACATGGTATTAGATTGAATATTATTATTGAGTATTTTTATGAAGACTTATAATTAATTATTATTTTATATTAGTAGTGAATATTATAGAGTTGCATCAGTTGTGGCTAAGTTATTGTATTACTTTCTATATTCATTTTATGAATCTTTGTCATGATATTACATATTTGAGATATGAGATGTAATGCATACTTATTGTCATCACTTGAGTATATATGTGATCTTTGTTATACTCTTAGGGTGTAGTCTACTTGTATACATGTGTTTTATAAATAAAAAATCTTACATATTTCTATGTCTAAATAGTTGGGTTGTTATAAGTAATCATGAAAATGAAACTATATACAAGTGAAATATGAGTTATTTATGTATAGAATATATATAGATGCATGATGTTTAGTGGATTATTCATTACTTTACCATTGAGTGAAGGTAAATGGTATACCTTTGGGTTAATTTTTTTGATTACTAAGTAGGGCCAAGCCAATTTGGTTTGAACTTGTCATTTTTTTCTTCTTTGGAATTGATGTTTTTGAGGTTCTCTTTTAGGACAATATCATTGACTTCAAATTCTCTACAGTAAACATGGCTATTGTAGGCCCTCTGGATTCATTTTTGGTATGCTATGTCCAAATTTTCTAATTCATGAAGATTTATTTCTTTGTATTGGTCATCTGTAATAATCCCTTTGAGATCTACTTATAAGGATGTAATTTCTAATTCTAGAGAGATAACTATTTTAGTTCCATATACTAATGAATAAGGAGTAATTCCTTTTGGTGTGTGAATACTAGTGTGGTCAGCCCACAATGCATAAACAAGTTGATTGTGCCAATCATCACCAAATTTGGTAACTATTTTGTTGAAAATATTGTTAATTGTCTTGTTTATAGATTTTATTTGGCCATTACCTTGTGGGTAGTATGGATTAGAGAATGTGTGTCAGATCTTATATTTAGCACAAAATTTCTTGTTTGTTTTGTTCTTAAAAGAAGTTCCATTATCTATAATGATGGCCACTGGTAGGCCAAAATGGGAAATAATGTTGGTCATGAGAAAATGGCATATATCTTATCTTTTTGTGGATTGTAATAGAATTGCCTCAACCCACTTTGTAGATTATTATGTAGTTATAATAATGAATTATGACCCCATGTTGATTTGTATTTATTTTACCAATTAAATCAAAGCCCTGCTGCATGAATGGCCATGGGAAGATAATGGGTTGTAACTATTATGAAGGAACATGGTGTAAGTTTCCATGTCATTGACATTTATCACATAATCTAGTATATTCTTGACATTCTTATTCCATGGTGGGCCAATAATATCCCTATTGAAGTAATTTATGTGACATTGATTTATTATTGAAATGGCCACCACCATCATTATTGTGCACTTGGATTATGACCAATTTAGATTCCTTGGTTGATAGACATCAAAGTAAGTGTCCATCAAAAGATCACTTGAATAAATCACTACCAATGATGACATAGTGAAAGGCATCTCTCTATAATTTGTGCTTATCATTCCTAGTGAAAGTATCTAGTTTAATGGGTTTGTACAAAAAATTATGTATATCATAAAACCATTCAGATGTTGTTGTAATGCACATGGTGGATAAAACTATTATATCTTTGAGGTCAGCATGGGATATTAATGGTGAATGTAATCATTATATAGTGAATATAACCTAGTCATCATTGATGACAATGGGGATCAATGATGCTAAACTACCCATTACATTAGTGTGGTGATTATCTTTGCAAAGAATATTTTTAATAGAGAAGTATTCAATTTACATCTATAGACATTGAACCATATTCTTGTAGGGAATTAGACATTCTTCCTTGGTTTGGTATATAGTTGTATCCTAATTGATGACCAATTGTGAACCCCTGTAGACCTTAATAGATTTTATTTGGAGAGCTTGAGTTACTTGGAGGTCGAGGATAAGTGCCTTATATTCTGTGATATTATTTATACATGAAAAACTTAATTGATAATCAAGTGGTGTTATGTGCTTAAGTGGGTTGATAAAAATAATTCATGCTCTAGCACTTGATGCACATATAGAACTATCAAAGAACATTATTCATGTGTCAAAAGTCGCATTGTAAGTTGTAAAAACATCTCAAAAATTATAATTAATAGGATTGGTGTTTAATAGCGGTGTTGTTGTCAATTAATCTATATTTATCTGGCCCTTTATTGGTTTTTGTAACATAATCTTTAGGTTGAACTCCATAAGTAACATTACCCATTTTAAGATAAGGCCTAAGATATGTGATTTAGACATAAGAAACTTTAAAGGATATACTTTTGTAATAATGTATGTCTCATTGTTGATCATATAGTGTTGGAGCTTTTGGGTAGTAATATGAGTGCTAAACATAGTTTTTTATTGCCAAATAATTTCATTCATAATAAACAAGTGTACAACTGATGTGGTAAATAGCTCTCTCCTTATGTTAATCATCACATTATGTCAAGAATGCACTGAGTGCATGATCTATCACTAAGAGGTAGAGGAAAAGTGGCTTGTTAGGTGTTGGTGGTACCAGGATAGGTGGGTTCAACAAGTACTGTTTATGTGCATCAAAAATTTATTGAAATGTGATATCCCATTAAAATTTTGTATCCTTCTTAAGTAATCTTGTGAATGATTGAGTCTTATTTGATAGTTGTAACACAAAGTGGTGTATTACCCAGATTTTGCCCTGTAAAGGTCAAAGTTGTTTTAAGTTTGTAGGAGGAAGAATGTCCATTATAGATTTGACTTTCTTTAGATTAACCCTGATACTACATTGGGATATTATAAAGCCCAAAATTTTACTAGATAAAACCCCAAAGATGCATTTCTTGGGATTTAGTCGTACATTGTATGGTCTCAACCTTTCAAAAATTTATCATAAATTTATTGCATGGTGTTGTCACTCTTTTTATTTTTCAAGTAAGTCATGGACATAGTATTCAACTATCTTATGAATGAGTAATGAAAAATATGTCCATGGTTTATTGATATGTCACTCCTATGTTCTTCAGTCTAAAAATCATGATGATATAGCAAAAGTTACCCCATGGTGTGGTAAAAGAAGTTTTTCCTTGGTCCTCCTTAGATATCTTGATTTGATTATAACTGGTGAAATCATCCATGAAAGAGATCTCTCATAGCCTACTTTGGATTCCACTATCATATCTATGTTGGGAAAAGGAAAGTCATCCTTAAGACATGCTTTGTTTAAGTCTCTATAATCACAACAATGTTGGATTTGGTCATTAGGCTTAACAACTAGCATAATTTTAGAAATCCATTCAAGGTGAGCAAGTGGTTGAATGAAACCAACATCAATAAGTCATTGGATCTATTATTTGCCTAGAAGAGCCACCTTGGGATGAATTTTACAATTTTTTTAACTGGATTTGCATCTGGATAGAGTGTAATCATATGTACTATGATTTAAGGATTGATGCAAGGCATATCAAAATAGGCCCAAGTAAAAAATTTAGGGAAGTTTTTTAAAATCTACTGAATATTTGTATCTTCTTCTTTATGCAAGGTAGCAACCAATAATATTATGTAATGATCAGTTTTTATGCCATAATTTAATTTGACTATCTCTTTGTTAAGTAAAGTAGATCTATAGGTATGATGCCATCTATATTGGGTGAGATATTATCTAAAATGTCTGAGCACTCACTAAAGTATGATTGGGCATTTTTGGAATGAGTAAATTTGTTCTTGTGATATAAGGAAGGGAGATCCTTATATGCCCCTAAGAATTATAAAAGAGTTTCATCGTTAGAAAAATCATTAAAATTAGGTAAATCTAGAGAAATAGTATCATTATTAAATCAGGTTAAATAACTAAGAGTAAAAAGACATGATTTACTATATTATTTGTTCATAGAATGGGTGGAAAAAACACTATGCACTGAGAAACATGGTGAGAAGACTTAGCATTATATGTGATATCTTTATGTCCAATTCCTTGCCTACCTTTTTAATCATACACCTCAATAGGATTGAGAATTCCCTATTCATGTTTTACAATGCCCTGTCTTATGTAACCCATTTTTGGATATATTTCAATGCAAATGGAGAAGTAAATCTATTATGTTTTACTCATGAGGTGTTTGAGGGAGTTATAAATGAACTCTATGTAGTAGACTGTGAAGGTATCATACCAAAATCCATGTGAGGAATATAATTGTATGAAGGATATGTATGTTGATAATATTTGAATAGTTCCTGATCCATAGGGCATGTGTATATATGAACTTTGTAATTGAACTTTAAACATGCATGTAAAGTTGATGGACTACATGCATCTCATGAATCTAAGGTCTCTTGAGCAAGATATTGTAATTAAGATCATTGGGCATAACTTGACATTTTATAGGTAGTTTTCTAGGTCCCAGTGTAAGGTTTAGTGAGATTTGACCCAAAACTTTACATGGAATATTATTAAATCCCCGGATGTTCATATCATAAGGATCCAAATCCTTAGCATGTATATTGAGAATCTGAATAAAAAAGATATTACAAATGTTCAACCTTGATCCATTATCAACTAATACTCATTTGACACCCACCTCATTAATTCATAATGTGATGTAAAGAGGTAGGTGTTGCTATATGATGTGTAGAGGTGGGAGATCTTCTTTTTTGAATGAGATATGTTCTTTATTCCATTTCATAGTATTGATTATATAAGTAACATAAGTTGGATCTATTATGCTATGCACCTTATTATCATGAATTGTTTCATTAAAAATATATTTGTATGTGCCAAAAGTTACAAGATATTTAAAATGGAAACTATGGTTAAAAAACACTGATTTAGTTGACAAAGTTGTAGCCATGGTTTTGGATAACCTGTTATGCTTTGAGACCACTTGTGTACATCATATCATGGACTGAGGGTCTCTAATGAGCATATAATTGGTAGTAGAAGTGGGATAGTATCTAGATGTGTAAGGTTGAGAGGTAGGAGGGATAAGCAAAACCACTGATGTTATCTTATGTCTAGTAGTAAGAGGTAAGGAATCAAAGTGAACCAAAGAGCAAAAAACATCTAAAGGATACGTGTTAATTTTATCTAATGTGTTTTTTATATTATGTAATATATCCTCTATGTGTGTAAGGATTTGCTTCTTAATTGAATTCCACATGAGATAAAAATAGCATGTTAGAGAAATAATGAAATATGACATATATTTGAACTAATATAAAGCATCATGTACATTTGTGTTTATGTCTTCTTTGAATTCATTCCAAATGAAAGGAAACAAGCATGCAAAGGAAGCTAGAAAACTTTACATCAAAAAGTGATAAACATATTTTTTAATTATTATCATGATTATATCAAATAAAAATTAAAAAATATAGAGATCTAAAATTTGAGTATGAGTTTTAGAAGGCTAGAAACATAACCCCTAAAGATAGTCTAGGGTTAGGGTTTTTGCACTACTCAAAGTAAGTCAAGTTCACCAAATGATTCAATTTTTTAGGGATTATGGAATGTAAAAACATAGGTTTTTAAAGGGTTGAAATAATAAATTAGTAAATAAATATGCAATAAATACAGCCACTAACTTGTATAATAATTGACCTAATATGATTATTTTAAAAATAGTAATGAATTGCACAAATATGTACTTAGCTAGAAACTAACTGAGATAAATGAATGAAAATCTAAAAAATAGTATAAAATCTACTCAGAGTGTCATAAACTAGAATCATGATTGAGAACCTCTCCTAGATAGAAGTGAGGTCCTTTGGATAGTAGTGCACCACAATAGTGTCTTCATGGGCGCGATAGTGTTCTCTTGCAAAAAATAGTATGAACTTTTGGATATGCCTTTATCTGAGTTTGATATGTATGTGCCTATACATATGAACATTGATTCACTATATGTGACTTATTTTTGACTAATTTAGAAGAAAAACCTTAGACTTTCATGTTATTAGGGTATTTGAGGAACACAAGTAGAAAAAGTATGATGTTAGCTAGATAAGATGGATGTGTTCTCAACACCCCATTATGTTGAGATTTGCCTACATACCAATACCTTGAGAGGGGATCAAGCCCTATGTACTTCTCCTAATCTAAGTGTTAGTGCAAGTACAAGTGAATGATAGTATGAGTATTGACTTGAGTGCTTTGAGTATGACTTGAGAATAGTAATCTAAGCTTAGGATTATTATAGTTGGTTGCATGTAGAAGTAGGGCATAATAGGGATCAGTGACCTTGATTTACACCACTTATTTTTGAGCTTGTTTGTGTGTATTTACATCTGATTTCTATCTAGTTGGAAAAAGGATAAAAGTGGTGTATATATATTGATATAGTACTTGTCAAGATGTGGAATAGGTATAGGCATCACTAAGGTGTCTTGAGAAATGGAAATATGTATATTGGAAGAGAAAAGAGGTAAGTGATAGTAGTGCAGTCCCTAGGTAACTAGCACAGTGTGTTAGTGTCTAAAGGGCCATGCTAGTGTTTAGGTGGAAAAAGTTGGTGCACTAGGGCCCTAAATTCCTAGGATATGGTCTACAACTACTTTTTTAATAATTAGGGATGGTTTAGACCCACATTATAGTTGGATAAAGATTAGAAGAGGCCCTAAGATAGGTCTATGGCTAAGCTAGGTATAGGGTAGTCCCAAGTGACACTCATTGCACTCAAGTGACATTTAATATGACTACACAACAACATTGGAGAAGGAAAAGTTATAGATGTTGAGAGATGAGAAACCTCAACTAAACCACTCAAAATATCATCACAAATCTTTGTTATAACCTTTTTTTTAATTTAAAATCTAACTCAACCACTATAGATATGTTTTAAACTCTATGTGCTTATGTATTACCATAGATCATCAACATAGAAAATATTTTTTTTCATGAACAACGTTCATGCCACAAATATGATCCATATGTACCTTAAATTTATATAGAATTTCATAATCATGTATGTTAGTTTTCTCAATCTGATAAAATTATTATAATCTATTTAATCTAGCTCATATAATTTATCCCATAATGTCATATAATATATAAAATTTCCCTTGGTATCATGTAGGATACCCCATATATGTCTTACATATGCCTCTATCTTTCTAATCTGCCCCATATTAGTCACATAATCTAACCCAAAATCTGAATTTTTTAATCTATAAAGTTTTGAATCTTTGGGATAACACCACTAGTAAGCACCCCTTTTTGAAGTAAGGGATAAACCCTATGAATTATTCATTTAAAAAGAAAGAGTTATGTGAATCATGTGTTATATATGGCATTTCATCATGTAAAAATAATAAGATATGTCATCATAAAAATATATGATCATACAGCACATATGAAACATGTAATCTAAGACAATAGGCATACAAGTGTCATGTCAAACAAATATAGTAGTTTGAAACACAATAATAAGCCCCATCTTGTCAAGATCTTGCTCCACCAAAAGAGCACAATATGATTACCAAACCAAGCAACTTAATATGTAGAAATTAACCAGAATCACAACTAGAATTCAGAATAACACATGATATGAGAGACAATACACAACTTGTATTAACACTTTTACAAAAAAGAATACAATAAAGAAGATGCCACTTCTTCTCCACCACCTTACAGAGGTTTCCCACACCTCAAGTGAACAGTAATTCTTTCCTCAAAGCTCTCCCTCTCAGGTCCCAACACCCAACTCAAACACAGAGTTGGTGTTCACCTCCCGTGCTCCACGCACACCACAAGTGCTCCATGCACTCCACAAGTACTCCAGGTACTTCAAGTAGATCTCCCATGAACCTGCAACAACCTGTTGTTCAACAGACCATACTTATGGAAGGAACTGCCATGCCTTCTGTAGACACCGAAATCGTGTCGACTCCCCTGGTCCTTCCCCGTCTTATTCTTCTTCGCCTATTGAACCCTTGTCGATCGCTTGTTTCACCAACCTTGACCCTGGCAGCATGTAAAGATGAACACAGAGCTAAAACTAGACTCTATACCCATTATGCATCTGCCGACGTCGGTCTTTACCCGACCGATGTCGCCGACGTCGGTCACCTATCGGTCGACGTCGGCAATCCTGCCGACGTCGGTCACCTTCCCCTTGTCCGTTATCAGTTAGCATTCGGTTTCCCGAAACGGTTGACGAACCGTTTCTGGAACCGTCCCCGTCCCCCGCCTTCATCAACCTCCTCCAGCCATTCGAACCGGATCCCATCCCCGAACGCTGATCAACCGAACGCTGACCAACCTGCGAATTCCTCCACGAACCTGCGAACTCCGAGCAATCATCAACACAAACGACATCAACTAATCTGCACACCATGGCTTCCATCGCGACTTCTACCAGGTAAGTATCATTCTATTTATTTCATTTCTTTTTTAGTTATTATTTATCAGTCTGTTATCTCTGCCTCTATCCCGACTCTGTTCAGCCCTGTCCCGACTCTGTTCAACCCTGTCCCGACTCTGTTCAATCCTGTCCCGACTCCCCCAGACTCTCTCAAACCCTACCCTGACCTTATCAGACCCTGTCCCGACTCTGTTCAGCGCAGTCCTGATTCTTTTTAGCGCTGTCCCGACCCTGTCCAGACCTTCCCAGAACCTGCCCCTACCGACGCCGGTCACTACCCCGACCGACGACGGCACCTTAACCGACGTCGGCACCTTCCTTGACCGACGCCGGCACCACAGAGACCGACGCCGGTGACTGTGCAGAATAGTGCCGCTTATCAGGTACGCCTTTTATTTTTCTGTCATTTATTTCTGTCATTATCATATACTTTCGTCCAATTTTCTACTCTTTTTTATCAGTGGGTTGATATCCTTCTAGGGAGTCTTTTGTACTTCCGGGATCGGGCGTTCGCCTGACAACCCACCATATCTTTGACTAACGTCTTCCCGTGTTTTAGTCTCTTTTTCGCAGGTGTCATTCCTCCACAGCCAAAGAGGAGAATCTTTCAACGTCTGATTTCGGTGCGCACGACTATATCAGGTACTTCTAGCCTTAACCATCTTTCAGTTTCTTATTTCTTCTTTGAATGTAGAAAGCAATTTTGCATAGAAACATTCTGGCACGCCCGGTGGGACCCTAGGTCCTCCTTGGGTTCTTTCTTTCTTTCGTTCATTTAGGTGCATTAGGTTTCTTCCTTTTCGCCTCCTTTCGTCTCTTCTTAAACGACATCATAAGCAGAACTAAAACGAACACTTCTTTCTTTCTTGCATTTCTAGACTAGACTAACTCATATTCTTCGACTCTTTCTCCATTCGTCTTCATACGAACAAACATTTTGACTTGGACGTTAAAACACTTTGCATTCATTTCTGTTTGCCTGCATCTTTTAGACCACACATAGTAATTAAACCGCATATTGAATTAATCTAGATCACTTGATGTTACACGACCAGACCACCTGCACAAAACAAACATTTTAACTTACCTGAGACAAGGCCCGACTGGGATTTCATCACCCAGCGGATACCTTACCCGTCCCGGTGACCCTACTTGGATTTCATCACCAAGGGGGAAGCCCACTCCGTTCTCTGGCGGAGTCTAATCTCTAGGCGAGGTATATCTTGGCTAAGCGAAACCAGCTAACCACTGGAATCGTGAAGTGAGGGGAGCTTGCTCCTTAGCACCAGGCCGCGTACCAGACCCTAACACAGACTTCTTGAGCACCATAACAAAACCCGAAACCATCCATAGACCGCCTTCTTCTAGGACCTGACTCTCAAAACCAATCCTCCTCTACACACATTCTAAGGCATAAGCCACTATAATCCTAAAATTTTATTTCTAGAGTTTCAGGATCTGCTTGTGTCTTCTTCTTTTTCGTTCTTATCTGCTTGTTTGAGCTTGTGAGGACGTTCTTTCTTGCCTTGAATGGTTCTGACACGTAGTCAAACCAAGGCCCTTCTTGACCACGCTAGCCATCAATCGCTTTCGCCTACCCCGCCTACAACCAATCATATAATGGAGTTCTATTCGAAGACCGAAAGAATTCCTACTAGACTATCTCCAACCCAGACGCCTATCATCCCAGAAGGGGACCAAGACTTTGCAAGATTCTTGGACCTCAATACCGCAGCCCTCCAAAACTATCTCGCAAGAAAACCAATGCGGGACCTTTCGGACGACGTGGCGATGACATCAACACTGTTCGCCACCCAACCTTTTACGACTCAACCTTTCGCCTCAACCATTAACCCGACCATGGCCTATACGCAAAGTTCGGCCTCCTCGTCTATTTTTAGACCAACCTCCACCGAGGTTTCATTACCCCCTCAACCACCTGCAATTCAACCAAGTTCTACATCATATCAGAACTTGATTGCCTCGACCCCACACACTCTTGCGCCTATATATGCAGGAGTGCCTACCTCGCCCTTTGTCAATACCATCACACAACCTCCTTTGGCGGTATCTAGTCAGCCTATGCCTTCTACCTTCATAACGCAACCACCCTTAACCTCTACTTCTGCCCCTGCAACTAGCCATCCGTACATTGTACAACCGACTATGTCGCACGCCTCTTCTAACCTCTTTCAAGCGCCTTACAACCTAGGAGGCGCTCAACCTGCCAATCTGTCAGCAGACATCATCAAGATGCTGATGGATAAAATGTCCCGTCTCGAAGCTTCTATCTCCGGTTCAAGTAATACTTTGTCATATGAACAAGTTTGCAGCGAGCCCATCCACCCTTCTGTCCCTATTCGACCATACCCTAACCATTGGGAGCTTCCTAAATTTACTCACTTTCAGAGTAAGGAAGACCCACAACAACATTTACGGGCATTCAGACATGCCTGTTACCTTATCACCCACGACGATGCGTTACTTCTACGCACGTTTCCTATGTCGCTTTCTGGCCCTGCCCTTGACTGGTATAGTTCTCTTGCCAGACATTCTATCTTTTCATTCATCCAACTTGCCCAACTATTCGTTGACCATTTTTCTATCAATATCACTAAACAAGTTTCGATCACAGACCTTTACTCCATCAGGCAATTTGACGACGAATCAATCATCGATTTTGTCGCTCGTTGGAGAAGCTTGATCAATCAGCTCTCCTTCTCCTTGCCTCAACCCGAGCTCATTGAGCTCTTTTCTCGAGCATGTGTCAGTCATATCTCGTCCACCCTGCGGGTTCAGACATTCCACACTTTCGACGAGGCCTTCACCATGGCCCGAAAGCTTGAACTCCGCGCCATTGAAGAAGATAAGGTCAAATTGTGAAACACTAACACAAGAACCAATGACCATTCTTCTTCCAGACCTTTTTCTGCCCACTCTCACTCCAAGGAGTCGGCAAACACTGTCATCTTTAGACCATCATCTTCAACAATAACCAACCGAACATCATCTTCAACATTAGACTACATCAATAAACATTTTCAACGTCAATCCATACAGCGTCAATTCACTCCAATTAGGGAGTCATATGCCTCTGTCTTGGATAAACTCGACAAGGGGGATCTTATTTTGGATAACCCGAACGCATCGCCCAACCAAAACCTTGACATCTTCAAGCAACCTCTTTCTAATCACCCGCCTACTCAAGACAACGTCCAAACCATAATCAATGACCCTCAAGACCATGATATACACACGGTCGACACTATCTTTTCTCTTATCCCTAACCAACCTCTTTCACAGGTGGAAGACCTTTCTTCCCCTATACCTCCTCCACATGGTGAAGAACTTTCTTCTCCCACTTCTCTTCCAGCGACTTCTCCTATATTGGAGGACGCTTTGACCACATCAACACCAGCTGCCTCGCCTTCATGCTTATTATCATCCATAGACGATCATACCTTTCTGACTCTCCAACCACACACAGAAGCCATGACTATTCCAGAGCTCTTTCCACTTAAAGAGCCCATACCTTTAATCTCTTCTCAATCGAGAGAAAAATCGTCCACATCTAAGTCCAAACCCGCGCAGGCGTCCATCATGCCCAAAGAGACTAAACCTCTTGGTGTTCGCCCCACATCTAATCTTGCCTCGCATAAAGGTGGCCCTCAACCCAAACCAAAGAAGGCTACTAAACCACACCGGAGGATTCCTCCCCTATCTTCGTCATTACCTTCAATCTTGGGCCCACATCCGTCTACTTTACTCGGAGTGCTTCTCACTCCCATTCTTCACAGAGGTAAGTCACCTCCATTATTCTATCAACCCGTTAGACTTATACCTTCTTCAAACCATCGACCAACGCCTCTTACGCCTCCCAAACCAATGTCACCAACCCTCTCTGCAATAAAACATCCCGACCCGTTAGCAGGTTCATATGCCTTGCTCTTACGGCAATTGTTGCAGTCCTCTCGTCTCTCTCTCCCGCCTCTTAGACCATATCACTCTCTCGGACCAAAACCTCCATGGTTCGATGACACTTGCATTTGTGCGTATCATCGCACGCCTGGGCACGACACGGAGCATTGTCATGCCCTCAAGGTCGTCGTTCACCAATGTTTGGAGAATGACACCTCTCTCTTCGACCACGTTATCAACAAACCTTCAACACCACCCCACTCATCAACCCTCGGATCAAGGCCATCTTGGTTCGACAACTCTAAATTCTGCCACTATCATCACACTCCGGGACATGACACCGAGCGTTGTTGTGCTCTTAAAGCTGTCATTCGTCACCACCGGAAAAAGGACACCCTTCTTATCAAGGATCCTCTTGACCCCACCTCTGACAAATTATCAACACCAACCCATACCTCTCCAATCTCGTCATCTAAATCGGGATCTCCACGTCAGACTAAGGTCCCTTCGCTGCCTTTAACCCCTTTATTCGACATCAACACCGTCCATCTGACCACTAAACCTCAATCGACCTTAACTAATCCGTCAAACATTCTCCCTAGCCGCTGGGGGAATTTAACCCTCATCCAAACTTCGACCAATTTTTCAACACAGTCTCGACCACATATCAATCACTCTTTCAACTTAACCTCAACCAGACTAGCAACCAAACATTTAACCCGACCTCAACCAAACATTCGACCCAACCAAAGATCAAATACCAACCAATCAACCCTCGACCAACCATTGACCAATTATCAAATGGCCAAATCTCAACCAAACATTCGACCCAACCTTTATTCGACCCAATCTTTTTATCAAAACATTCAACCCTTTTTCAATCAATCAACAACCATATCAACCAACTTCACATCCACTCATCAATCAACACTTGACCAATCTGGAAAGAGGCAAATGGGGCAAGTTTGCTCCTAATTGACTCGGACCTTATCATGCACATGTATATACCAGGGATTTATCAGACCCTGACCCCTTTTTATGCGTTGCATCTGCGACCGTTCTACTGCTAGTCGAGTATTCGTCCACTTGACACTTAACTTGAGCTCGTCCCTTGAGCAATCCCTGTCCTCTTTATCCTACTTCCTTTCAACCCTATTCCTCTTAACAATTCCTATAACCCTTTTATGATATATGGATACTTTGTCCTACTAAAAGGGAGCCCTTGACCTTCTACAATCTTGTCCATGACTCACATTTCTGTCAAAACAAATCAAGATGTCAAAATATATCCATGGTCACTATATCTATATCAAAATCAAAAAAAAACAGACTGCTCCCTCGAAGGACAGTTGTACTATCATTGCTGTAATAAATAGACTGCTCCCTCGAAGGACAGCTATTCAAAAGCCCTATTATTAAACAAAAATCTAGACCACTCCCTCGAAGGATGGCTATGACTACTCTGGCAATAAACAGCAACTTATTTTAGAAGCTTCCCGCATCGATCAGCTTCACAACCTGACCACTACAGCAAATGACATCTCTCTGCAGGCTTCCCGCATTGATCAGTCTGCGCAAAAAAAAAAAAAAAAAAAAAAAAAAAAAAAAAAAAAACGAGTCACGGACTTGACTTGTAGTTGTCTCAGGGTCTCCTATAAAAAGGGGCAAAGTTATCTCTGCTCTTAAAACGGGTTACCCTCCTTCCTCCTCCTATCACCCGCTCAAGGGACTTCGAGCTCACTTTAATGTCTAAGTGATTCGATTACCGCTCTAACATAACCACGGTCAACGACGTCACGCATGAATGGGGCTCTTGGTTCTCATAACCCCCTATCTATGCTTCCTTTTTGGTCCTTGTCAATGAAAGAGCAATATGCTTTTCACTTCTTCTGCACTTTGGTCACATTCACCTTCATCACTTGTCAATCGACTCAACTCAACTCTCTTTTCAGACCATCAACCTGACCTAGCCTATTCACCCTAGTTTCTATGGACACCAATACACATGGAAACTATCGACTCGACCCGATTTATGTTAAGCATAAACCAATACTTGCTGAAGCATAAATAGACCTCAATTCATTTTTAGCATACATCCATCACGAATATGGAATATTGCTAGGGATGAAAAACCCGTCAACCAATGTTGCAGAATACACCATTTGGAAAAGGCTGCAACATCTTTTTTTTTTTTTCTCATCATTTCATCCAATCATCGACCAACCTATCAACCATTTTAACCACCTGTCTACCACTCGGACGCTTGGTCTGAACTACATTGGTCTGAGGCCCTATCACCAGGGCTATGTAGGCAGCACTCAGTTGACATGGGGTCTTCTGAGGTTAGCTCGACCATTCTCTTTTGTCCATCTCTCTGATGGACAAACCTTCTTTCTTTCTTTTAACCATAATCTTGTCCTTGACCACCACCCATTTTATCCCTTTGACCCTCCCTCCCTTCTAGGGAGAACTACATCGGCCTGAGGCCCTATCACCAGGGCTATGTAGGCAGCACTCAGTTGACATGGGGTCTTCTGGGGTTAGCTCGGCCGCATCCTTTCGTCCATTCATCCATCCATCGACCACCAACCATTGGAGATCATGCCTATCTCCTCCGACCTCGACCACTTCCAAGACGTTGTTGCCTTGGTTGTTTTTGCATGTATGCTACCTCATGACTGGTTAGCAGAATTGTGCGCAGACCTTTTTGGACCCTCACAAGTATAGGATCGCACACCGGTTGATCCGCACTACTTGTGACTTTTTCACGTTTCTAGGAGCACTTCCTGAGCCCGGGATACCTGGAACGCGACGACCCATTTGGAGCTTCAGCTTAGATTGAGTGACCCGATCAGCAGATGACTAAATGCTGGGGCCCGATTACTTCAATTTTGGCACTCCTCGACCCTTGACCTGCGACACTTTGACCTGACCATCTCGTGCAGTGGTATGTGTGCAATCACGACCTTTGCAGCGTTCACCCTCACCCCTTTTTCATCCGCTCTTTATCAAATCAGCACCCGATTCTCGGTTCCCTTCCCTCGACTCCTGCTTTGAGGGGGAATACCTCATCCTTACTCGGGGCATTTCGTTTCCTATTTTGTCTTGCAGTTCATTCGAACAACCAACAAGATGAAATCACCTTTATCCCTCACCTGGGGCACTCACTCCTATTTTTGTCTTGCAGTTCGTCCAGAACAACCAACAAGACAAAAAGGGGCAAATGTAGACACCGAAATCGTGTCGACTCCCCTGGTCCTTCCCCGTCTTATTCTTCTTCGCCTATTGAACCCTTGTCGATCGCTTGTTTCACCAACCTTGACCCTGGCAGCATGTAAAGATGAACACAGAGCTAAAACTAGACTCTATACCCATTATGCATCTACCGACGTCGGTCTTTACCCGACCGATGTCGCCGACGTCGGTCACCTATCGGCCGACGTCGGCAATCCTGCCGACGTCGGTCACCTTCCCCTTGTCCGTTATCAGTTAGCATTCAGTTTCCCGAAACGGTTGACGAACCGTTTCTAGAACCGTCCCCGTCCCCCGCCTTCATCAACCTCCGCCAGCCATTCGAACCGGATCCCATCCCCGAACGCTGATCAACCGAACGCTGACCAACTTGCGAATTCCTCTACGAACCTGCGAACTCCGAGCAATCATCAACACAAACGACATCAACTAATCTGCACACCATGGCTTCCATCGCGACTTCTACCAAGTAAGTATCATTCTGTTTATTTCATTTCTTTTTTAGTTATTATTTATCAGTCTGTTATCTCTGCCTCTGTCCTGACTCTGTTCAGCCCTGTCCCGACTCTGTTCAACCCTGTCCCGACTCTGTTCAATCCTGTCCCGACTCCCCCAGACTCTCTCAAACCCTACCCTGACCTTATCAGACCCTGTCCCGACTCTGTTCAGCGCAGTCCCGATTCTTTTTAGCGCTGTCCCGACCCTGTCCAGACCTTCCCAAAACCTGCCCCTACCGACGCCGGTCACTACCCCGACCGACGACGGCACCTTAACCGACGTCGGCACCTTCCTTGACCGACGCCGGCACCACAGAGACCGACGCCGGTGACTGTGCAGAACAGTGCCGCTTATCAGGTACGCCTTTTATTTTTTTGTCATTATCATATACTTTCGTCCAATTTTCTACTCTTTTTTATCAGTGGGTTGATATCCTTCTAGGGAGTCTTTTGTACTTCCGGGATCGGGCGTTCGCCTGACAACCCACCATATTTTTGACTAACGTCTTCCCGTGTTTTAGTCTCTTTTTCGCAGGTGTCATTCCTCCACAGCCAAAGAGGAGAATCTTTCAACGTCTGATTTCGGTGCGCACGACTATATCAGGTACTTCTAGCCTTAACCATCTTTCAGTTTCTTATTTCTTCTTTCAATGTAGAAAGCAATTTTGCATAGAAACACCTTCCTCTTAGCTCTCCATGTACTTCACGTACATCACAGTGAGTACACACACCGTACTCCAAGTAGATTCTGCCTGATCTTGCTCCCTGTTGTGTTGCTATCCTATCTGATCTCCAACCTACAGATCAATAAATGGTTCTGCACACTTGTGAACCTCAACCTTGCACACACACACACACACACCTGCAGATCAATGATCTTACTTACCATGTAGATCTTCTATAAGGGCCATGCTCACCTGATGACCAAGATCATACATACCTGAAGAATCCAGCTGACTCTCCAATCCAGCACCAACACAACTGGTACTGTGGCACTAGGAGGAACGCACCATTGCTCTACCTCACACACCGAAGGAGCTTATAATTATGCTCTCTTACTCCCTAGCACTAATTTACAATACAACCATGAGTCTATTATATAGAACTCATCCAAACAATAATTAGACATCTAATTACTATAATTAGATCCGCAGCTATGAGTCTAAAATTAGCACTCATCATGCAAACACTTGGTTCATTAGCTAACTGCCCGTAATAAACTCGCAGTCGAACCACACAGGTGATCGACGTCGGTCCCTATCTACCTAGAGGTGACCGATGTCGGCCGATCCCTGACCGACGTCGGTTGCTTCTCTTTCACTGTCTTGCCGACGTCAGCTGATCAGACCGACGCTGGTTGCTCTGCAACTCAGCAACCCTCAGCAACCTCCTCTCTTGTTTGCATCAGTGAATCTTTTAGCTCCACAACCTAACAGATAACACCACTAGTAAGCACCCCTTTTTGAAGTAAGGGATAAACCCTATGAATTATTCATTTAAAAAGAAAGAGTTATGTGAATCATGTGTTATATATGACATTTCATCATGTAAAAATAATAAGATATGTCATCATAAAAATATATGATCATACATCACATATGAAACATGTAATCTAAGACAATAGGCATACAAGTGTCATGTCAAACAAATATAGTAGTTTGAAACACAATAATAAGCCCCATAGATTATGCATGATAGCAATCATGTTATTACAAATAAAAGAAGGATGCATGATAGAAATCATGGCACCAAGATTAGTAATAAGCACGCATATACCCACACACATGCACACACAATATCATGACTATTAAGTGCACAATCACTCTATACATTACTCAACTTTGAATCAACACAAACACAAAATGTCCATGACATGGACTAGAAGACCTTCAAAAATGAGTGATGCAGTATGTGACAAATCAAAATAAATCCACTCATAAAACACATAATATGACACACATTAGTGATCACATAATTTAACACACATAAATGGTCACATAATGTGACATTCAATAGCATCAAACATGCGTAAAGTGATAAATGGCATTCCTAATATCTAAATAATTTCATCGTCTAGCATAGAAAATTATAATATCCATATAATATGGTACCCTAAAGAGTATACACAAGAGCAAGACATGTATAAACATTCTAAGTAGCTCAATATGATAAATGGAATGTCAAAGAAAGATATAACCTATAAATTTTATGAAGATTCCCCTAGTGTAGGCTTGCCCATAATGTAGAAAGGTAGACATTGGGTGTAAGTATTGTCTTGTATTTAAATGTCCATGTATCATATGTTACCTATATGCATTGCATCCCACTTGTTTACATGGTGAAAAAATGTGTGTATAAAATCAATAAGTAACTCACCGTATATATGATAAATAACATTAATTAATCATGTAAACTATCAAATCATGTCATGCAAAGGTCATGACTATTTATTTTTTGAATTTATGCACACATATATCTAATCAAGCAAGGCCAAGAGAAAAGGATTAAAAATAGAAGAATGTAAGGGATCCTAAAAATATAGAGCATATGTCATCACATAGTGTGAAGTAAATGTAATAGAAAAGTAGTCTCAAGAAAATGAAGGCAAGGAATGTGCCCCCAGTACATATGTGCATCACAAAATCATATCTCAAAAGAGTATATGGAGATAGGAAGATGTGTGCCCCTAATGGTAAAGAATCAATGTATACACAAATGTCATATATATATATATATATATATATATATATATATATATATATATATATATATATATATATATATATATATATATATATAATTTATGTGATCATGTAAAATCAATAGAAGCCATAACAATAGCAAGCATAGATAGTCAATATGTATGTGTAATCAAGTACTATGTCGATAGGAACATGCACTAGGATTCAACTACTGTAAAGTATGTGTCATTTCAAGATAGTGACCATGAATGTTTAGATCATGATAAATAATCAAAATAAAAAATAGCTGCCATGAATGTTTAGATCAGGATAAAGAATCAAAATAAAAATGCCAGTGAAAATGACATAACTAAATCTAGGACAAAGGCTAGAATAATTATCAATACAAAATTAAATGCACACATGTATGTCAAAATAGAAAAATAGAGAGGGTAAGAAATCAAGAAAATCTCAAAAATATATGTATAATAAATTATGTTTGAGATAAGCAATTATCACATTTATTTCAAATATATCATTTGACTAACCATGCATATAAAATATGTCATCTTTACTTTTTAACAAATGTATCATCTAACCAATCATGTTTTAGATAATTCACATAGTGATATTTGACACATGTGACTAGTTCAAGTATTTGTATTGTATGTACAAGCATCCAATAATTTAGATGTGTCATTCCCATCAGCTTATATATTTATTTTAGGATATACATAACCAACCACACCATATTGTATAATTGATTTAATGGACCTATTTTTATCTTTAATATATTTCTCATTATCAATATCATGTGCCTAATTTATGGTCATTGAATAATTAAACATAATTACTTGAGCATTAATCAGATAAACAATTTCCAATTTATTTTCTTGATTTGAATACGTTCCATCCCTTGAAATGGAAATAGTCTTACCCTTAGAGATCAAATATAATGTGATCATGATTCTCATCAAGTGTTTCATACATTGACATTATCTATAATATTCCTAATACAACATTATATGGAGTCAAATCAGAGCTAATGTAGAATATATTGGATCATAATTTGAGACCAAGATCTATGTATCACTCAATAAATCATATGCATCATTTAGATAAAGTATTTATATTCAAATATTCAATTTTGTATCCAAGAGAATAAGCAAAATTCCTAATACATACATTAATTTCACAAAATTTATCAACCATGGTGTTGTTTCATATTTTCCATCTATATGAGGGCTAAAAATCAAAGGCTATATGAATGAAGAAGGTTATGTATTTTCCTCCTTAGAAACCATGCTTGTAGCATTAGTCTTCTTAGGTACATAATTTTTTAACTTCCTTCTTATGCAACTCTTTATTATTTAAATCTTATATTTAAGGTAACTTTCATTTTGAAAATTTGATATTTGGAGGTGAAACCTCAATTTTAATATGTTGCTCAACTGTAGAATACATGCTTGAGTTCAGTGGTTTTTTAATATCTATATCCAATGTAATGTCACCACTATTAATAAAATTTTGTGTTCTATTTTTAAAATCCCAACACTTGTCTATGTTATGTCCATGAAATTTGTGATAGGCATAATAGTATTTGTATATCTTCATATGATGCAAAGGAGGCAATATGACCAACTTATTTCAAAGCATACTACTGATGAGTTCACTTGGATAAGTTTTAAGTTTATGAAAACTTCATGATTCATTATTCATATATTAATTTTTATTTTTAACCCATGGTTGAGAAGAAATATTTTGAGACACGTAGGATGTGAATGGAGATCCAGAGATGAAATTTATATTAGCATGCTAAAATTTTCAGGGATATGTAACGTTATTCTCAAGAGATTTAACCTTAAAGATAAAGTTTGGATTTGATTTTGTAACAATTTTATGGAATGCATCATAGTAATCATATGATGTGAAGGAATGGTGACACTATAAATAGATTAATTCAATGGTTGAGTCTGATCATATATGGTCACACTAGGTACACTATTACTCATAAGTTGGTATGATTTAGATTTAAAATCATAAACCCTAGACTCTTCAAATTCAATATTCATTAAAAAAATTATATAGGAGTATGCACCCTACCTTTTAGTGTTGTGATAACATCAAAATATGTATCTAATATAAGCCTTGGGAAAATAATAGGGGAGGGATGGTAGTTATTAGTACCTTGAGGTATAGGGGGAGGAGAAATGAAAATATTCGCACATGAAAGCATTTCAAATTTGTTGATGATTAATTTGGCACACTAACTCAGGTGTGACAATCAGATATTCAACCTCTCATGAAATGGGGCCCATAGGGTGTACCCAAGGTCTAATATTTTTAGATCACAACATACTAGATGACCTAATTGGTCTACATGGAACTATTCCAATACAAGGGGTCTTTATTGTTTCTAAAATTTCAATGACATTTAATTTGCATAGGTTTTAGAGGGTTTATGCAGTCTTTTTTCACAATATGGGTTTTGTTCACGTGTGACAGAAGCAAAGAACACATGCATTTTTGGGTTTACCCACTAGATAAAGTAAAAAATTCTAGGTTTTATTTAAGTGAGTTTGTAGCTAATTTTAAAGGGTTGCTTACATGCATTTAGCATTAAAAAAATGGTAATAAATGGCATTCATTCCATTGCATTCAAATGTTCAATAGTGTGTTTATGAGAATGAGATATATCTTGTAATCAAAATAGAAAAATAATAAAGGATTGCATTTAAACCTTAGACTAACTAGATTGATTAAAATGCCAAAAGAGAGGGAGAAAGAGAATAAAAGCTTGTTATAAACAAAGATAAACTTGAAGTTTTTAACTTTATACAACACTAGAAAGCAATCCCTCATTTGATAATATCATCGACAACCACCATGGGTAAAATACGAGCATTTGAGGAGAATAAAACTATGGAATAAATATCAATAACCACCATTCACATCCATAACTCAACAATAAAACTCCCACAACCTTCCATTAGTCAGTATATTCGTGTTGATAGGAAAAATAGATTTGATTACAATTGATTGAAACAAAAATTTGCTAGTATAAAAGTATTAGTCATATTATAGGTATAAAGTAATAAAAGATCATTCCATGAACATTATTTATCAAGTTACAAGCTAGATCACAACATGCACTCACATATAACTATTTCATAATTTTTCACATATAGACCCACATAAACAAGACAACTAAATTGGTCTAAGTACCTATTTGGAGTATATGGCTATGTAGGAAATGTTCATTGATATAGAGGTCTTTGAGGTCAGTTCAACCTCACTTGAGCCCACTAATCTTTTTTTTTCAAGGTAGTAATCCCAAGTTGGAGGATCTAAGGTTTTGAGTAAAAGATAGATATCTAGAACCTATGTGTACAATATGATTTGATAATTTATAAGGTGACTGTGAACCCTAATAGGCATAGTTGGTCACTCCAAAAAATTACCTATACTCTATACTAGACATAAATGTCATATTCAAGACATAAGCATCAATGATAGTGTTTAGATCTTGATGGTAGTGTCTAAGCTAACATAAATTAAATATTTAGAATCTAAAAAATTAATATAAAGCATAATCTTGTCTTATCTTGTACCTACCTCTTCTAGATCTACTTATGCATCAGTAAATAAGCTAAGTTTTATTTTTTACTCATGATACTATATTCAAATTATTGTTTAACATTTTACTTTCTATGATTAACATACTTTCATAATTCTTCACTATATCAAAATATTATGAATATGAATTATTTAATTGCCCTAATTTTATAATAACTTAGCCATTTGTTTGATTAGGTTATTCTCCCCTACACTTAAACGAAACAGGGTTAAATAACTATCAAGAGGATTGTCACAAATCCATTTTTAGACTGAGTATTCCATTGACAATTAATTCTTTGGACATTAAAATTTTTATTTGGAGGAAGGTTGTTTGTGAAGTGATTTTGATGTTGAGGTACTTGTCTTCATAAATAAACCATGTCATTGGTAAATCATTGAACCATATGTTGTAAATTTCCTATTTTAGGGTTCATGTTTGTATTTTTTTTTATTTCTCACTTGTGGAATTATGCTAACTATAGGTGCCACAACATTTTTAAAAAGAAGGGACAACATCATTTGGTTAGGAATTGTATTGGAATGCATTTATTTTTTAATAATTTTGGTCTAGCCTATTGATTGTTATTTAGACCAACATAACCACTTGTGTTAGGTGTATCAACAATGTTTTTGTAAAATACATGAATAATTTGTTTATTATTTACTTGGGCCAACTTCTAATTCAAAGAGATGAGGTGATTCATAGACATGTAATTCAAAGCCATTAGATTTTAGATATGGTAATAGTTTGAATAAATTTCACTTAGAATTGGGTTTATTAGCAGGTATTGTGCATGAGTACTTGATTGACCATTGGAATTTAATTGTATGCACACAATTGTCTCAATGAAGGTAATATACCAACATCATATCTTTGTTGCATCATTTGTTGTTCAATAGTGATTGATTCATGATATGTTAAAGATAAAGATTTGACTATCAAAGGATTTCTCAGATAAACATAAATGTCACCAGGTCTATATCTCTTAAATAAGTTTCAATAGCAGCTGTGATAGCTATAAATTAGAAGTTAAAACTAATAAACCAAATAAGTGATTCAATTCCTACTCTAAGATTAATCTAAAACCTTAGATAGATCTTCAATAAAAGAAGAAGATAAAATAAATAAATTACCTTCCATCTTACCAAAAAAATTAAATTTCTTCTCCTTTGATTGACTTTGATTTACTCTTGAAAGTGTGTTTGTGGATGCTAAATTTAGTCTCCAATGCAAAGGAAATTTAAGCAGTGTAAGGATGTGATTTGTTAATTCTCAAATAGATATGTAAGGTAATTTTGATAACACTTCAAAAACATGATGATGGATGTTGACAGTGGAGTATGACACTCTAATTTATAGGCTTTCAAGTGAGAAGATGGACAGTTGGAAAAACTCTAGATTTATTGGATTATGTTAATTTTCGATGGTGAGATTTGAGTCCTCATCCAAGTGGAAGAGACCAATTCCTCATGTGTTTGAGAAATAAGGAAGAAGTTAATTTGTAGTTAAAATTTTCTCATGAATGAGTCAAGGTAATTAGATGACTCACCATGTTGGTTTAAATTTCAATGATGACTCAATAAATGGTTGGATGACTTAGTGCTTGGTTGAGAGAAATGTGGAAGATGTTTGTTAACTTGAAAATTTTGGATTTTAATTAGCTTTATGGAATTATATGTGCATGATTAATTATAAAATTTAGATTATTTCAATTATTAAAAAAGGGAGGGAAATGATGTTAGTGTACCTTAGGATATAATTTTAATTTAGGGTGGTGGTTGAGTTAATGTGTTAATATTAAGTAAAGTTAATTATGACACTAAATATGGTAGAATTTAGGGTTCTATATTTTCCCCTCTTTAAAAGTGTGTTTCAACTAAAATAAGCAATGTTTTTTCAAATAATAAATAAAATTAGAGTGGAAATAGATATTGAAAATTGATGTCGTAGGTGGTTTTAAATGATTATGAATGATGCCCCCTCAAGTGGTCGTGTGGGGAGATTGAATGCCAATGAGTGCTCAAAATGAATGAAGGAAGGAAGGGTATATGTAAAATTATGTAGTTGATATCATAAGAAGCAAAATTATCAATCTTGATAAAATACTTTCATCACTTATAGGCATATGTAAAATGATTTTCCCCAAGCGGATAGCTTATAGGGAGCCGATTGGAGAAATAATATGTCTAGAGATAAGTTGCACGCTTGGATTTTACCCCATTAATATTATTAAATTGAGACAAATTTGGGAATGATATATCTCATTTATATGTTGTGGGATGTGAAAAAATAAATATATTTTCTAAGATGTGTGATTAAATTTATTGGAGTGATTGTCAAGCTAAGATTAAATAAATAGAGTATTTTGATTATTTGGTTGTATGATATTTCGTGAAAATAGGATGATAGGTTTGTGAAATAGGAAAAAAGGCTTGGATGGGGGATTTTTTTTTTAGGGGGGGAATAAATAGGGGTAGAGGAATTCAAAATTCATTTGTTTGATTTGTTACCTAGGATTTATATTATGCTCTAGATTGTGAGAGTGCAAGAGGAAAAATGGACCGCATTTTAGCTTATAATCACTAGAGTGAGTGAATGTAAGTTTATTAGAGGCTAGAGGGGAATGGGAATATAATAAGTGATGTCTTGATTTTGTATTTTGCATTTATGTGTCATAAATGATAGGTAAAGTTGATCTTAATGAATTTGACATTTTACAAATGGCAATTTTGGCATTAAAATTGATGATTTCATTATGGAAAATGATGGTTTTATTATGAGGTTTAGAAATTTTGTAAAATTAGTGGTTTCATCAAAAGGTGTAATGAATTCTTTAAAACTTATACTGAATTCTTCAAACCAGGTAGTGAGTTCATCAAAATGATGAATTTGGAGTGAATTTACTATGATATTCAGAGAATTTGTTAGGGTTAGAATGAACAAAAATGTAAGAAAAAAAGTTATATAATAAGGATGCATGTTTAAATGGTGGGATTAATAGATGGATTTATTATGTTAAAAGATTAACAATGTATCATTTTGATCCTTGGAGGAGAGATTATTGATATTGGTGACCTGGGAGAGATGATATAGGGTATTACAACTGATAAACAAATTCACAAATTATGAGGTGGGTGTACTAGAGGTAGTGGGATTATCTTATGTTACAAATATGCCTAAGATACATGTGGATAGGGCATTATTGATAGCATTAGATGATATCTATCATTTAAAGACCATTACATTTTGTTTATCGATAAGTGAGATGATTGTTACACTGGAAAATGTGTGGTAGATACTTCACATCCTAATACAAAGTGTGAAGGTATACTAGAGAGAGAGGGAACATGTAATACCATTAACTAGAGTATTTAATGATGATATTGTCATGATTATTTATTATGGTATAGACCCAGATGCATGCATAGATTTAGAGGAGACATATGCATTGACACTAGTGTTTATGGCTCTTGTTGGTGGCATATGCTACTAGTCAAGAATAGGAGGATTTTTCTTGTAGGACCATTGGATGTGATTACAGATATGTTGGAGAGGGTGAAAATGTTTTCATGGGGATCATGTGTGCTAGCACACTTATACATGAATTTATATGTTATGGTATACAAGAGAGGAGTGAGTATTGGTCTATCCACACTACTACAAGTGTGGGTATGGGAGCATATTACAGTGGAGAGACTACTTGGGGAGCTATGACAAAGAGATTATGCAAATTCATTTACCTATAAATGGAATGTGATTATTAGGGGACAAAGGAGTCATTTGGGTGATATGGGTTTTTAGAGGAGAGCACTAGATGTGTTGGCACCTCATGATATTACTTAGATACCATACAAAGAGACTATCTAAAGTGAAGACATAATGTGTTATACATGGATTATATGTTGACATCATGATATATTATATGCAAGAATGAGTATGTTATAGAGAAATATAGACCCAAGGGTTTTCAAGCAGTTTAGCATATAACACAATGTGTTGGTAGGGCCATGTGTGTTTTCACAATCAAAATGAGAGAGACAACAATGGGGACAAATTACAAACTGAGGGTAGATGAGTATAGCTAGGTACAACTTCAAATAGTGCCATATTGTAGAGGAAAGACATAGTAGATGTGGGGTTTACTAATGTCTCAAGGCATGGATAGATCAAATGTGGCCTTTGAGGTTGATAGATCCTCATCATAGGTCTAGGATTTACAAGGAGAGATTACAAATGGCATTCATGGTGCAACCATAGAGGAGAGGAAAGTGGAGGAGGGTTGTTCATGTATATGCCCTAATGGATGGAAGATAAGACAGTGGTGGTGATGGAGATAGGGATGAGTGTGTACAAGTTGATGATGTTGAGGGAGATGGATCAATAAGAGCCACACCTATGATTGGTATTGATAATGAGGAGGAAGGAGATGGGGAGGACACATTGATGTATCCATCACAAGAGATTCATATAGTTGGAGAGGATAGGGCAAGACTGTCAAGGCTGATATAATCAGTGGATGATGAGGCCTTGATTGAGAGTCTACATTAGGAGATTAGGGCTAGGGATATAGAGATAGTAGGCTTATAGGGAGATGAAATGAATAGAGAGGGTTAGGGAGTCTCAATAGCTATAGAGAAATCTAGATAATAGGTTGAGATGGATCATATAAAAATTGAGATTGGGATTAGAGGGGAAGGTTTAATGACCCATGACTGGGGTATGCAGATGAAGGATGAGACATGGTTAGCTCAAATATATCAAAGAGAATGAGATGCAATATTCAATGAGCTATAGAGAGCTATAGATATATTTATGTCATTATACCAACTGAAGGCCCTATCAAATATTATGAGGGTGATGGAGTAGGTATCCTACTATAGGAGACTATATGAGTGAGCAGTGATAATAAATCAATAAGCACCATTATTCATGGAGTATTTGATTGGTATGAGATCAATATCAATGGCTATAATAGCATTGACGATATCATAAAAGTGTTATGTGGCTCAGTCATCTCTAGTAAATCATGGGTCTTCCATGGAGTACACCATAATGTCCACATCTGATATCACCCCCCCTAGAGGGACAAAGTGCAAAATAGAGAGTTATACACATACATTTTTTAGATGTACATGATATTACGAGATGCATTTATGGACATGATACATATAGGTGTGTGTGTGTAGGGGTGTGTGTGTGTGTGTGTGATGCCCATAAATGCATCCCATAATCTCTTGTATGTCTCAAAAGTGTATGTGTATAACCCTTTATTTCTCACTTTGTCCCTCTAGATGGGCTGATATCATACATGGACGTTGTGGTGTACATACATGAGATTATGAGATGTATTTATGGACATGATGTGTGTGTGTGTGTGTGTGTGTGTGTGTGTGATTTAGTTTTTACTTGTGACTATGTATGGATATGATCATGATTTATGTTTTATGGATGTTTTATTGTGGTTTATGTAAATGTGTAGATGGATAGATGTATGTACGTGTTATTAAATTATCTCTTTTGCATTTGATATTTAACATATTTTTGTATTTTTGTTAGCATTATTATACAAAATGGATGTGAAATTGTGTTTATGAAAATGAGATAGTTTCATAGCTAATTTTTATGGGTTTTGCATGGAGTTCCAAAAAGATTTCCAACATGATTGTGAACATGAATTGAAAAACCTTATTTTCGATATTGTGTATGACAATATACACCAGTGGTATGGAAAAACCATGATATTATCTAATACGTGTAGGAACTGAGATATTCACAAGTGCAAGACATAATGTATCATAATATGGATTATCATAATAACATAATTTGTAATGTGTAGAATGAATTTGACTCAAAGTAACAAGGAAAACAAGATAAAACAAATGATTTTTTTTTCAAAGGAAACAATAAAACCAACAAACACTTAAAACAAGTAAAGCTGGTAAATAACTCTACAATCAAGAAAGTAAGTGAATAGATGTAAAAACATTTGTATAGACCAAGTAAAGAAATTATACAAATAAGTAAAACAATTGTCTTTTTTTGTTATGTCCTTTGGTATATTATAAGCCCTTTGACATATCATTTTTTTGATAATGATAACCTTGTCAAGTGTAATCTACGTAAAGCAAGATAAGGGTACTTAAACTAAGGGCATATGATTTTTATTTTTATATTTATTTTTTGTATTTTGGTGGTTTTTGGGATGGATTACTAGATTATTTACATAAAGGAAGATAAATTCAAGATTTTGGAATAGAAAGGAAGGGTTATTTTATTATGAATGGATGATGCCAAAATAAATGGTCCACTTACTCTCTCTCTAACATTCACACTAATACATTCTCAAATTGCTTACAAACTAGACCTCTCTTTGTCTTGACTATCTCTTGATCTATTATAGGAAAATCATTTTAAGTATATATCCTGAAATACCAATGATCTTACTCTATCTCTTGAGTTCTTGAACCTCTGTATTCTGATTAGAAGACACTTCAATGACCTTAACATAAGGTACTTAGTACTAGGACTATAATGTACCTCAAACACAACCTTTTTTCAACTTTTAAAGCACAAAAATGTACATTTTTATTTATTGGATATTCTTTGAGGATATTATATGTGTTTTTCTATCAAACTTATGGTGTCTCTTGAAGAAATTCAACTCAAAACTCAAGAAATAACTATTTAGCTCTTATAGGCCTATTAGGCCTAATTCTATCTTCAAGAGATCAAAGTTAAATCTAGGCCTTCAAACCACTCTTTTTGATGTTAATTACTAGAACAAAATGATCTTCAACCTCTATGTGGGTTTCTAGCTTCAAATAACACAAACTTTCACTCAAAACCTTCTCTTCTTACTTTCTTGATGACAACTTACAGCTATAACAATACTCAGTCCTCAAGATTGGAATATTTAAGGATTATTTAGACATAAGGATAATTATAATGACTCAATACAATGGTACAAAACTTATACAATTTTAATACTGTAATTAGATCACCAATTTGTCCAAAAAAGTTGACTCGGTCCTAAGGACTATTACAGTGTTGCCTTTAGGCATGTTTGGTCTTGCAAGGGCATTATCCTCTTTGTTTAGTTTCATTAGATTTTTTAAGACTTTCTAATATGTTTTTATACTATATTTTAAGATGATAAACCAATTTATCTTATTGGTTTCTTAAGGAATTGGCTTCGCTGAGAATATTGCTCTCTTGGGGTATAAATAGGCCTAGATAATCTTATTGATTGGTTTTAGCACAAACCCTCCAAAAAATGACTCTAAAAACCTATTCACACATTATATAATTATGTTTCATCACCAAAACACCGTAAAACAAAGTTTTGAAATGAAAATCAAAGCAAAATGATTAATTTTTCACCTTCTTGAACTTATTTAGTGACAACCTATAGGTATACTGAACACAATCACTTTTAAATGAATCCAAAAAAGGAATTAGGACATGAGACCAATTATAATTCCTTATAAACATTATTTTAAAACTTACCTCAAATTTTTAATGTATATAGTTTTCTACTTTTCAAGTTACATGCATTTTTGTATTAAAACCCATGTTCTAGGGTTTACAGAATCAATTTGGAACCCGAGAGCTAAAAGAATATTGTTCATGAAGAATTTTGACTATTTTTATGATATAAAACCTCTATTAGGACCTAAATAACAATATCTAACTTATCCAGTTGTTCAATCTAATCCATGTAATGATTCACACATGTAACCAGTGACTGTAGAGACTGCATGTATATAGAAAATAGAATAATTTAAAGATTTCAACAAAAATAACTTAACTTCAAGATTAGTGTTGGGTGAATATTTTGTCGTCAACTAACTGATGACAAAATGGGGATATTAGCCACAGCATAGGGAGATTTACACCATGAAAAGTATGGGTTTACCAGATCTAGACGAAGTAAATCTCTCCTCTCATCAAGGGGAGGTTCCCTATAAATACTTATGTGCTGGATATATATAATTAATCAGAAAATAACACATGGGGGTGGTATAACAACATCTACCTCTCTTTTTTCAGAGGTAATGTATAAAGAACAAAAGAGGAAAAATCTTGGTCTAAAGCTAACAACACTCCTCTTCTTTCAGGAATGGTATCAAACAAAGAGCAAGAGATCACCTGAAGTAACAAAGTCGACAAGAACGCTCACGCAAGCACAAAGTCTTCCGTAGCTTCTTTCACCGATTCAAAACAAGTACAATTGTAGAGTAAAGTGAAGTACAAAGTCTTCACCTGAAACTACAAAAGATAACAGAATCTCAAAGGTAAAAGCAGCACAAAGTCTATCTTCTACCCTCTAGAAGCGCCCTCAGATAATATAAACACACCCACTTTGCTTATTAAGTCAGATGAATAAGATATTACCAAAAAAAAGGACATAAGAACTATTTCCTAAATAACACAGACAATCTCAACACAAAGTCTGAAATAACCTGCTTCTCATTCATTCAACAGAATATGATTTACAAATTTGAGCACAAAGTCTCAAAAGTTGCTTCAATTTCAGCAGAGTGTTTGCTATTAATTTCTCCAAGATCTTTAACAAATGAGGTCTCCACTATATATAGGGAGAAAATCCTCAAAAATAGAAAATAATAAAATATATAAAATATCTTGGTCAAAGATGACTCATCTTTGACTTTTAGATATTTTTCTAAAAAATTTACACGTAATTACATATTTCAAAACTGCATGCACTTTACACAAAACAGAAGTGCATAAGGATAGAAGAAGAGAGAAGGGGAGAGAGAGAGTCAATTCATTTTGGCTGCCAGGTTTCTTCAAATAAGCATCATCCATGGCAATAGACGCTTGAATTTCTATGACGTCTGGCACAGCTGCATTCTTGAAGATGACTCTTGCTCTGATTAGCGCATCTTTCAATGCTATGATGGCTTTAGCATGGCCAGTTAACCTAAATTTTAGATTCTCCAAAGTTAACTGAGCATCTAGAATGCTGTCCACCGAAGACATTGAGAAAGATGCTTCTTCAAAATCTCTTCGAATCATTTCCTTGAAACTCTGAATCATCTCTTCTGGATTCTGAAGATCAGTGACTCCTTGATCACAACATAAGAGTCCTTACTGGAGATGGCACCAACAGACATCAGGGTGCTCTTCTTGAGATTTTTCATTTCTTTTCCTCTGCCAAGATCTTTCTCCAAACTGTCATTCTTTATTTTCAATCTTCTTCATGGTCTTGGACTGCTTCAGAGAAACTTCAGTGACCTGGAAGAACTTCTGCTGAAAAGACATCTATGAAGAGGAACCCTTCACAGAAACTATAGCAAGAACCATGATTGTGCAATCAGAGGAAGAAAGTAGTGATCTAGGAGAACTGCACATTTGCTGGCCATGATCAGGGAAATGCGTTTGAAAAGGATGAGACATGAGCAGGTCAAAAAGTGGAAGAAAAGGGGAGCCGACGCGAAAAATAGGAAGAAGAGACCTTGAGCAGATGCAGTGAGCAGCAAAATTACCGCCCACAACACAAGCGGGAGAATGAAGATGACGAACATGGTCGATATCGGCAAAATTACTGACCACGATAGACAAAAACTGCTGACGTCAGCAAACCTGCAGACCACGGCAGACATATCGATTGACATCGACAGTATTGGCTCGAACAGCCTGCAGTAGTCAGTGTCAAATTTACCGCCCACTGCATAGGCAGCGAAAAGGGGACGCAAAACACAAGTAAGGGCGGCAAAATTTGCCACCCTTGTAGGCAAAAGTGCAAAGGCGGCAAATTTAGCCACCCTTGCACAAAAAATGAAGAAAAATGTAGAGGCAGTGAAATTTGCCGCCCTTGCAGGGAAAATGGGAGAAAAGACCAACTCCAGAAGGAGTCTAGGGGAGGTAAAAATTGGTTGGGATGAGATGATAATTACTCATGTTCTGAGGCCAAAATGAGTGTGAATTCGAAATCCATTTCGAAGAACGAATTGAGGGAGACGAAAAGACGAAATGGACAAGTTTCGTAGGGGGTTGTTTAAAAATAAGCGCCGCTAATTTTGGAAACAACAATTAGAATCAGTTAAATTTTGATTGATACTCTTTAATGCATAATATAATAACATAAACACAATAATTTCAAACAACTATCTTTTTATTCTACAATAAACTCATAGTCACTTATATACAGACCTCTATTTTGTATTGCAGACTATTAAAAACTCATGAATTCTAAGCTTTTTGGTCCCCTTTGCATTTGTTGACAATCTTCATTTTATCCTCCAATGAAGGGTATATGTCTATTATATGAACAAATACTTTTCCAATGTTGGAGAGGCCTATTTTTTCTCAAAATTCCCTCTAACCACTTGATCATCAAGATAGTAAAATACTGAATTTTGAGTAGTTTCTTAATTACATTGACTTTGTTTGGTTCTTTAAGATAAACATCACTAGATAAACTTTTGAGGACCCTCTAGACATGTTTAAGACCATGAAAATCCACCATGACACTTCATAATTATAATTGCTTATGTATTTACAAGAATATCATTCAAAAATTCAAATTTGACTTTTTGGAGGGAAACTTCCTAGAGACCTAGATTAGCTTAAGAATTACCTCTAATGCCTCAAACAAGTCTTATTATGAATTGACATGACCTTATAAGAATTTATAACTCTTGAATCCACCATTTTATCACACTTTCAATTATTCTTCTACATCATAATACCAACCTTGAAAACTTTAATGTGTTAGGTTGTGGAGCTAAAAGCTTCAACTATGCAGACATGGAGGAGGTTGTTGAGTTCCAGGGATACCGGCGTCGACAGTGTAACCGACGTCGGTCATCTACAGTGTAGAAGGGCAACCGACATCGGCAGGAGGTCGGCCGATGTTGGTCACCTCTAGGCAGATAGGGACCAACGTCGATCGCCTGTGGTGGTTCCAGAACTGTTCATTGCACAGGCACTTAGTTCATTGAACCAAGTGTTTGCATGTAAAGGCTATTTCGAGTATTGAGTTGCGTGTCTAATTATTGTAAATTAGAAGTCTAAGTTATTGTTTAAGTGTGGGATCTATTTATAGACCCATTGGCATGTATTGTAATTAAGGATTCAAGGAAAGGAAGAGATCCTTCCAAGTAAGATCATTTGAGTTGCAGGTTGTTGCAAGTTTATGGGAGATCTACTTGAAGTACTTTGAGCGCTTGGTGTACTGGTAGTGTTATTGCTGACTGGTTGGAGGTGAACACCAATTTTGTGTTGGAGTTGTGTGTTGGGACCATTTTTGGTAGGAGAGTGAACTCTTGATTGAGAATTATTGGGAGCCCTTGAGGTGTGGGAAGCCTCTGAGAGGTGTAAAAAGAGGTGGCATCTTCTTTATTGTATTTTCTTTCTGGATGAGTATTAATACAAGATTGTGTATTGTCTCTCATATTCTGTGTCATTTGTGAATTCTAGTTACTTGTTCATTCTAGTATAATTCCGTGTTTAGTTGCTAATACAAGGTAATCATATATACTCTTATTGTGGAGAGTAGGATCCTGACAATTGGTATCAAAGCTTTTGGTTGGGTTTACTAACAAGTTGTATCAGATCTGGTTAGTGTTTGTTGATTACAAGTTACTCACAGGGGTTTCTGTTTGAGTGGGAGTATAGTAATGGTAGAAGAAAGTAAGCTACGAATGGAGAAGTTTAATGGTAAGAACTATCAATTATGGAGGATGCAGATAGAAGATTATCTGTATCAAAAAGATTTGTACTTATCGTTGGGTGGGGTTGCATGCAAACCCATGGATATGAAGGATGAAGAATGGGAGGTTCTTGATCGAAAGGCTCTGGGATTTATAAGGTTGAGCCTTGCATTGTCTGTGATTTCCAACTTATCACAGGCTAAGACAATGGTACAGTTGATGGAATCTTTAGCAAATTTATATGAAAAACCCTCAGCTTCGAATAAGGTATTTCTTATGAAGCAATTATTTAATTTGTAAATGTTGGATGGTGGATCTGTACATAGTCATCTTAGTGATTTCCATGGTTTGGTAAACTAGTTAGCTTCAGTTAATATTATTTTTCGATGATGAAATTAAGGCTCTCTTAATCTTGTGCTCATTACCTAAAAGTTGGGAGAGTTTGGTAATGGCAGTTAGTAATACTGCGTCTGGTTCTAAGATCTTAAAAGTTGATGATGTTGTGAGTGTAATCTTGAATGAAGAGATTCACAGGAAAAGCACAGGTGAATCATCAGGGAATGCTTTGAGTGTAGAAGGCAGGGGAAGGCAAAGAGAGAAGATCGAGCTTGGGAGATCAAAGTCAGAGATAGGCCAGAGATCCAAATCCAGGTATGGTCAAATAACCTGCTGGAAGTGTGGAAAGCAAGGGCACTTAAAGAGAGATTGTTGGTTGGGTGAAGATCGGCATGAAGGACATGAAGAAGCAGATGTTGCAGATTTTGTTGCACATGATGCTCTAGTATGTTCCTTAGATAAAGTAGAATCTTGGGAATTAGATTCTCGTGCCTCTCTCCATGTATCCCCAAATAGGGAATTTTTTCATGAATATGTCCAGGGTGACTTTGGAAAAATTTATTTAGGGGATGGTAAGCCTTGTCAAATGGTTGGCAAAGGCAAAGTGAAGCTGAAATTGTAGACGAGCATCACATGGGTGTTGAAGGAGGTCATGCATGTCCCAGTTCTAAAGTGAAATTTGATTTCTGTTGGAAAGTTGGGTGATGAGGGTTGCACATAACTCTCACAGCGGACTCTTGAAAAGTTTCTAAGGGTGCACTTGTTGTAGCAAGAGGTAATAAAGTAGGTACGCTTTATCTATCTACTTGTATTACTGATTCTCCTTTTGGGTTATCTACTTCAGCTGTAGATTCAAATATGTGGCTTAATAGGCTTGGTCACATGAATAAGAAAGAGATGCATGTTCTTGAGTCAAAGGGTATGCTTTTGGATTTAAAAAGCATGGATCGAGATTTTTGTATGCAGAAGAAGAAAGTAATGTTTCTTGAGAAATCCGATGTTCATGACAAGAACAAGAAAGCCTTGGTTTTCAAGGAGAAGGTGATGGACAGAGATCAGTGTAAGGGGCTGAGGAATTCTAAGCAGTGCAAGGTTGATTTAGACAAGGGTTTGATCCAAAAGGAGCTCATGAGTAGAAGTCATCGCTCACAAGTAAAACACAGAGACCGACATCATTTAGACAATTGACATCGGCGTCCAGACAGGGATCAATGTCAGCTATGTGAAGACCAACATCAGTGACTCAGGGACACATAAACATCGGTGTCGATCAGGGGAAAATGACGTCGACGATGAGGCAGTCACATGGAACTGACATTGGTCGGGTGCAGACTGAGATGTGATTGGCATCAATCACTGAGATAGATTTTAGGCAGACAGCAAGCTGTCAAGGAGTTTCAAGCGCCCATATGGAGGACTTAAAGGGTATGTAAGCCTCAAATTTATCATTTCCCTTCTTTACACTACTTGTTGCTCACTGATGGTTAAGAACTAGGAAGTTATTAAGGAAGCAGAGCAAGTAAATCTAGGAAACAGTGGGAGCTTGGCATGGATGAAGGATGTGATTCCTTAGAGGAGAACCAAATGGTAGTTTTTCGTGGAGTTGCCAGCTAGAAGAAAGCACTGAGAGACAAATGGATGTTCAAGATGAAGAAGAGCGGAAATGGACATGTGAGACAGAAGGCCAGGGTATATGGTCTTGAGTAAGCTGTAGGATAATGGAGGTTTGACCATTGTGTTTCTCTTTACCAGGTTGGATAATATTAGCTACGTTATCCTTATTGCTGTATTGTGTGCTTGTTGCAGGGCTACACATACAGGGAGTAGTTGAACTAAAGGTAAAGTTAGTTCAGAAGTGTGTCATGAGGAATCTAGAAGCAACAAGATTCTTTGGCATGAGTGTGTTCTAGAGACATGGAAGGTCACAGGTTGACTTTGTCTCAAGATGATTGTGTGAGACTGGTTAGCATGCCGATGGTTGGATAATTCTATGAACAGTGTCCTGATTCACATAATGAGGTTAAGTGCATGGTATGTACTAGACCTGAGTTTTCCCAAGCAGTGGGAGCTATCATAAGTTTGGAGCCAATCTAGGAAAGAAGCACTAGAGGGCAGTTCAGTGGATTTTTAGAGGGACCAGCAGCAGGTGCACATGCTATGTAGGGTCAAGTTATTTTTTACATGAGTTGTAGATGAAGATGTGGCAGGTGATTTGGATGACAGGAGGTGCACCACAAGATTTGTGGTGGTTGGTCTTCAAGAGTGATCTTGAAGAGGGATACAAAGCCAGGGAACAAACTAAATGAGGTACAAGTATAGGTACAGTTGTAGCTATTTATCTCCAAGTGGGAGATTGTTAGGTTGTAGAGCTAAAAGCTTCAACTATGCAGACATGGAGGAGGTTGTTGAGTTCCAGGGATACCGGCGTCAGCAGTGTAATCGACATCAGTCATCTACAGTGCAGAAGGGCAACCAACATCGGCAAGAGGTCAGCCAATGTCGGTCACCTCCAGGCAGACAGGGACCGATGTTGGTCAACTGTGGTGGTTTCAAAACTATTTGTTGCATGGATAGTTAGTTTGTTGAATCGAGTGTTTGCATGTAAAGGCTATTTCGAGTCTTGAGTTGCGTGTCTAATTATTGTAGATTAGAAGTCTAAGTTATTGTTTAAGTGTGGGATCTATTTATAGACCCATTGGCATGTATTGTAATTAAGGATTCAAGAAAAGGAAGAGATCCTTCCAAGTAAGATCATTTGAGCTGCAGGTTGTTTCAAGCTTATGGGAGATCTACTTGAAGTACTTTGAGTGCTTGGTGTACTGGCAGTGTTATTGCTGACTGGGTGGAGGTGAACACCAATTTTGTGTTTGAGTTGTGTGTTGGGACCATTTTTGGTAGCAGAGTGAACTCTTGATTGAGAATTACTGGGAGCCCTTGAGGTGTGGGAAGCCTCTGAGAGGTGTAAGAAGAAGTGGCATCTTCTTTATTGTATTTTCTTTCTGGATGAGTATTAATACAAGATTGTGTATTGTCTCTCATATTTTGTGTCATTTGTGAATTCTAGTTACTTGTTCATTTTGGTATAATTCCGTGTTTAGTTGCTAATACAAGGTAATCATATATACTCTTATTGTGGAGAGTAGGATCCTAACATAATGAACTCTTTCTCATGATTCAATGTCTTCTTTGTACTTGTCATCCTTCAAAACATCTTTTACTTCTTTCAAATAATTTTTTCTCTCATAGTTGTTCAAACCTCCTCCTAGATCCCAAGGTATTCTTTATTTTTGTAGACTTGTTTTATCTTCACTAGTGTATTCATTCCAATCCACTTAGATGCATTCATTTGGAACTCGAGAATAGATTCTCTTCGATGCTTCTCCAAAGACCTAACTTGGAGTAGTTTGTTCTAGTCTTCGACAAAAATACATCAACTTTTTAATCTATTGATCATATCCTCCATATAGTAGGATTGTTTGAAAAATCAAAGTTTCTCTTTCATTTATTCTTATACTTCTTGTCTTCAAGCTCTCTCTACCTTTCCTTATTGTACCTACTCTTACACATAAAACAAACATATCATATAAATATAATTGTTTATTAGGTCCTTGAGACCTATTTCCTATCACCAAGATGACTAACAAGTATATGGAAATTAAAATAACTTGAAATAATAACTTCTTATTGGTATTTTGACTTTCCTTTCCTCCTTCATATGGGTTGGTTGTTTCTTTCATCTACAACTTGCTCATAGTGATTTCTAGCCTCAATTAGAGGTTCTTCACATGAAAGCCTCTTATTGTCTCTTAAGACAATCTTTTCTTCCTCCTCCTCATGTTGCTTACTAAACACCTTTTCTTTTCCTTTGCCTTCCATGGCAAACTCTCTTGTCAAATTTACTTTTATAATATATTGTCTTTGAGGAGTTGTGCCACTTATTAATAAAAATTTACTAGAAAGTTCGTTAGTCTTCACATTCACATACTCATCAAATGAAACCTAATGTTCCAAAGTTAAATCAGTTACCTCAATAGATACATCAACTATTGTATCCTCCTCTTCATCTTATTTTACCTATTGTAAAAACTCTTGGATGATGTCATCCACCTTTGTTTCTCTTATTTGTGGTAGGAGCTCTTTGTTCTTTGTCATCAACACCTTGTTATTGCCTTTTGTTATTATTCCCTCTTCTTTTAGTGGAAGGCGTATATGTTTTTATCCCTCTTTCTCAAAAGTATAGGTGTTTTTATTTCCATGATTGAAATATTTCATGTTGTACTACCATGGCATACCTATAAGAATATGACAAATATCTATTTGTACCACATCTTGATAACTTCCAATCTAAAACTCTAATCTACATTGTTCATTCACTAAAATTTTATGGCCATTTTGTAACTAGGAAAATTTGTACGGAGTAGGATGAACTACCTTTTCTAAATTTAATTTACTAGCCATCTTAGCAGACATCAATTGATAGTACTCCCACTATCAATTATGACTTGACAATACTTACCTTATACCTTGCATGTAGTCTTGAATAAGCATTATCTTTGTATTGATTTTGTATTTGCCTCTTTTTGCTTGGGAATCACCTTATCCATTAGAAACAATCTTCTCCTTTTAGATTCTTCATTTGATCCTCTAATTTTTTCATTCTCAACTTGCAAAATCTAATTAGTATGACCTCCTTGAACATAATTTGGGCATTCATAAGACTAATGACCAAATTCATGACTTTTATAACATCTACCCACAAAGAAAACTTTCTTACCTTTTAAATATAGTGTCCTTCTTTTGTATGGATGATCTCCTCTTCAGTTTTGAGCTTGATTTGAAGGGTGATCTATTTTTATTCATAAATTTGAATGTTATCATCATGCTACCTCTTATTTTTGAAATAACTACTATCTTTGGGGACCTTGTTCAACTTTTATTCTAATTTGAATGCAAGCTTGTAAGCCTCTTCCACTATTCTAGGAGACAATAGAGTAATTTCATCCTAAATCCTAAATTTTAAACCATTGACATACCCGACTACTTTCTCCATATCTTCTTCAAGATAACATGCTCTTATAGTCAATCTATAGAATTTTTCAGTATATTCCTTAATTGACAAATCTATTTGTTTTAAAATCTAAAGTTTTCTGAAAAGGTTAGTCTAATAATCTCTAGGCATAAACCAACCTTTGACTTTAGCCACCATCCTATCCCATGAGGTAATCTTGTGCTTAACTCTCTTTACTCTATCATTTTTTACTGCATCTTACCATAGTGATGCATGTTCTCTTAGCCTTGTCACAATAAACTTCACTCTTTTATCCTCATCCTCATCCACATTCTCATAATCAGAATACTTGTCTAAAGCATTTATCCAATCTATCAATTTTTCTACATTAAGATTTCCATCATACATGGGAACTTCAAATTGAGATTTGGAACTTACTTTCATAATTGCCTTTACAAATCTTTCTTTTGCACTTTTTTACTCCTCTAATGTTGATGTGTCTTCTTGTGGTTCCTCTTTATCATCGTCACTAATGTAGCCTCTTGTAGTACCTCATATTTGTGCCTTTTCCATTCATTACAAGAGTTCTTTGATGTTTCTCAAATCCATCATCATTTCCTCTTCTATTGATTGCCTTATCTGACCCTTTTTAACACCTTTAATCCTAAGTGCCATCTCTACAAGCTTGTCTTTAGTAGCTTATTGTCCTCCTTTCTTTAAATCATTTTCACAAGTCTTTATTCCTCAACTTATTTCTTCTTCTTGGGTCACCTTCACAAGAAGTATAATCAAATATTTAGCTTAGATCTTTTGAGCTATGATACCACTTGATGCCAAAGTAAGTGGTTCACTTACTCTCTCTCTAAAATTCACACCAATACCTTTTAAAACTACTTACAAACTAGCCCTTTCTTTGTTTTGACTATATCTTGATCTGTTATAGGAAGATTCTTTTAGTATTGATCTTGAAAGACCAATTATCTTACTCTATATCTTAACTTCTTAAACCTTTGTATTGTGATCAAAAGACAATTCAATGACCTTAAAACATGGTACTTAACATTAGGATTGTAATCTACCTTAAACATAACCCTTATTCAACTCTTAAAGAGCTCAAATGTACATTTTTATTTCTTGGATATTCTTTGAATATCTTATATGTGTTTTTCTCTTAAACTTCTAGTGTCTCTTGAAGAAATTTAACTCAAAACTCAAGTAATAGTTATTTAGATCTTATAGGTCTATTAGGCCTAATTTTGTCTTTATGAGATCAAAGTTCAATCTAAGCCTTAAAAAAACTTTAAAACACTCTTTATAATTTTAATTACTACAAAAAAATGATCTTCAACCTCTATGTGGGTTTCTAGCTTCAAATAACACAAACTTTCACTCAAAACCTTCTCTTCTTGCTTTCTTGATGACAACTTATAGCTATGACAATACCTAATCCTCAAGATTGGAATATTTAAGGAGTATTTTGACACAAGGATAATTATAATGACTCAATACAATTGTATAAAACTTATGCAAGTTTAATACTCTAATTATATCACCAATTTGTTTAAAAAAGTTGACTCAGTCCTAACGACTGTTACAATGTTGTCTACAGGCATGTTTAGTCTTGCAAGGGTATTATCCTCTTTGTTTAGTTTCAGTACCTTATTGAATACTTTATAATATGTTTTTAGACTATCTCTAAAGATGATAAACCAATTTCTCTTATTGGTTTCTTAAGGAATTGGATTAGTTGAGAATATTGCTCTCTTGGGATCTATATAGGCCTAAACTATCTTATTAATTGGTTTTAGAACAAACCCTTCTAAAAATTACTTGAAACATCTATTCATATGTTCAATAATGATGTTTAATCACCAACACACCTTAAAACAAAGTTTGGAAATGAAAATCAAAGCAAAATGATTAATTTTTCACTTCCTTGAGCTTATTTGGTGACAACCTATAAGTGTACTAAACACAGTCACTTATAAATGAATCCACAAAAGGAATTATGGCATGTGACCAATTAGAATGCCTTATAAGCCTTATTTTACAGCTTCCCTCAAAGTTATAATGGTTTTTTTCTAGCTAATTTTCAATTTACATGCCTTTTTGTATTAAAACCCTTTTTATAGGGTTAACACAGTCAATTTGGAACCTAAGAGATACAAAAGGATTGTTCAATATATTACATCTTTAATTTTTACATGGGACACACTTTGACTGTTATAGGGTTCAAACAGTCAATTTGAAACCTGAGAGATACAAAAATATTAATCAATATATTACTTTTTCAAATTTTATATAATATGACCTAAACAACAATATATTACTTCTTCAATTTTTCAATCCAATCCATGCAATGATTCACACGTGTAACCAGTGACTATAGAGACTGCATGTATACAAAAAATAGAGTAATTTAAAGATTTCAACAGTAAGAACTTAACTTCAAGATCAAAATAACTTCAATTTTGATTGAGACTCTTTAATTCATATAATAATAATATGAACACAATAATTTAAAACATCTATGTCTCTTTATTTTGCAATAAACTCATAGTCACTTATGTAGAGACCTATGTTTTATATTAAAGACTATTAACAACTCTAATGAATCCTAACCTTTTTGGTCCCTTTTATACTTGTTGATGGTCTTAAGTTTTTGGTCCCTTTTATACTTTGGATGACTCTTTATACATGTCTAATACCATGACACTTCACAATTATAATTACATATGTGTTTATAAGAAAATCATTCAAAAAATAAAATTTAACTTTTTGGAGGGAAACTTCTTAAAGACCTAGATTAACTTATGAACAACCTCTAATGCCTCAAATAAGTCTTATTGTGAATTGACATGACCTTCTAAGATTTTATACCTATTGAATCCACTATTTTATCACACTTTCAATGATGTCCTACATCAATGGAGGAGGGGTGATCCAAGGATTGTGACATAGAAGTCATGTATACAAGATGTTTTAAATCATGAGTCAAAGTTTGATGCACATGACCATCAAGATCAAACCCTAGACCAACACGGATAGGGTAACAAGGATAAATTGGAAAGGGGGTATATATAATGTGATATATGAGGGATGGGATAATATGGATTTGGAGATACCCCCAAGTAACAAGGGTATGTACCCTATATAAACAATGGTTTAGACATGGCACCATAAATTGGTTTTCACTATGGTACTTATCCAAAACACCATAAGAATGGTTTTCACTTTTGAATAGATTATTTCTCTTTCCCTCTTTTTTTGCATATATACAACAATTCTAGAGTGATTTATGCATGAAAGTGCTTGAGATGCATGATGTTCATTGGCTTATCAAGTTCTTCACCATCTTAAATGATTAGTTTGTAAGCACCAGATTTATACCAATTAGGCTCAAACTTACCCTTCTTTTTGTAATCAACATTTATATTTTATTGATTTTCCTTTAGAATAAGATCTCTAACTTTAAACTCCTTGGATATATAATTGTTTTTATAACTACAACAAAGGAAGTTTTGATAGGCTTGAAATTGATTGAGGGCATGCAATTATTTCTCATATAAGAGATCAAGCTCATGTAGTTGTGAGGTGAAATATTCTTTGTCATCGACTAAGTTTTGTAAGGAAATGTGTAATTAAAGGGGTTTGATTTTAACTAGTAAGGTAGACTAAGTGTGATAGACAAGGTAATATGGGGTTTCCTTGTGGGTGTTTAGATTATTGTATGGTACGCCCATAGAGTAGAATAACACTAAAAATGCCAATCATGTCCAACATCACTGACAACTCATTTAAGGATTCTAAGAATGTTTTTATTAGATGCCTCTATTTGATTATTTCCTTAAGGATAATATGGTGTAGATCATTTATGCTTGGTGTGATAGGTTTGGCAAAGGGATTTTACACCTTTATTCTTGAAATACTTACCATTATAAAAAATAATAGTGGATGAAATACTGTGACATCAAATGATATGATTCAAGATAAACTTAGATATTTGTTTGCCTTTTGTGTAGGTAAGGGAAATGGCCTCCACCCACTTGGTGAAGTATTTAGTAGTGGTAATTATGTGGTTGTAGTCTTTAGAAGAATTGGTATTAATTTTATCAATGAGGTCTAACCCCCATGTGGAAAAGGGCCATGACATGGAAATGGGTTGAAGTGCTTGAGATGGACTATGGATAAGATCGCCATGTTTTTTACATGGGACACACTTTTTGGCATATTGATAGGAATTAATTTCCATCATAGGCCAATAATATTTTATTCTAAGAAGATTATTGGCAAGGACTATTCCACTTATGTACACACCACATATACAATCATGAACTTATTTAATAACTAAGGCTGCCTCATTAGAATTTGGGCACTGCAACAAAGTTATATCATAGCCACTACAGTATAAGGTATTTCCAAGGATTGTGAATTAGGAACCATGTTTGACGAATGATTTATAATGGTTTTTAGACATTTTTGGAGGGATAATGTTGTCATGAAGGTATGCTAAATATTTGGTACCAAGGGGAATCATGATCAACAATCTCACAAACCATTTTAGATTCAAGAACATCATAAGCTAGAAACATCAACTGCTCAACAAAGAACTGACTGTGACTAGCATTTGGATGCATGTCAATAAGGGAACTAATTATTTCTATAGTATTAGTTACTTTATGATTCATACAAATAACTTACTCAAATTATATGTACATGAAGTATTGCTTCAAAATAACAACCATTCATTTATATGGAAAGAGTTTATCATCTTTTATTTGGTAATCATCATTGACTTGGTTCATAATAAGCCTTGAATCCCCATAAACTAAGACATGTTGGATGCCTCACTGAATAACCAAATTTAGAATAGAAACAAGGGCCTCATACTCTGTTATGTTGTTGGTGCAAATAAATCCTATTCAAAATGCTTTTGGGATAAGATCACCTTATGAAGTGATGAGAAAAATGTTTGCTCTTGAGTTATGGTTGGTAAAGGATCCATCAAAATATAGTTTCTACTCTACTAATTCATCCAAGGAACCAATAACCTCATAAGGAAAATTTATAGTTAAAGGTTGTATATCCGTTAATGGTGCCTTTGCTAATGCATCTTCAAGAAATTTCCCTTTGATAACCTTTTGATTAAAATACTCAATATGAAACTCACTTAATAAAATAACCCACTTGGCCATCCTCCTTGTTGGAGATGATTTTGAAAGGAGGTATTTAAGTGGATCAATTTTCATAATGCTTTTAGTTTGATTATTAAGCATGTAATGATAGTTTTTGGGAAGCAAAAACAACTACTAGACATGCCTTTTCAATGGCATAGTATTTTAATTCATAAGATACCAAGGTTCTACTTAAACAATAATGTTCTTTTTGTCCCATGATCATCATGTTATGCCAAAAATGCCCCCAAGGCATGTTGTGTAATTGAAACATATAACAATGAAGGTTTTCTTGGGGTGGGTGGCATTAAGATTGGTGGATTTGATAGATATTTTTGTTAGGTTGTGGAGCTAAAAGCTTCAACCAATGCAAACATGGAGGAGGTTGCTGAGTTTCAGGGAGACAGGCGTTGGTAGAGTATAGTGCAAAAGGCAACCGGCATCGGCAAGAGTCGGCCGACGTCGACCACCTCCAGGTAGACAGGGACTGACGTCGGTCACCTGTGTGGTCCAGAACTGTTCGTTGCACGAACAGTTAGTTCGTTGAACTGAGTGTTTGCATGTAAAGGCTATTTTTGGTCTTAGCTGCATGTCTAATTATTGTAAGTTAGAAGTCTAAGTTATTGTTCAGTATGGGAGCTATTTATAGACCCATTGGCATGTATTGTAATTAGTACAAAATAGAGGAAGGCAAGGAAGTTCCTTCCACAAGTGTAAGATCATTGATTTGCAGGTTGTTGCAAGATCAAGGAGAAGATCTACATGGTAATATGGTCTATTGATTTGCAGGTTGTTGCAAGCTCATGGGAGATCTACTTGAAGTACTTTGAGTATTTGGTGTACTTGCAGGGTTATTACTGACCAGTTGGAGGTGAACACCAATTCTGTGTTTGGGTTGTGTGTTGTGACCGTTTTGGTAGGAGAGTGAACTCTTGATTGAGAATAGCTGTACACTTGAGGTGTGGGAATCCTCTAAAAGGTGTGGAAAAGAAGTGGCATCTTCTTTATTGTATTTTCTTTCTAGTTGAGTATTAATACAAGATTGTGTATTGTCTCTCATATTCTGTGTTATGTGTGAATTCTAGTTACTTGTTCATTTTGGTATAATTCTATGTTTAGTTGCTTATACAAGGTAATCATATATAAACTCCCATTGGTGGAGTTGGATCCTAACAGTTGGTATCAGAGCCTAGTTGTAGGTTCAAGAGAGTGATACCACTAACAAGTGGTATCAGAGCTTTTGGTTGGGTTTACTAACAGGTTGTGTGAGATCTGGTTAGTGTGTTGATTACAGGTTACTCACAGGGCAGAGTTTGATTTCTGTTGGAAGTTTGGGTGATGAGGGTTGCACAGTAACTCTCACAACAGATTCTTGGAAGGTTTCCAAGGGTGCACTTGTTGTAGCTAGAGGTAAGAAAGTAGGTACGCTTTATCTATCTACTTGTATTACTGATTCTCCTTCTGGTTTATCTACTTCAGCTGTAGATTCAGAGTTGTGGCTTAATAGGCTTGGTCACATGGATAAGAAGGAGATGCATGTTCTTGAGTCAAAGGGTATGCTTACGGTTTTGAGAAGCATGAATCGTGATTTCTGTATGCAGAAGAAGAAAGTTACATTTCTTGAGAGATCCGATGTTAGTGACAAGAACAGGAAAGCCTTGGTTTTCAAAGAGAAGATGACAGACAGGTATCAGTCAAAGGGGCTAAGGAATTCTGAGCTGAGCAAGGGTAATTTGGACAAGGTTTTGTTCTAAAAAGAGCTCGTGGGAAAAAGTCATTTCTCACAAGCAAAACACAGAGACTGACATCGATTAGAAAACTGACGCCGGTGTCCAAACAGGGACCGACATTGGCTATGTGCAGACCGATGTCGGTGACTCAGGGTAGGTAAATATCGGCATCGGCTAGGGGAAACTGACATCGGTAGGGTGGCAGTCGCATGAAACTGACGTTGGTCGAGTGCAGACTGAGATGTGACCGGCATCGGTCACTGAGATGGATTTTGGGTGGACAACAAGTTGTCAAGAAGTCTCAAGTGCCCATATGGAGCACTGAAAGGGTAAGTCTCAAATTCATCATTTCCCTTCTTTACACTACTTATTGCTCATTGATGGTTAAGAACCAGGAAGTTGTTAAAGAAGCAGAGCAGGTAGATCCAGGAAATAGTGGGAGCATGGCATGACTCAGGGATGTGATTCCTTGGAGAAGGACTAAACGGAAGTGTTTGGTATAGTTGTAAGCTGGAAGAAAGCACTGAGAGACGAATGGATGTTCAAGATAAATAAGAGCAAAAATGGACACATGAGACAGAAGGCTAGGGTTATGGTCTTGAGTAAGCTGCAGGACAATGGAGGTTTGACCATTGTATTTCACTTTACCAGGTTGGATAATATTAGCTACATTATCCTATTATTGTATTGTGTGCTTGTTGCAGGGTTACACATACAGGAAGTTACTGAACTAAAGGTAAAGTTAGTTCAGAAGTATGTCATGAGAAATCTGGGAGTAGCAAGATTCTTTGGCATGAGTGTGTTCTAGGGACATGGAAGGTCACAGGTTGATTTTGTCTCTGGATGATTGTGTGATACTGGTTAGCACGCCAATGGTTGGACAGTTCATAGAACAAGGTCCTGATTCACATAATAAGGTTAAGTGCATGGTATGTACTGGACCTGAGTTTTCCCAAGCAGTGGGAGCTATCAGAAAGTTTGGAGCCAATCCGAGAAAGAGACACTGGAGGGCAGTTCAGTGGATTCTCAGGTATTTGAGAGGGACCAGCAGCAGGTGCGCATGCTATGCAGGGTCAAGTTTCTTTTCTACATGGTTTGTAGATGTAGATGTGGCAGGTGATTTGGATGACAAGAGGTGCACCACAGGATTTGTGGTGGTTGGTCTTCAAGAGTGATCTTGAAGAGGGATACATAGCTAGGCTACAAACTAGAGATTTGTATAGGTACAGGTACAATTGCAGTTGTTTATCTCCAAGTGGGAGATTGTTAGGTTGTGGAGCTAAAAGCTTCAACCAATGCAAACATGGAGGTTGCTGAGTTCTAGGGAGACCGGTGTCGATAGAGCATAGTGCAGAAGGCAACCGGCATTGGTAGGAGTCAGTCGACGTCGGCCACCTCTAGGTAGACAGGGACCGACGTCGGTCACCTATACGGTCCAAAACTATTTGTTACATGAACAGTTAGTTTGTTGAACCGAGTGTTTGCATGTAAAGGCTATTTTTGGTCTTAGTTGCATGTCTAATTATTGTAAGTTAGAAGTCTAAGTTATTGTTCAGTATGGGAGCTATTTATAGACCCATTGGCATGTATTGTAATTAGTGCAAAATAGAGGAAGGCAAGGAAGTTCCTTCCACAAGTGTAAGATCATTGATTTGCAGGTTGTTGCAAGATCAAGGAGAAGATCTACATGGTAAGTATGGTCTGTTGATTTGCAGGTTGTTGCAAGCTCATGGGAGATCTACTTGAAGTACTTTGAGTATTTGGTGTACTAGCAGGGTTATTACTGACCAGTTGGAGGTGAACACCAATTCTGTGTTTGGGTTGTGTGTTGTGACCATTTTGGTAGGAGAGTGAACTCTTGATTGAGAATAGCTGTACACTTGAGGTGTGGGAATCCTCTGAAAGGTGTGGAGAAGAAGTGGCATCTTCTTTATTGTATTTTCTTTCTGGTTGAGTATTAATACAAGATTGTGTATTGTCTCTCATATTCTGTGCTATGTGTGAATTCTAGTTACTTTTTCATTCTGGTATAATTTTGTGTTTAGTTGCTTATATAAGGTAATCATATATAAACTCCCATTGGTGGAGTTGGATCCTAACAATTTTTTAGATTTATAAATGTTTGTTTACATTATTTATTCTAGTTAAAAGCAACATTTCTTTTAAGTATATAGGTGAATGGATGTCATATATTTGAAAGTCAAGATATGAATCTATAGATAGCTTGATTTTTCCCTTACAAACTTCAAAGTTGTTATAGATTAGTAGGTGGAGGCATTTTTGTTATAGTTGTGACCTTTACTGGATACACTTCTATACCTCTCCGTGATACAATATAACCCAAAAACTTCCCTAATGTGACCCCAAACACACATTTCTTTGAATTTAGGTGAACCTTGTATTCCATTAATCGATCAAAAATCATGTATAGTACTATGGGATGATATACTCTTGTTCTAGATTTGGTCAAAATGTCATCTACATAATATTCGATAATATCATGCAGCATGTCATGAAAAATGACTATCATAGCACACTTATATGTGTCTCTAGAATTTTTGAGACCAAATAACATGACTTGGTAATAAAATGTGTCCCAAGGTGTGATGAATGTTGTTTTGTGTTGGTATTCAAGTGCAATTTTGATTTGGTAATATCTCAAAAAACCATCCACTAATGACAACATATTATGACCTATTGTAGAGTCCATAATCATGTCAATATATGGAAGTGGACAATCATCTTTTAGAGTACTTTAATTAATATCTCAAAAATATGTACAAACTTTGATCCCTAGTGGACTTTTGTTGACTGAAACTATGTTAAGGATCCACTCTAAATAATTTATGGGTCTAATGAATCCAACTTCCAACTACTTTTGCAATTCCTCCTTTACAATTAGATCCACCTTATGATGAATTTTTATTGGTTTTTGTTAAATAGGTTTATCATCCTTGTGAACAACAAGGTGGTGGACTACAAGTGATGGGTCTAACACATGCATATCTATGTATGACCAAGGAAACACATCTAAAAAATAATTTGAAAAGGAGAGTTAGGATTGTCTATTCTTTAGGATCAAGATAAGCGATAAGCTTCACCATTTTTGCATCTTCATCTATTCCAATGTTTACATCAATAATATTTTCAATCAACAATGTGGAATCTTCTTGAAATTTTGTAGATGAGGAGGAAGATTAAGTTACTCATCACTATATTGTTGATTTTGAGTTTTATCATCTAATATTTCTGTAAAAGACTTAACTACAAGGATATTATTGATGTGTGCATGATTAGAGTGTATATGCTCCCCAAAATATGTTGAATTATCTAAGTGGATTGAAAAACCTTTCATATGATCCCTTGCTAGAATGTGATCTCTAACTCTCATAATTTAGATATAGCCTCATCATTTTGAAAATGGTCAAGTGAGTGGAATTTCAGTCCCAGGTTATAATTTGTGGATATGTAAGCTCAAGGTTCAAAATGGATGTGTCATGGAAAATGTTTGTGGTTGAAATATCTTCATAGCAGCTATGAAGGGAACTTATTTTGGTGTTAGAAGAGGACTCCTTGGATGTTATAAAAGAATCACTATTGTAATAATATAGGCTCACACTAAGTTGTTTAAATCTAATGCCTCAAGAATATTTATTTGTTTCATACATTATAGGTTCTATAAACCCTTGTTTGTGAATACCAAAACCTTTTCCCTTATAATTCATAATGTTTCATATAAAAACTTTAGATATGGAATATTAGTTATTTTGGAAACATGTGGAAAATTCATAACTATAGTAGTAGAAGGATTGGGGTCTTCAATATATTGTTTGGAAAGGAATTTGCTTTTAATGAAAGATGTTTTGACAAACTGTCAAACTACTTATGCTTGGTTCTTATGATAGAACCTACCATGATTATTAGGAAACATATGGATTTTGCCTAGATAGTGGGTATCATGGATTTCATACTCTCCCATACCTTTATCCACAATGGTAAATTTGGATGATGGAGTTATGGACTTGGATGTGGATGGTTAACTTTTAGATGCAGATGGTTGGTTTGTAAATGTAAAAGGTAGATCATTTGGATGGATGTGGTTTGATAACTTTGTTGATTACTCACAAGTTTCATAAGTATCTTCAATAAATTAAAAAAAATAGCATTTTCGTATCTCCCTTCCAATAGTTTGTAATATTGAAAAGGTTGAATATCATCGAGAATGGTAACTTCTAAAACAGAGTGAGAAAATTTGAGACATTAGTGGAGGATAGATGGAATGCCATTCATTGCATGAATCCATGGGTGACCGAGTAAGTTGTATGGTATATCAATATCTAGGACATAGATTAAGGTTTCTTGGATAACATTCCCCACCATAAGTGGAAGATATATAATCCCAACTGACTGGCGCTCTGCATTACTATAGTATTTTATATTGATGGTGTTGGGATCTAGTGTTATTGTTGAATATCCCAAATGTTTTATCAAATTTTATGTACAAAGATTTAATTCATACCCATTATCTATAAACACACTATTTAATTTATGCTTATATATAGTGAATTCAATATATAATGGCAAGTTATGGTATGTTCCAATGAGGGAAACATTTTTATGGTCAAAATTTATTGGATTATTAGAGGACAAAATCCCTACAAGTGCTTGAAAGTTACATGGATTAATGTTTTATGGGACTTTTGACTCTTGTAAGGCTTTGTAAAAAATGTCATTTTAGGTGGTGGATGTCTTGAGAAGGTCCATAATAGAAATTTGGGTCAATGTTTTCTCAAGTTGTTCAATGATATAATACTTACCTTCAAAAGCGGGAAAAAGGGACATTTAGAATAGTGATTTTTTGTGTGCCTTGTGGTGATGGTGCAATCTTGGGATTTGATTTTAATGATGGAAATATGATTATACATATTTTGGATATGATTGACAATAGAATCAAATTGATGATTGGTTTGATTAAAATTGTTAGCTTGGATTTGTCCTTGGATTTGTTTAATATGACTCTACTCATGTTTTGGGAAGGGATCTTGATATATACCTAGCTTTTGATTGTTAAATGTGGATGCATGATCTCTAATTCTATGTCACAATGATCAATTAAGTCTTGGACATAGTTTTTAAGTCTCATACATCTATTTTTGGAATGCCTTTTGGTCTTATGGTATTCAAAATATTCATTTTCTCTATACCATTCAAGTTTTGGAGTATGTTCATCAAAGGGTTTTGTGTTCGAAAAATGATCATATTAGAGGCTACAAACTTGTGAAAGACTACTTTAAGTGTTTCCCCCAAGGGGGTGTAAGTTATTTTCCTATAGTCTTGTATAGGTTGGCCACTAGATACATTAATGTTTTTGATAGGTTGTATATTTTGGACTCATTTGATATCAGTTATACCATCACCTACCACATTATTGTTCTTGACAAAAAATTAGGTTTATCACTTTGGACTTGATTTAGGTCGTCTTTAATAAAATATTGATGAGGCCCTTGGTAATGAGTGCCCTTTCAATTTGAACTCTTTTTTCAATTATTTTATCAAATGAAGAGACATGATGGAGTTGAATTTGAGAGGCCATTTCTAGATTGAGATTGTCTATAAAAATTATGGTAAGTTGTTTTTCAAGAAGTGAACATAAAAACTGACTTGCTAATGTAATCCATCTTTGTGGGAAAGAGGAGAAGATTTCCCCACTACTTTCTTTGGTGTTGAATAAGTCCAATATAGTCAACTCATGTTCAATAGTATAAGAAAAATGTTGCACAAACCTCTCAAAAATATCTATGAAACTAGTGATTAACCCCATAAGTATACATAAGAACCATTCTAAGGTTTAACCTCCTAGGATACATGGAAAGAGTCTAAGTAGATAGTCATCACTATAAGTGACCTCTTGACAAACCATATAAAACTCCTTGATGTGTCCCTAGGATCTCTTTTCCTTTTATACTTGTCTAATTTTGGAGGTTCAAAATGAATAGGAAAAGGTACTCTCATCATGTTTTTATATCAAACAAATATGGACACAATTCTTCAAACTTATATTTCTTGCTTTGGGAATAGCTTTAATCTTAAAATCCCTGTATTTTAGCCTTCATGTTTTGCCATCATTAGACAAATTATATGTATTTGAATGGTGAAGTTTATTATTTGTTTTGATTTTGATTTGGACTTGGATTTATTTGGGAGGATCCTAAAGCCATATTGTTGGCATTGTTATTAGGATAACCCTGATTGATTATTGTATTATTTGATTTGTTGATTTTTAGATTTGAAGGATTGTTTAATAGGTTGAATTGAAGATGAACTATCTCTTTGCTTAACCTTTGGACATGGTTTATTATGGTAAAGACATGACTTTATTGTTATGTGTTATCTATAATTTTTTTTCCTTATCCATATAGGTATGGGAGACATTTTCAAGATTTTCATTGCATGACTCTATAAATGATTTATCCTTACCCAAGGAGGTGCTAGGTGGGTTTTGATATTGTTTAGGATGGGTTATGTTACTTTTATCAATGAGACTAAGTAAGTTCTTAGGATTAAAATTGGGTGGCAACTCAACTCCTAGCTCTAGAAGGTGTAACAAGACTTGATTTTATTTTCTAAGAAATAATTAATAAATTGAGATGGTGGTTCGGGCAGGGGCCCTAGCCTGGTTGGCTAAGTATTTCTGCTATGGCTCTGCTGGTCTCAAGTTCTAGTCTCCCCCCACCCTGTGGTACCGGTATTAGGCGTGTCTAGCCAGCACCGTCGGTCACGTTAAAAAGTTTACCAGACTTTAAAAAAAAAAAAAAAACTTGAGATGGTGGTTCTTTAGGTATTTTAATAACCACTTTAATTTCATCTTGGAAAGGTAGGTTACAATTATCATTGACCTCAACATGCATTCCAATAAAATTTGAAAAGAATTCAAAAACTCTAAGAAAAGTATATAAGATGAGAAAATTTTGGGAAAGGTTGCACTGGGCATGTCAGAATGTGATAGTTAGAAATTAGAAGTTGCAACTAAGAAACCAAATAAGTGATTGAATTCTTGTTCTAAGACTAATCTAAAACCTTAGATAGAGCTTCAATAAAAGAATAAGATAAAATAAATAAATTACCTTCCATCTTACCAACAAAAATGAATGTCTTCTCCTTTGATTGACTTCGAGTTGCTCTTACAAGTATGTATATGGATGTAAAATCTAATCTCCAATGCAAATAAAATTTCAGCAGCATAAGGATGTGATTTGTTGATTCTCAAATGGATGCACAAGGTAAATTAGATAGTACTTTGATAGCTTAATGTTGAATTTTGAAAATAGAGGATGACACTTCAATTTATAGGCTTTCAGAACAATCTAGATTTATTAGATTATGTTAATTTTGGATGGTTAGATTTGAGTCCTCATCTAAGTAGAAATGACCAATTCCTCGTGTGTTTGAGAAATAAGGGGGAAGTTAGTTGGTAATTGAAAGTTCCTCATACATGAGTCAAGGTAGTTATATGACTCACCATGTTGGTTGTAAGGTTTAATGATGACTCAATAATTGATTAAAGAAGTTAAGGAAATGGTTGGATAACTCAACACTTGGTTGAGATAAAAGTAAAAGATGTTTGATGACTTAGAAATATTAGATTTTAATTAGTTTTAGGAAATTATGTGTACATGATTAATTAATTAATTAATTAATATGAATAATTAACTATTCAAAAAAGGGAGGGAAAGGATGTTAATGAAATTTAAGATAAAATTTGAATTTAGGGTGGTGGTTGAGTGAGTGTGTCAATATTAAGAAAAGTTAATTATGACACTAAATGTAGCAAAATTTAGGTGTCTACAAAAACATTTTTCATTTGTGTATAGGGGTCTTTCAACCTCTTGTACAACTTATGGAAACAAGTATTAAACATGTTCACGGGCTCATTTGGTTCTCTATGGGTAGTAGTAAATTGATGATATATAATTATAAGATTAATAAGTACTCAAAAATGGTTGATAAATACAGTGTCAAGGTCATTCTAAGAGGTAACAGACCCATTAGGAAATCCAAGATACTATCCATAAGCCATTTCATCAAAGGTATAGGAGAACAATCTATAGGCCACAACTTTGTGTCGAATTTGAGTTCTTATTATAACATCTTTGAAAGCTTGTATGTGTTCTTTTGCAGTTTGAATTCGACCATGCACATACTGGTAAAATTTATAAGTATTTTTGAGTAAATCATGGGCAACTTTTGGAATGTTCATAGGGTAGTTACTTCTACCAAGCCAAGCAATAGCCATTGGTGGATTTAGAGGGGCAACAAAATGTCAGGAATCTAGAACAACAAACATGTTCTGATCCCACTTGTCAGGATGCGAAACCGGAAACATACAATTGATTACCAAACTTCAAGCAACTATAATTTGCGGAAATAAACCAGATTCACCAAGTAACTAGAATTCAGAATAACACAGCATATGAGAGACAATACACAACTTGTATTAACACTTTATACAGAAAAGAATACAATAAAGAAGATGCCACTTCTTCTCCACCACCTTACAGAGGTTTCCCACACCTCAAGTGAATAGTACTTCTTCTCCCCAAAGCTCTCCCTCTCACAGGTCACAACACTCAACTCAAATACAGAGTTGGTGTTCACCTCCCATGCTCCACGCATAACACAAGTGCTCCACACACTCCACAAGCACTCCACGTGCTCCACAAGTACTCAAAGTACTTCAAGTAGATCTCCCATGAATCTGCAACAACCTGCAATTCAACAGACCATACTTATGGAAGGAACTTCCTTGCCTTCCTCTTGCTCTATCCGAGTACACACCTGTACTCCAAGTAGATCCTGCCTGATACTGCTCCCTGTTGTGTTGCTGTCTGTATGACCTTGCACACCTGCAAATCAAACAATGGTTCTGCTCACCTGTGAACCTCGACCTTGCACACACATACACCTGCAGATCAACGATCTTACTTACCATGTAGATCTCCTATATAGGCCATGCAACTGTGACCAAGATCCTACACTCCTGAAGAACCCAGCTGGCTCTCCAATCTAGCACCAACACACCTGGTACTGTGGCACTAGGAGGAACGCACCATTGCTCTACCTCACACACAGAAGGAGCTTATAATTATGCTCTCTTACTCCCTAGCACACTTTTCCAATACAACCATGAGTCTATTATATAGATCTCATCCAAACAATAATTAGACATCTAATTACAATAATTAGATCCGCAGCTCTCAGTCTAAAAATAGATCTCTTCATGCAAACACTTGGTTCGTTAGCTAACTGCCCGTAAATAGCTCGCAGTCGAACCACACAGGCGACCGACGTCGGTCCCTGTCTGCCTGGAGGTGACCGACGTCGGCCGATATATGACCGACGTCGGTTGCTTCCCTTTGCTATCCTGCCGACGTCGGCTGATCAGACCGACCCCAACTTCTCTGCAATCTTCAACAACCTCCTCTCCTGTTTGCATCAGTGAAGCTTTTAGCTCCACAATCCTAACACAAAAGGGTTGACAAAAGGAATGACAGTTGTAGGTGAACTACTAATTGAATGGATATGTCTAGTTTCATATTTTCTTTTGTTTACTCTAGCTTTTATGTTCTATGAGATATAATAGGTCAAAGTCACCCTTAATAGACTTTAATCTCATGGTTAATTTTCTATTTTTTAGTTTGATACTCGAAATACCTCAACTTGGGCAATGCTTTTAAAATGTTAAAGTTTAAATAGGCCCTCCTTCTAATGTCAGCTTTTTGATGTGTTTTAGGCATATAAAAAGGCACGTAAAATGTAAGGAATGACCTACAAGACTATAATAAATCATATATCTAAAATTACTCCAGTTCAAGGCCTTATTCTAGTTTCAATTTGTTGATGGGCCATTTTTCAATTTTTCAAACCGACTTAGGCAGCGTGGAAATCTATAGAGACTCTCTTGAAAGGCGACAAAATCTCCTTATGGTCTATATCACAAGGTTATGGTATATTGGATAACCTAGTTGGCTGATGTGTAACTATTTTATTTCAATGGGTCTTTGTTGGTTAGCTTTAACAAATGAGATATATAACGTGAGTTTATTGACATGTTAATGTGAAGTTTGAGCATATATCTAGGGACAACAATTGAAATATAATTTGCCCAAGAAAATCAACAAGTTCAAATTTAATTTAGAAAAAGTAGTTGATTTTAAAATATTTTATTGCATACATAAATAAATAATTTTGTAAACCACAATGAGTAAAACTTTGCAATCAAGATGAAACTTGTAAATTCATATTGCAATTTCAAATATACTCTAAACCTAATATAATAGATCGATAAAAATGAACAAAAGATAAGGGAAAAGAGAAAGAAGTGGGCTTGTTTTATGGTGAAGACAAATATGATCTTTTTGATTAGATAAACCCCATAAAATCAATCTTCTCCTTGACCAATATTCACACAACCATAAACAAATATGGTGTTGAAGTCTAAGAATAATTCAGCTATAAAGAAGAAGAACAAATCCACCATATACATGCATAGGAAATGAACAATAATCTCTACAACCTTTCAATTTAATAATATTGCATAAACATGCCCAAGGTTTGGATCCACTATGATTTGTTAAAATATAATAATGTTCTTTTAACAACATTGCCCACATGAAAATCTAACTAGGAAAATAAGAAATTACAAAAATATTTTTTTGGGTCCTCTACTCTAGTCTGTAATTGAAAATGAGCCAACCTATTTAAAGTCATTTGACTAGTCTTAAATAGAATTTTAGTCCAAGGGAGTAAACCAATTTCTTTCCAAAATTTGGTTGCAACCATTAATGAGGAACCACCAACCAAAGCCAAGCTCCAAGCAATTCTCAATGCACTCAAAGCTAAGAACATTTATGATCAGACATTTTTGCATATGTCTATTTGTTGAGAGGTCTTCATAGCCTCAAGTTATGCACCTCCCATATCCTTTTGGCCAAATCTACCAAAACAATGAATAAAATATGTTATTTCCTTAATAGAAGTAAAATAAAACAAATATATTAAATATGTAGGTGAGACAAAAACACTAACAGGGATTAAATCATGCGCTTCTCCCAAATAACACTTATGTTGCAAGCATAGGGATGAAACTAGATTCCCAATGTCGTATATGACACATAAAATAGAATAATGGAATGAAAGTTATGCTTGAAAAAATAATCTATTATTTTATTCATTGCACAGGCTCTGTCGGATTTTTCTCTAGCCTGAACACTCCGTTGACCTAATCGAGTTTCAAAATTTCAATTTACATTAAGTGGGGGAAACTATAGGTCCATAGACCTAATTGAGTTTAGAAGGCCACTTAAAATTGGGAGGGCCCCAACACAGCCCCACCACAGGTGGGGATGGGGAGGGGGCGTGAAGGACCCTCGACCTAGTCAAGGTTTTTGCCTTTACTAACAAAAGGTGGCATCCTGTTGATCCTTGCCGACCCAATTGGAATTGTAGGATCAATTATAATTGCAAGATGATGGATGGGGGAGGGGGTAGCCTTAGGTATAAATCCCCAACTACAACAAGGTGAAGGCCTTTTAGCCTCGACTAACCTCATCGGGCTTTTAGGCCCAACTACAACAATTGGGGGGTTGAACCCCCCTGTCCCCTACTTAGTTAAACCAAAAATACCAAAGGATGGGGGTCGTGAGGCCCCCCTTATACCTAATTAGGCATGAAGGCTTGATTAAAACTAAAAACACTCTGACTTCTCCATCACAGACCAAAATGGGGACTTGGGTCCGACTAATACTAGAGATAGAAAACCTTTCAGAGTCCATTTTTTTTGTGTGTTACATATGAAAATCTATCACACAGACTTGGTCTCTGTAACGAGATAAATTTTGAGGTCTGATATTGCATGTAAAATGAAGTATGCCAAAATAATGATTAAACAAACAAAAACCAACTAGACTGCAACCACAAGCAAGACCATAACCAAAATATTAAAGGGGTACCATGATTTCAATGAAATCAGGGCATGTTAAGCAAACAACAAAAAATATGTCTACTACTCAATTTATGACTTCACCTAATAGGGGTCTTAGATATAGCTTTCTTAATTGACATAAGAGAGAAACATAGAGAAAATGCAAGAAGCTAGGACTAATGATGTCACAATAAGAAAACAATTTCTAGATAAATATATTTGAATCAGGAAAAATAGGGTTCTATAGGGAACAAGATAATGAAACCCTAAGATCGGATGATTGAAAGTATTGGATTCATCAAAAGATGAAACCCCAATACTGGGTATAAAAGGGATCAAGTTCACCAAATTTTTTTGATGAAAAGGCACATAAGGGATATTACACTGAGTAAAAGCACACTAAGATCAAGAACGAGCACAAAGACATATCTGACTTAAAAACAACAAATAAAATAAATAAATATTTACCTTAATACTTAATAGGGGGAAGGGGGTATATAATGAAAGTAATTAAAATAATTTAACACGCCTGATTTCTGCCTCGCTTGAACTCTAATAGAGATTAAAAATGTCGAAAAGAAAGCCTATAAACAATGAAGAAAGGATCCAAAAAGGCGATTATGATTTTTTAAAGTGACTATAATCAAATTATCTTGATAAAGGCTAACTACAATTGGATTGTTCTAATTCTAATATATTTTCCTAAAAATGGAAACCTTGTTTCAATAATGGATGTGTTGGTTGACAAAAACTTCTTGTAGATTAGTGAATAGGTGTGTGAAACTCCTAGAATGTCTTCTCCTTTGATCAAGCCCTAATTTGTGCTATGAATCCTTGTAAAAATATAAAAAGTTAGTTTTTTAGGGCCCTACCTTAGTTAGCCCCCTAATTTGTGACATGTTGTGATCAAAACTCATGCATGTAAAAAAATAGATTTGTGTATATGATAATCCCATCCCTTATCCCTATGATATGAGATGCGAGATGCAATTAGGATGATTCTATATGTTTTTTCACCAGTGCTCATTTGGGTACAAGCATCAATAATCTTCAATGCAATAAAAGGAAAGCTATAGATGCAATATCTAGTCCTCTTCCTTGTAATTATGAAGTGTTTACAATTGATATGTGATATATAAAATGTATTACGCTGCTAGTGTATATATAGACTCTTGAATTCTAATTAGGTCCTTATTCATGTGCAAACTAACATTGTGGAAGCGATAAAGCCAACATTATGGTATCCGAAAACATGGTGAGATGGAACAAAGAACCCACAATCGACATGACCAGTATTGAGATGGTCCAACAATGGTTAGAACCCTATTAGACAATTCTAAGAACAATGAAGGTGATACCTTCTTAGGTAATGAAGATTAATGAGTTTGTAGTAGTGTTAATGAGTATCTTGAGGCAAATGACAAATTTGAAGATGTTCATTAGTGAATGGCAATAATGAAAAGTTAAAGGCCAAACACAAAGGAAGATGTGTCAATAAGACCATAATTTGAACTAATGATCTCTATGTATGACAACACGATAATATATTACAATTACAAGACTTATATCAAATTCGATTGTTTACATGTTATAAGGGCCCACAGTCAAACCATACATATTACAATCATGGTGACTTAAAATCATACAATGTATCGTTTAGGGAAACATGCTCAAAATCGAATGAAAAAATGTGGTAAGGAGAGAGAAAGAAGAGAAAGAAAGGGAAATACAAAAAAACATAACATGACCAAAACATAGAAAAATGAGCCAATAAAAACTTCATATAAATTGATAATCAACAAACACACAAATACCATAAAACAATACAATTCTACAACTATGTCTAACGTCAAATTTAGACAAAGCATCGGCCCATTAGGTTGGTAGATGGTATAGGAGTAGAAGAGGTTAAGCAAATAAAAAACAACTCAAAATGGATTTATACGGCATTAAAATTATGTTTTTTAAAAAATGCCTTTTTACTTAATCTAGATATGGACTGTAATATGGATAAGATACGCTCTATGGTTGCAGAGAAGAAACATTCTTGTTTTCTCAGCTTTGGCAATGGCCCTGCCATGCCATGTCAACTTCTACTTCAATTCATTCAGAGCGTTTTCTCCTATTGGGTCCCCATATGCTTCATCCTCTTTACTACAACAACACTGGGGATGTTCATCATTTCTTCAAGTCATGCAGAGGCCAAGAACCTCAGGGACTTTGGTCGCTCCAAGTGTTGTAATAAACGCTGCAGCAGGCGAGCATATTTCAAGGAGAGATGTGGGTGTGGCTACAATGACTCTCCTTTGCGTTGCTGCACTGCTCATTCAACTTCCTCATCCTGCACATGCCAGACAGCGCAGGATCACCAAATCCATACCCATTGAAGACTACAAAACCAGTGGTGAGGTTATTTTTCCCCAATTCCTGTTTGAAAATGCAAACAATAGGACATAATTGAGCACCCATTTGTTCATTCAACATATAGAGCCCCTTAGTAGTAGCAGTGACAAGACTAAGCTTCTGAACAGCCAAAACTAAAACTTTATAGCCCTTTTGTTTGATCAATTAGCTAGTTTTTCCTTTGCTTTGTGGGGTTAAGGGACCCTAGAGCCGGAAAAAATGTTGGCGGGATGCCAACTAAAATTCATATTTAGCATCTACTTTTCACTCTATAGGGCAATCTCCATTTTTCAGTTCCAACCAAATTCTCATGGTTAGACAGTTAGCAAAAATAAAAACGAGTGACTTTCATCATATAGCCATCACAATTTCTCCTCTTCTATTATTCTTCTCCATTTGGTTCAATCAAGAAGGAAAGGCACTACTGAGTGTTCATAGAGACAATGTTTTTATGCACAAAAGTCTATACCCTTTTTGATTATACGTTTTATAAATTTTAATGAAAAGCATGGTAGTCCGCTTTGGTGCAGTCTTATAAGATTAGCTTTATTGCTCTATAGGGAAAATGATGAATATAAACTATCTTACCCAATTTTTCTATCCCCAATTGGCTGCTAGATCTGCCACCATATTTCCCGTTGTCTTGATTTGTTGGAATGAGATCTCAGAAATACTCTGTTTCTATCAAAATTTCCTGAATGATATTATATATTTGCCAATCATTACACTGCCCCTTTTTGATTGCCTCAATAATTAGCATTGAGTCCCGTTCCACCTGAAGTTTCTTTCCATCCTTTTTCTTAACCAGTCTTATTCGTTCTAAGAGAGCCATTGCTTCTCCCATATTATTTGTATCCAGTCTCAAGTGGACTGAAAACAGTAACAGAGGTTGTCCATCATCATCTAAAAATCCTCCCTTCCCCCTGCTAATCTTGGATTTCCTTTTGCAGCTCCATCGAAGTTGAGCTTAATCCAATCTCTAGGAGGTTTCTTTCACACATCCTTAGGCTTTTTCAGCATATTCTTACCAAAACCGTTATCACTTATCAGGTATGGCTATTTTTTTTTTCTTTATTCATTGCAAAGTTTTCCAAAATCATTAGCAAAGTCTTATATAAAATGTAACTGGTATGTTCTTTCTAAAATATTGGTTTTTTGCTTGAAAAATTTTGGGAAAAGTTATGAGCACCTTTCGGCTGTGGTGCAGGGTAAGTTTGGACTGTATTCATAAGATTTGCAGACTTGTGCTACGTTCAACTGTAACCCCATAATCATTACACCACAACCTTGTCACATGCCCTCTAGAGTTATGAGTCACCTCATTGTGGTGGTCAGGATTTGAACCTGGGTCATGCTTCTACAAGTGCCTCCATTACTATCATACCACAACTCCTTGAACTTGTTCTTCTCAAATAATCAGGACATAAATTTACCAACTATACTAGTATAAAAATCCATCCCTTAAAGTTTTCCCTGCTTGTGACATTTCTTTTTGTAGGAAGGTGGTGGTATCTGTAATAATCTGTGACAGTACAGCCGACACAACATTTTTTATTTCCATGATGCCATTCTTCAGTTGTATTTCTTGCTCGATGCAGCGTTCACAACAGTCTTCTACTCTTGTTTTCAGAATTGTTGAATTTTACCTTTCTCATGTCAATCTGCCTCCACTGTGATGTTGAAGGCTAGTTACTGCTGTATAAGGAAATTCATGGAATCTTTCATAGTCTATTTTGCATCAATTGGCTTGTTTTTAATGGTTTTTTTTACATAAGAGATTCATAAGTCAGTAGATTTTATCTAGAATACCAGGCACACTACTAAGCACTTTGAGAAAATTTTCCTTTTTCAGCCAAACTTACATAAAATGATTGTATTTTTGGAATATTTGCCTATAATAGAATTTAGTTTTTTGTTTTCTTGGTAAATCTTGGGTGAGAGATTTTAGACTTTGATCACACTGGAATGTACCCCTTCAAACTTGGGTCACACTTGATTGTACACCCTTTTGTCACTCCACAACCTTACCACATGTTTGTTGGGTTGTTGGATGCCTTATTGCGGTGGGATGGATTTGAACATGTATCAAACTCCTAACAATGCCCCCCATTACTATCACAGCACAATCCCTTGGACAACTAACATAGAGTTATCCCCATATTCTCAAAACAATTTGCCAGCTAAGCATGAATATATCGAATAAACCATACATTAGGCTTTCCCTGATTCTAATTTTTAAGCTGCTAAAGCTTACCTTGCTACAAGGCCAAGATACAAAAGCTTACCTACATTAGGGAACCTCTACAAGGCCAAGATACAAAAGCTTTGCTGCTAGTAGTTATTTAGTGATGCTCATGTATTTTAGCAGCCATTTTTAGGTAGGCAATGGAATGTTTGAATAATTCTGCAAAATATTAATATATCCCTGTTTTTTGAACAAATATGAATGGATTTGCTTTCTCATTTGTGAAATTTACCGATTGCATTGGATCATTTTGAACTAAATGTTTTTTTTTTTTTGATAATTGTAAAGAATGGTTTAATTTGTTCTCATAAGAAGATACCAATGTTAGTCAACGCTACTCTGCCTATTAGAGGATAGATCCACTGTCAGTTATGTAATTTTTGGCCCCTGCTCACTGCCATGCATGCTAAAAGTATTATTTATTAGTTGGCACTTTTTGGGGCATTAGATAAATTGAGAGATCAGCATATCATGTAACTGAAATTTGAAATTCTAGATGGTTTTTGGATTGCCAGTGTACTTTTAGCTGAGGCTTTAGCAGACCCTTCTAGTCTGCTTTTTCCTTTTTTCCCACTTTATATCAATATAATTATCATCTGTTGTGGACCAAAATAAATAACTAAACTTGAAGAAACCAAATTTTTATATCAGCATGTTAAGAACCCGTGGAAGCACAATTGATTACTTTTCTTACAAGCAATTAAACACGGAATTATACCAGAATGATTAAGTAACTAGAAACTTGAAACAACGAAGAATTTGAGAAACAATACACAATCTTGTATTAAATACTCTTCAGAAGAAAATACAATAAAGAAGATGCCACTTCTTCCATCTCTAAGGTTTGCCACACCTCAAGGACTTCTTTCCTTTCTCTCTCTTGCTCAACCACAACTAACTCAACAACTTGAGTTGTTATCCCCTCCTTGATAGCTTTCGCTGATCTCCTTGACCTTACACCTTGCAGATCTCCTTGACCTTGCTTTCTTGCTTCGATGCTTTACTTGCCTTAATTACAATACATGCCCATGGGTCTCTTAAATAGGATCCCATGCATATAATAATTAGACTTCTAATTACAATAATTAGAAACACAGACTCAAGACTTAAATTAGTCTTCAACATGCAAACACTCTCGGACCTCTTAAATTAGACGAGTCTAATTCTGGAAACGCGTTCTGGAAACACATGCAAGAGCATGCACACGCACAGGTGACCGACGTCGGCCGATCCTTGGTCCCTGCCTGACCGACGTCGGCCACACTGTCGACACCGATTGCTGACTGCACTCAGCAATTCCCTGATTAGCGTCTTGGTGAAGCTTTTAGCTCCACAACTTAACAATCTCCCACATGGAGATAAATAGCTGCACCTTTACAGCATCATCCACTAACCATCTCAGGCACCTCCATCTTCAAGCTCAATTTTGAAGACCATCCACCACACATCCTGTGATGCTACACCTGTCATCCAAGTCCCCTATCATATCTGAACTTTCTGACAACTCCCACTGCTTGGAAAAACCCAGGGGTAGTACAGACTTTATGTGATTTCGAACACTGTTTTAAGCCTAGCTTGAACTATCTAGCCCTTGGTGTGCTTACCGGTTCTACATCCTGCGGATTGAACCCTACCAACACCTTCTTCACATCAGCTCCCACTTGAGACAAAATCAACCTGTGATCTTTCATGTCTCTGAACATACTTATGCCAAAGAATCTTGCTGCTCCCAGATTCCTCATGACACACTTCTGAACTAACTTTACCTTTAGCTCAGCAACCTCCCTGTATGTGTAACCCTGCAACAATCAACCACACAACAGTAACAGGATAATGTTGCAATCATCATCCAATCTGGTAAAGTAAAACACAATGGTCACATTGACCTTGACTAAAGCCATGCTTAGTCATATCCCTGTCAAACCTTCATTGCCCTGCAGCTTCCTCAAGACCTTATACATTGGCCTTCCGTCTCACGTATTCATTTCCACTCTTCTTCATCTTGAACATCCATTCGTCTCTCAGTGTTTTTCTCCAGCTGACAACTCCAACAACTCTTGTTTGGTTCTTCTCCAAGGAATCACATTCCTCATCCATGTCAAGCTCCCACTGTTTCCTGGATCTACCTGTTCTGCTTCTTTAATGACTTCCTGATTCTTGACCATCAGTGAGCAACAAGTAGTGTAAAGAAGGAAAATGACGAATTTGAGGCTTACTTACCCTTTCAGTCCTCCATATGGGTGTTTGAGACTCCTTGACAGCGTGCTGTCCGCCCAAAATCCGTCTTAATGACCGATCTCGACCATCTCTCAGTCTGCACCCGACCGATGTCAGTTCCATGCGACTGACTCATCGCCGACGTCGGTTCTCCTTGACCGACGCCGGTGTTTATCTGTCCGGAGTCACCGACGCTGGGCTTCACCCAGCCGACGTCGGTGCCTTTCTGGATGCCGACGTCGGTCCCTGTCTGGATGCCGACGTCGATCCTTTAACCGACGTTGGTCTCTGTGTTTTACTTGTGAGTGATGACTTCTATCCGCGAGCTCATCTTGGATCAAAACCCTGTGCATACTGCCCTGCTCAGAATTATTCAGCCTCTGTGATTGATTTCTGTCCATCATCTCTTTCATAAACACCAAGGCTTCCCTGTTCGTGTCAAAAGCATCAAATTTCTTTTTTCTGCACTGAACTCGATCTATGCCCTCCGAATCTGAACTCATACCTTTTGACTCAAGAACATGTATCTCCTTCTTATTCATGTGACTAAGCCTATTAAGCCACATTTTCGAATCTACAGCTGAACCAGAAGAAGAATTAGTAATACAAGTAGATAGGTAAAGCGTACCTACTTTCTTACCTCTTGCTAAGACAAGTGCACCCTTGAAAACCTTTCAAGAATCCGCTGTGAGGGTTACTGTGCATCCCTCATCACCCAACTTTTCTACAGAAACCAAACTCTGCTTCAGGACTGGGACATGCATAACCTCTTTCAACACCCATGTGTTGCCCATCTGCAATTCCAGCTGCACTTTCCCTTTGCCAACCATTTGACAAGACGTACCATCCCCTAAGTAAAGTACTCCAAAGTCTCTCTGGACATACTCATGGAACAAATCTCTATTTGGGGATGCATGAAAAGAAGAACCAAAATCTAAAATCCATGATTCTAATTGACTATCCAAAGAAAGTATGAGAGCGTCTTGTGCCACAATACCTGCATCTCTTGCTTCTTCATTACCTTCATGTTGATTTTCTTTATCCCTCAACCAACAGTCTTTCTTTGTGTGTCATTTCTTTCCACAAAACCAGCAGGTGATACCTCTGGATTCGGATCTCCTTCCCATCTGTGACTTTGATTTTTCTTGTTCAACCTTCTCTCTTTGACTTCTCCTGCTTTCAGCACTTAGAGCATTCCCTGATGATTCACCTGTGCTTTTCCTGCGAATCTCTTCATTCAAGATTACACTAACCACATCATCAACTTTTAAGATTTTAGAAGCAGACACAGTATTACTTACTGCCATTACCAAACTCTCCCAACTTTCAGGTAATGAGCATAAAATTAAGAGAGCCTTTATTTCATCATCAAAAACAATATTGACTGAATTTAACTGGTTTACCAAACCATGGAAATCACTAAGATGAGTATACACCGATCCACCTTCCTGCATTTGCAAAGTAAATAGCTGCTTCATAAGAAATACCTTATTTGAAGCAGAGGGCTTTTCATATAGATTTGCCAAAGATTTTATCAATTCTTCCGTTGTCTTACACTGTGATAAGTTGGAAAACACAGATGATGCAAGGCTCAACCTTATGGATCCCAGAGCCTTCCGATCAAGAACGTTCCATTCTTCATCCTTCATGTCTGTGGGCTTGCATGCAACTCCACCCAACGGTAAGTACAAATCTTTCTGATACAGATAATCTTCTATCTGCATCCTCCAATGTTGATAATTCTTGCCGTTAAACTTCTCCATTCGTAGTCTACTTTCTTCTGCCATTGCTGTACTCCCACTCAATCAGAAACCCCTGAGAATGCCTGTAATCAAACAATAACCTGCTTCCTGCAACCTTAGCTCTGATACCACTTGTTGTGGATATCAAGCTCTTGAACCTACAACCAGGCTCTGATACCAACTGTTAGGAACTCGTGGAAGCACAATTGATTACTTTTCTTATAAGCAATTAAACACGAAATTATACCAGAATGATTAAGTAACTAGAAACAACAAAGAATTTGAGAGACAATACACAATCTTGTATTAAATACTTTTCAGAAGAAAATACAATAAAGAAGATGCCACTTCTTCTTCCACCTTTAAGGCTTGCCACACCTCAAGGACTTCTTCCCTCTCTCTCTTGCTCAACCACAATTAACTCAACAACCTGAGTTGTTATCCCCTCCTTGATAGCTTCAGCTGATCTCCTTGACCTTACACCTTGCAGATCTCCTTGACCTTGCTTTCTTGCTTCAATGCTTTACTTGCCTTAATTACAATACATGCCCATGGGTCTCTTAAACAGGATCCCATACATACAATAATTAGACTTCTAATTACAATAATTAGAAACACAGACTCAAGACTTAAATTAGTCTTCAACATGCAAACACTCTCGGACCTCTTAAATTAGACAAGTCTAATTCTGGAAACACATGCAAGAGCATGCACACGCACAAGTGACCGACGTCGGTTGCTGTCAGTCTGCTCCTGACCGACGTCGGCCGATCCTTGGTCCCTGCCTGACCGACGTCGGCCACACTGCCGATGCCGGTTGCTGACTGCACTCAGCAACTCCCTGATTAGCGTCTTGGTGAAGCTTTTAGCTCCACAACTTAACACAGCATCCATACATATGGATATCTATCTGGTGGAAACTTTGATTCTATTGAGTTACTGCCAATTACCTGTTTAGCAGTTGGAAGGTAAAATGTATTCCACAATTCAAACAAGATTAGCACCACACAAAAATTTGTTAAAGAGCCAAGAATTTGATGCAACAAAAGATCTCAACATATTGTGTTGTTAGATAGATTGACCTCAAATTGCAGTGAAGGCTGTAGCTACTGTTTTGGGTTCTCTGCTTCTGCAATGGTGGTTGGTATTCATCGTGTAGATTACTTCTTCTTTCAAAAGTATTAATTTTTTTGTCTAGAGTTATGTTACTTATAATGTATAGCCTGAGTTATGTTAAAGATATAACATGCACAGAGAAAAAGATTGAGGAACATTATTCTAATCATATTATTATTTACTTAAAAGGTTACAAGAGAATTCATCCATTAATGTCATCACAATTGCATAACCTTTTTACATAAATAAAGATAACATACACTTTTAATTTATCTATTCTGAACATGCTAATATAAACTATCGCAAATGTGCATGGCTTCTCTTCTCTTCTAACACTCTCCCTCAACAAACACTAACCAAGTGATTTCAGCTCCCTCTTAGCAGGCATTTATGGACTGCTTCCTCCTCAATTAAACATTTTTGTAAAATTTTGATGAAGCCAGCCTTCTAAAAACCCATTTGGAAACACAAGAAACTTCCTTCTCCAGCATATGTTATAACCCCTCCATGTGCTCTTCCAATAGGTATGAGATGTATTTCACCCTTGAAAACAAATATCCATAGATTCCCCTGTGAGACAAATGCAACTTAGCATAACCTTCTATGAGCACCCCTAATGTGGTCTGATAGGCAGACTGAAGAATTTTTTGAGTTACCTTTGAATTTGTGGTGTTTTAGTTACATCCACACATTTCTCTCTTGCTCTCTAGACTGCACACCCTATTCTTTCATCAGAACCTTTGCTCTGGATTAAGTCTTCAGCCCTTATCAATTTCAAGCAATTTACAAGAGAAAAATTCATTTTGCATAATTTTTTAATTCTAAGAAGCCGATATGGATATGGGTACAGATATGGATACGGGAGTCAGATATGTGGATACAGCGATTTTTTTGGGGCCTGGATACATATTTGGATACGGCTGTACAAAAATATTTGTAAAAAATATAGCCATAGAAGCAAAATTAACCACATAATATACATAGAAGAAACAAAATAAGTTGAATGACCACAAAACATACTCATAATTCAATGCCAAATATCATAATATTCAATGGTTGAACTTAGATTAGTCTTATAACAAATACATAGTGCAAATGTTACAATGCATGGACAAAAATAAACACAAATCAGCATATTCATTATTCACTATATTCATATTTGTCTTTCGCTGTGATGTCTTCATCGAGAGCATCATCATGTGGTTCATTAGAACCACAAGGAATATCAGTGCCACTCCCACTATCAGCTCCACTATGCAAGTTGTGTGAAGCACCGTCTAGATCCATGTCAAGCAATGAAAGGCAGGTAATGGAGGCATCCAAGTCAGTAGTTTCTAGGTCCACTTTCCAACACTTTGTTGCCCCTTCCTTGTAATCAAATTGTTTGTGTGTGATAAGACGCAAGTTGGAATGCACATAGACCAAATCCTCAGCCTTTTTCACTGCCAACTTCTTGTGCTTAACTGAGTGGATAACGCTGTAGGTACCCCAGTTCCGCTCAGCTGAGGAGGAACTTGCAACCTATTGAGGCAAGCTGCAAAGTCAATTAAAATTTATAAAAGTAAAATGTTAAAACAAAACATCGAAAAGAAGGGTAGAGAGTTAAAAAAAATTACAATATTACTTGTGATAAATTTTTTATTGCAAGTGGTTGGAGATGGGTGGATGCTTGCCCATGGAGGTACCACCACATATGAGCGTCCTTGTACTTGTCACGAAAAGCGCCAAGGGAGTGACTCGTGGAGGTTATGAATTGCTCCAACTCTCCCTAATTGTGTCTTTTATTTTTGAATCGGGGAAGAGTCTAGAGAATGTTGCCTTATATCTTTCACTAACCTTAACATTCCTAGATGGTGCGATGTTCCTAGGCAAAGAAAGGATCTCCATGTTGTAGTATTTGGGAGTTAAGACAAAAGCAAGAAGATGCAATGGGATGGTCATTTTGTTCCACTTTTCAATGAGATGTGATTGCATTTTTGACAGACCTAATCTTCTCAATCATTGAGTCAATTTCATAATAAATTTCACCCAAACATGGATGATCTATATCCACAAATCTCAACATACTCACGATGGGCTTGGTAACATTGAGCGAATACTCCATACATTACCACCACACATCATCAAGAATCCAACTTTTCACCTTCGTGGCCCTCTCAATGTTTGCTTGCCTCCATACACTCTAAAGGTTGTTGATAACCATGCTGCTCAATGTCTCAAGCTCCTTGACAAGTTGTCTCAAGACAAGTGAGGCAAACCGAGTCTCAACAACCTAATACAAAATTAAAACAAATAAAATTAAAAATAAATGTTCAAAACTAAAAATTTACAAATTACAAACTTACAAAATTAAATTAAAAAATATACATGATTCATGAATATTAAAAAAAAAGTTACTTTCAACATATGCAACTTTGAGAAGGCCTTGAAGATGCCTTGGGACATGTGATGGTTGCTTATGAACATCTGGATCTTGCTAGCCTCTTCATAGACTTGTTTGATTTAGTCAATTTTGATCCCCAATTTTTGCAACATATGAGGGAATGTGAAATATCACAAAACAGGATATTTTCTGAATTCTGAAATTTCTACAAAACCCTAGGTAAAATGTCAATTCTAATTTTTTAATTTTCAGCAAACCCTAGCGCCAAAAGCTCACAAGGCTACAATAATCCAACCGAAACCCTAACAACAATTTGACCACTTTCCAATGAATAAATAAGGCGAGGAAAGGAGAGTCTCCCTTCAAACCCTAGATGCCGAAGATGGAAGAAAATTGTAGAATTAATTACTTGCTTCTCCACTTCAAACTATGCAAATTTATGACCAAATAATCAGCCCAAAATTCTTGAATATATATCTGGAATTAATGTTTATTTTCTAGCAATTTATGGAGCAATAAATGTTGGCAAAATTTCTCAAAAAGTAGAGAATAAATTATAGGAAATTATCCAATATATTTGAGGCCTTAGGACTCTCCAAAATACCTCAAAATCTTAAACAAATGCTGAAAAAATTCATATAAAAATCAGATTGGGGTTTGGGCATGAAAAAGCCCTCAAACCCTAGCAAATACTCCCAATGCCAAGTCACCCAAGCTGCGAAATATTACAATAAAATTTAGAATATTATCAAGGCAAAAAATGAACATGACACACTAGCAAATCCCTTCCAAATCAAATCACCAAGCTCCACAAGCAAGTCACTCAATTTGAAACCCTTCTTTTATGTCTTTTTCTGAAATTGATGATCTATGGCAGCCCCTAGGTGAAGTTGCCCTATGGAAGAATGAGGGTTTGTGTCCTCAATCTCTTTGCTTGAAGGTTTTCGTATTCAAGGCAAATGACTCAAGCGTTTCGTGCTCAAAGTCCAAGATTTGAATATCAAAATTAGCATCCATTCAAATGATTCCCTCCTTTGCTTTTTACACTATCTCCAAGGGCTACGCCCAAAAGGAGGGAAATACCTTTTCAAAATTAT